>CADCXT010002523.1:0-46608 GCA_902806775.1 Microtus agrestis | reverse complement strand
GCACCTAGGCAGGGCCGCCTGGTAGCCCAAAGATCCGGGGACGAGAGGAAGGACGTGGGAGGTGGCGCTGGGTCCAGGAGACCACTCGAGATGTGTTTCTTGTATGCAGAAAAAGGATTGATTCTGTTTTTGTTTCCAATCTGTTAGCTTGTGCCTTTTTATAAGCAAGTTTAGCCCATTTAGATTAAGGGATATTGATTGCTATCTCCTTTTAATTTAATTATTATTATTGGTGATCTTAATTTGTGTGTTTTTCCTTTCTTTTGAATTTGCTGCTATGAGATTATCCATTGTCTGTGTTTTTGTTGGCTACACCAACTTCCTTGGGTTGGAGTTTTCCTTCTAGTGTTTAACTGGTTTGTGACTAGGTATTGGTTAAATCTAGTTTTGTCATGAAATACCTTGTTTTGTCCTTCTATGGTGATTGAACGTTTTGCTGGGTATAGTAGTCTAGGCTGGCATCTGTGGTCTCTTAATGTCTACATAACACTTGACCAGGACTTTCTGGCTTTCATTGCCTCCAATGAGAAGTCAAGTGTAATTCTGATAGGTCTACCTTTATATGTTACCTTGGACTTTTGCCTTTGCAGCTCTCAATATTCTTTTTTTTACTCTGTACGTTTAGTGTTTTGATTATTATTTGGCACAGAGACTCTTTTTGGATCCAGTCTATTTGGTGTTCTATAAACTTCTTGTATCTTCACAGGCATATCTTTCTTCAGGTTGGGAAAGTTTTCTTCTATAATTGTGTTAAATACATTTTCTGTACTTTTGAGTTGAAATTCTTCTCCTTCTTCTATACCAATTATTCTTAGGTTTGGCCTTTTCATGGTGTCCCATATTTCCTGGATATTTTGGCTTAAGTTTTTGTTAGTTTTAATGTTTTCTTTAACTGATGAGTCTTTTTCCTCTATTGTATCTTCAGCACTTGAGATTCTCTCTTCCATGTCGTGTATTCTGCTGTTCATGCTTGCATTTGTGGTTTCTGATCATTTTCTCATGATTTCTGGTTTTATAATTACCTCAGCTTGTGTTTTCTTTATTGTCTCTTTCAGTTTTCAAGTCTTGAATAGTTTCTTTGATATGTTTGATTGTTTTTTTCTTGGTTTTCTTTAAGGGATTTGCTGATGTCTTCCAAATTTTTGTTTGTCTTTTCCTCCATTTCTTTGAGGAAAATCCTCTTTCCTCTTTTAGAGTTTCAAACATTCTCCTGAAGTTATTTTTTTAGGTATTTTCTTCTGCTTCATCTATATTTGGTTGTTCAAATCTTGTTGTTTTAGGATTTTTAGGTTTTACTGGTGTGTTGCTCTTTATGGTGTTGCATGTGTTCTTACCTTTTTTACTCATCCTTTTCCTTATAGGTGTGGTTGGGCTGTCTGAGATTCTGTTGATTAATCTTCTAGGTGCCAGTGAATCCAAAGTTCAGATGGTAGTTCCACAAGGTACAGTCAGTGCCACAGTTCTAGTTACCCCAATGGTTATTCTTTTTTCCTGGAGATCACTCAGTGTTCCTGGGCTTTGCACTGCTCCCTTGGATTTTGCTGTTTGAGGTCTACTTTGGCTTAGGTTACTGGCCTTGACCCATTTCTGTAAATCCTGGTCTAAATTCCCTCCTGCAGATTTCCCTGACTTGGAGTTGGTCTTGCAAAGGTCTCTGGCTCCAGTCAATTCCCTCAGAGTTCCCAGGCTTGGGTGTACCCAAACCTGCAGAGGACCTGGCTCAGGCTTTCCCTCAGAGGTCCCAGACTCATGCTAGAACCCACAGAGGTTCCATGTTCCTGCTTATTCCCCTTGATATCCCAGACCTATGCCTGGATCCAAAGAGGTCCTGGCTCAGGCCTACTCCCTCTGAGATCCCAGATTCATGCCTGGACCTGCAGAGATCTCTGCTTTCTGCCTACTTTTCAGAGGTCCCAGATTCATGCCCAGACAGAGGTCCTGGCTCAGGCCTATTTCCTTGAAGGTCCTAGACTCAAGTCCAGACCCACAGGGGTCCTGTCTTGGGTCTATTCCCTTGAAGGTCCCAGATTCACATCTGGTCCCTCAGTGGTCTCGGGTTCTGGCTCACTGGCTCAGCAGTTACTCCCCTGTACTTGATTCAGTGGAGTTCGCTGTCTCAGGTCTGCTCTGGACCAGGTCACTGGCTCAGTCCTGATCTGCCAGTGTCCCGGGACTGGATTGGCTCTCAGCTCCCACTCCATGGAGCTTGCCTCACTTTTTCTTTTTAACTTTTTTTAATTTTAAAAATAAATACTGGGCTGTCAAAATAATCAGCACCTAAATGTATCTGCCACAATCTTGAAGACTTGAATTTTATTTCCTAGAGTCATATACAGAAAAGGAGAACTGACTACATCCTATGTTGTCCTCTAACCTCACTCACTATATGCTATCATATATAAAGACAGAATTTTGAATAATCTCTGGAGATAATATATATATATGTATATATATATATATATATATCAGACTGGATAAATAGGAACTTAAAAGTTAAAACTCCACGTTTGTATGCAGGGAACTCCATTACAGGAGCAGCTACTTTATTTGGTACTAAAATGGTGCTAGGGCCACACTTCTTTCCCAAATCACATCCTCCAGACTGATTAACTACTTTTGTTGTAATGTATTGTGATGCAAATGTTTTCTATGCACTGTAATATAATCAAATACATTACAATGTAAATGTTTTCTAGTGCCACATCATTGATTCAGACTCAGATGCTCCCAGTGCATGTCATTCTAGAGATGGGGGATATAGCAGTGATCCAGAATTTGATACTGCTCCTCCAATCAGGAAAACCAACAGAAAGAGCAGAACTCAGCATCTCCATTACCACTGAGACCAAGATTTGTTCATAGCATTCAGCAACAAACACTGAAGATCTCAGGAAAGCCATAGTTTTTTTTAATGTTTTTGAGATATTTATTAGCTACTCTTATTTTTTTATAACTCTTCAGATTCATAACCCACTTTTATTTGGGTCATTTGTTCTCTTGAATGTTTTTTTTCTTGATCTCTTTAGATACTCTAGATGCCAGACCTCTGTGAGATGTATAGTTGAAAAAGATTCTTTCCCACTCAAAGAAGTTGAACTCTTGACTCAGTTGGTTGTTCCCCTCTTTGGTCAGAAGCTTTTTAGTTTATGAGGTACCACTTTTCAACTGGACTTAGTTCCTGAGGTCTTTTCCCACACCTACATCATCTTGTATGGTATGGCCTATGTTTCCTTCCAGCAGTTTCAGTGTTTTAAGTTTCACATTGAGGTGTTCGATCCATTTGGAATTAATTTTTGCACAGGTTAAGAGATATTGGCCTAATTACATTCTTCTGTGTGTGACATTTAGTTTTCCTAGCACCATAATGAAGATGCTGTTTTTCCAATGTATGTATTCAGTGGCTTTGTCAAATGTTAGATGACTGAGGCCATGTGCACTGATGTTTGAGTCTTCTGTTCTGTTCTGCTGGTATACATGTCTGCTTTTATGCAAACATAATGTTGCTTTTATTGCTATAGCTCTGTAATATATCTTGAAATTTGGATGGTAATCCCTTCAAAATTGTTCCTTTAGCTTACATCTGGCTTTGGCTGTACTTGGTCTTTTGTGGCTTCATATGAATTTTATGATTTTTTCTACTTATATGAAGAATATTGTGGATATTTGATTTTAAAAATTTGAATTATATTTAACCTGTCAATAACTTTTGGTAAGATTTTCAATTTGGTACAATTGATTCTACTAATACATGAAGAGCATGAGGATTTTGTCTGTTCTTCAATGTCTTCCTTTACCTTTTTTTCAAAGATTTAACGTTTTTATTGCAGATGTCTTTCACCTCTTTGGTTAGGGATATTTTGTGAGTGTGTGTGTGTGTACGTACATGTGTGCATGCATGCATACATATTATTGTGAATGTGAGTGTTCCCATGATCTCTTTCTCAACATGTTTATTTTTTATATATAGAAAGACTACTGATTTTTGTAAGTTGATTTAGTGCTCTTCCAATTTGCTGATTTGTTGATCACATCTATAAGTTTTCTTGTGGATTTTTATATGTCTTCCTTGAAAGTCATAGAGTTCGTACAGCTAAGACAAGGCTTGAGAGTGGGACATGGTGCAGGATTTTGAATTTCCAGGGACTTACCAGGCTGAGTCTGTGCACAGGTGTATAACCTGGGCTATGCCTGGAGGCTGAATATCTTACAGGTAGACTGGGATCTGATGGACTCATCTGATGGGGCTGGCCTACAAAGTATTTGACGAGGGAAGCCCTGAGTCTTATGAATGATTGAGTAAGCTCGTTCATATTGGGATTATACACAGTGTTTAATTCAGGTTAGATATAGAGATTGGAGGGGTTTCAAGTGGGCTAGGTCTCAGTAAACTTACCAGACTGGACATGGGCATGGGTTATGAGACTTGGGCAAGGACTAGAGGTTTGATTTGCCGCAGACAATTGAAATAGAGGATAAGGGGAGCAAAGTGAAAGTAGTCTATTTGAGTCTGTTCCATGTGTGGTGGCTACAGAGTCCCTGGTAGTATGTGGGATTGGAATCAAGCAATATCCTAAGAAAGAGAGAGAGTCACAGGACAGGACCCAATCCCTGGCAAGCAGCTGTGGTAATAGGGCAACAAAGATGAAGGAGGAAAGGAAGGACAATACAGGTAGCCTACTAGGATCCACATGATGTAGCTACAAAGTTCTTAGCAACAGGGAGGATTGGGACAGGCAAGTCTCAAGAGAAAGGAGCCAACTGATCAGGGTGACTAGAATGTGATGGAGGAAGAGAGAAGTGAAAACATAGGTAACCTACTTGAATCTACCTGTGTTTCTCACTTATACCTTTAAATCCCAGTACTCACAATTGTCTCATTAGTATATGTGTAAATGTAATCTTTCGTGTCATAAATAAGCAATATTGAGCCAACTTAGTCTTGCATTACAAAAGTATGTGTTACAAAGGCATTCTTCTCCTTCACTACTTCCTTCCATGGTCTACAAAATAATGATATGACAGACTCAAAATTTGCTGGAGTAGAACAGTCACACTGTGCAAGTACTATACATCTTTATTATGATAAATATGGAAAAATTCATCAACTTGAAAGTATATGAAATAATATGCTGTACATAACAACCGCCAACATAAAAATTATTTAATATTTGAAAACTATGTACATATTAAGTCATGTCAAGGAAAGCCAAAGACTATGAATTTATGGTTATCAATGAAACATTTTAGTTGCTTATCAATCTCAACTCTGCATTTTTGAACCTCTGGATTATACAGTGACGAGAAGTTGAGTATGCTAAAACAAATTCTAGTGTCTTCTTCATCAAGAAGGATGAGTTATCCTATACTGGGCTTACTTCTCAGATCATTTTATCATGAAGCAGGGATACTCCTGACAATTGAAGAGTTTAAACAGAAGACTTCCCAGGCAGCTTTGGCATTCTCCGTGCTAATGGAGGAGGACCTATGTTTCCAGATGGGCCTTTGGAAATAATGGCAGTGGAGATTGTGGGTAGAAAGCCAATAAAATTAAACAGAGGGAAGTAAATATGAGTAGAAATGATGAAGGCAGAGGTTGAGACTATCAGCCAGGTATTTGAAAAGGGTCAAATCACCAATAACATTTGCTGAGCATCAGTAAAAGTGAAACAAAATAAGACGAACCCATGAACTTCCAATTAAAATTCTATTCACTAAAGACACTTTTTTATGCCTATTACTGTTTGGGAAACCAATTGGATTTTCAAGGACAGGCGACTTTACCAGTAAATAAAATGATACCATTTTTCCTGATGACAAACAGAAAGGGGTGATCAGCTCTGAACACTGTGGATTCAGGGAGCTGCTTTTCAACAATGTCATTTTCTGTGGCAGCAGTGGCCTCGCTGCCCTCCTCTGTGACCTCTATGAATGACTTGTGCATTAGCTTTGAGATATAGAGACGACCTCCAGAAGCAATTCCAGAGAGGTCTGCTCTGGACTCATCAAAGATGTCCTGCAACCCTAGGGGCTTCAAGTGGTCTCTCATCTCATAATTCTTCTCTATCTTGAACTGAGGAAGAAACACCTCCACATACTGAGATTTCATTTTCCTCCTATTGGTCCACTCCATTAGATTCCAAAGCTCAGTTTGCTTTCAACCTGTAGAGAGTTTTAAAAATTTGGAAACAAATTGTTAGGAAAAGAATGGAATGGGGACTAGAGAAATGCATGGTTTTTGGTAATTACACCCTTCTGGGATTTTGTATTTAGGTACATGAATCAGATGTGGAAGGAATCTCAAAGAGAAAATGATTGAAAAGATTAGTTCATGTATTCATAAACAAGTTGCATGTTTAATTCACTATACTATGACAAGCCATAATTTATGTGTGATGTGTGATTTATAGATTATTTGTGATGACATGCCTGATATCTGCCCACATTGGAAAAAACAGAGACAATGTGGAATAATAAGTAGGCAAAACAGAACCAGAAGGGGGTATGGGGATGGTTTGGAGGAAGAGGAAGGGGGAAATGATGTGATTATATTACACACAAAAATTAAAAGAAAAAATTAAAATTTATAAAAAAGATTTTTTTTTTGAGACAGGGTTTCTCTGTGTAACAGTACTGGCTGTCCTGTAATTAACTCTTATGGACCAAGCTGGCCTGGAACTCACAGAGATTTGCCTGTCTCTACCTCTTGAGTGCTACAATTAAAGTCATGCACTATCACTGCCTGACAAAAAAGAAAAATTTTTTAAAAATATAATTGGAGTTACTATTTCTGTGAAGTATTTTAAAGTTAATATAATAAAATAGGAGTCGATATAAAAAGGAATGGTTTATCAAAGAAAAACAGAACTTAGTGGTCATTAAGATCAGTGTTTTCTAATCATTTTCCCATCATGAACGACACATAAGGTTTGAATAGCTTAAAAATTAAACCAATGGAGAGTTGGCTCAGCAGTTTAATTCTCAGCATCCACATGTAACAACCATCTATAACTCCAGTTCAAAGAATCTGATGCCTTCTTACTCCAAGCACACCAGGCATATGTTTGGTGCATAGACATGCATGCAGGCAAAATACCCATAAACATAAAATAAAGTTCAAAAATAAAATAGTAAATAAACTTAGGAGGTCTGAAGCCAAAGACCCAGGATCCCAGCTCTGGGGAATGGAACAATAAATCTCTCCTTTCCTCATTAGGAAGCTTGAACTCACAGCTCTTACCCAAACATGAGAAACAGAAGCTCAGAGGATGAAGGGAGCTACACCTGGGGTACAAAGCAGGAAGCAATCTTGGCTCCACACCTAGAGTAAACACCTCTCTCCATCAACATGGTTGCTTCAAGCAATTCACAAGTAAATCTTGCATGGTTTATAATGGGAAGGTTTACTTAAAATAAATAGTAGAAATAATATATACAGATACCTCTTAAATTCAGATGCCCTAGAATACTTTTCAAATGCATCAAACTTATACTTTTATAAAGAATCTGAATTTAGACAGTCCAATTTAGTTTATTGGAAATTTCCATGTTTTTAAATAGTCTATAATAACTTATTATTCTGAATTTATTTTTTCTACTTGTTTATAGCCTTCTATAGTGTCAACTTCCTCTCATGCATGTAATACACATGCACACACACAAAATAGAAAATAAATAACCAAGAGTACTCTACACACAATATTTCCCTGTAGGAAAAGGACAATGGTCACTTACTTGGGACAGGTCATTCCTTGGCAGCATGATGTACATGCTTATGTCACCATGATATTGGAGCTCGAGAACCTGCATGGGTGGGTCCTGAATTGTAGACATATTGAACCTCCGCTCTTGATGCATCATAGCAACTGCCTTTTCAGGACACTAGATATCAGATCACAAAGAGGTGTTTACAATCCCATATCATTGCACTCATTCATCAAGTACACAGGAAAATATGGATTTGGTCAGTAGACCTTGGAGATTTTCTGATATGTTTCAAGTGTTGACTGTAAGAGGCATTCATCTTAATCATAGAGGTTCAGACTTTGAGATAGTCCTTTATTTGAAACGTTTCTGTAGGTAACTTTGCGTAAGGTGCCTCATATTTCAACCTCCAGATCCTCATCTATATGATAGAAATGGCAGCAATCCCTGTTGTACTGGGTAGTGGATTCTCTGTGGGTTAATAGGTGGAAGATTGCCTTACACTCGGTGTCTCAGCTGAAATGTCTCTATTAAGCAGTGGGTAATGATGAAAGGTCAATAAATGAGTGAATTGTGTAGCTTTTTAATATAGACAGGAGTTATCAAAATCACATAATTTAAGAATGATACCTTAGAAAAATTAAAAATTGCTGCAAAGTGGTAGTTTACCACTTTGAAACCAAAAGGAGTGTTCAAATTCTTGTTTTGAAGCTATCACTCATAGATTTAGAAATATCACATAGGTGTAACAAGATTTTTTTTTCCTGTTGATATTAAAACAGACAAAATTGTCAAACTTTCTGTATGTTTCTTTTTAGGGCAAAATTTCTTAAGGGGGAAATAGTTAATTCTGTGTCCTCAAACCAAAGGCCTCTCCTGCTAATAAAATTGGGTTTTTGTGCTTCAGAGAGAGAGCACACAGAGAGCAACAAACAACACATACTCCCATGGAGAGAAGTCGGAGTGGTCTTGTTCCAAGTAGGGACTAGGATGGCTCAACCACAGAATGCATGTCTACACCGACACAGAAAAAGTCGCATTCTTACAGGTTATTTTGCTGACTTTTGGTTGGTGCTTTACTTTTATTATCCGTGTTCCTATTCTGTCACCAACTTTTAAACTATCAGCACCAACTGTGACCTTAGCAACCATGACTGCATGGCCTACCCTATTACTAAGCTGTCACACAAAGGGATGTGGACCAGCAGGAAGGGTTTTAAAGAAGAGGCCATTGTATGGTAATATATTTCTTAAAGCTCCAATAGAATCCAAAAACAATCAGTAGACTGGATACTGTTTGCTGTGTCTATATTGTTAAAAGGGAGATGACCTATATAATCTATGAGGTGAAAAGCAGATGAAAGAAGCATGGAACAAAAATTCACTTCCAAATCCTGACCCTCTCAGCACTGGAGTGCTAATAAGATATAAGTATATAAGTATAAGCATGATTTCAATCCCTTTTTTGCTATATGTAACAAATAAAACTAACATTTAAATTTAAATCTACTTGCCACTATTTCTGTGCATTTCACATAAAATACTGAGTGATTAAAATAAATTTTATGTATCGTCTAACTTAATCACTTCAGGCTGTGGGGAGTCCAACAGCATTTAGTCCTGCCCAAGACAATAATGCCACTTCTAGAATGCAAGAAAGGGATCTTACCACATTGGGCAATGCAGAAGAAATTGGTGCAAATACCACAATTTTCATAAAGGAATAACTGGGGGGAATCGTTAATGATAAGTACTTACCGTGGGAGACCTGAAACGGCACTTGAGGGTCTCGCTCTTGGTGAAGGCAGACTTCCATTTGCCTTTGAAGTAAACAGCATTCACCAGCACCATGACAGCCGAGGAACTGAGGCTGCTGCCACCTAACACCTTCTTGATTTTTCCTTTTGAAAATAAGTTGAAGGAAACAATGCTCATCTATATTGAAACAATTTTGAAATGTGCTCACAGACTATTAACAGGTATCACTTTCTTCTTAGATCATTACTATATAACATACTAGTAATAAGTATGCCTAGTATTTTCTAAACCCTTTAAGGACAGTATTTGATTTAACCCTCATAAAGTCTTTATGAAGTCCATGCTGCTGTTCTTTTCCTTTCCTGCTGAGGGAAATGAAGCACAAGAACATTAGATGATCAACATAGACACTCAACAAGAAGTCAGCTGCAATCATTGATGTGGCTGTGGAGTCTGTAGAGCCATAGACTCAGCCTCATACATCTGAAGTGGCAAATCCTGCAATGAAGAAACCAAGCCTTACAGCAGACACTCAAACAAAGCCCAGGGAATCACATTTCCATGACAAAACAGAAATTCGTATCCTAAAAAGGCGACAGAAAACTGTACTGAAAGAGTATGGCCACACAAACATCAGATGAGATGAAACAGCTTGAGAAGTTTTCTGTAACGTATAATAAACTCACACAAATCTGATTTGTGAGGTGGTAAAGACTTCACAGGACAAGTGAAGCCTGAGGAGATCTGTTCTGAGCACTGCTACAGACAAACTTTCAAGAGACCCTAAATGTAACGATGAGACTTCACAAATATAATTCTCAGCAGAATGAATCCCTGGCAGCCGAAGTGGGACTCACTGGCCTGCAACAGCGAAGTCCTGAGGGGGAGCTTGTACTGCAAATCACCATTCATCAGTTCAAACCCGACAACACCAGATATTGCCACCACGTGATGAGTGAAACAGCTCAGTGCTTCCCAGAAATAATCAGTTATTATTATTAATCAATCAACTGTTGTTTAGCGAGAGTGATAAGATCAATATTTGTGGAGAGCTTAAGATTAAGACACTTGGTCACTTTACTTAGACCAATAAACCAATTTATCTATTTAGACTTAGTTTTAAACACAAAATTAGACCCAGCCTTCTGTGAGAGAGAGACAAATATATTACGAAAATAAAATAAATGTAAATATTACTGAAGAAACAAAAAATAATGGCAACATGACTCCTACCTGGGAAGACAGTTCCCAAAGTCCCTTCATGGCACTGACCAGACTCCTTTGAAATGTGTCACTCCAAGTAGAATTTAATTTCATTCCATTAAAAAGGTTGATTCCTCCCAATTCACATTAATGAGACTGTTGTTAGTTATATCCTTTGTTCATGATACTTAAATTGTAGCAATGAAAGTTGTAGTGCATGTCATCTTGGACATACCCCATAAAAATAATTCTTTGTCTATAAAGTCATAATACTAACTATGACTTTCTAGGATTCATTGCCTGAAATTATCATATATTCACTATGGCTTTAGATGTAGATACCCAAGCCAACTTTACATCAACCACAATAATTATTGTTATTTCAACAGACGTTAAACCACTTAGCTGGCTAGCCAACTTACATGGAGGTAATATTAAATGATCCTCCACAACTATAGCACAATAGAGTAAACAACCAAGAAAGCCACTCTTGTACACAGTGCTGCAGCAATGTATAAGTATGGTGTGCTAAAAGAACAAAGATTAGGAAAAACTGCCGCTGAATAAGGCTGTCTCCTTGAGCTGAGAGAATTTAGGTGGCAGAAAGATGGCTTACACAGCAGAGACCGTTCAAAAATATAGAAATGTGGAAAAGAAAAAATACATGAAAAGAAATGTTCCCCATTAGAGAACACTAACTAGATTGAGATAGGAAAGGTGTGAGGCAAAACCAGGCTATGAGAAAGTGTGATCCTCTGTAAGACTTTTGGATTATCCTGAATATGATAGAAAAATCTTTAGTTGGCTTTTAATGCACAAAGAAGCACACAGTGATAAATCATCCAACTTGTCATTATAAAGTGTGACAATTGCATTCTGCAAAGGAATAGAAAATAACACCTAGAATAATGGAGACAATTTAAAGTACTGAGGGTGCTCTTTTTAAATCGCTGGTATAGTTTATGCGCTGAATGCATATATTTGCTTATAAGAAAAAGGATGAGAAATATGTAAGTGTTGCAGATGGGAGGGAGTAATCAAATGACTTGACTATTGTTGTATAGAACATGACTCAGCTATCCCAAAATCATGCTGTGCCATTTCTTTAAATTCATAACTGCTATAATATTATATTTGACACTTTTAATAAGTAGTGACCAAAGACACAGTAATAATATAATGGTGAGTGAACAAAGGAAATGGAGAGATCATGTTCTTCCTCCAAGTAGTACCCATATGCTGCTAAACAGAGTGTTCACCACGTGGCTCACTGTTCTGAGGCAAAGCAAAACTCAATACATGAATAATATTCACAGTACAAAATGGAACCCACTACTAAGTAAATGAGTAATACCAGCTTTCAAATCAGTTGATTAGCAACACAAAAGACTAACAGATTTCCATTTGTTTTGTATTAGTGGAGAACTTTGTCTAGAATTTAGATTTTCATTGTGAAAAGTACCATAAAGAGTTGGCATTCTCTGAAGGTACAACATTTGCCAAATGTTATCTTAATGAAGATTTTTTAAAAAATATGAAAATCAATCAGGCAAATAGTCTTAAATAACAGCAATCATTACTTTGGATTAGGAGGGACTATATCTTATATGCCTAAAAATTCTCTTCTTTCAAGTAGACTGATCTTAATATTTGCATACAACTGACAAATAGTGAAGAAAACAAAGTATTTTACTTGCCATGTGTCTCATTTTCAATCCATTTATTAATTTTATATCTGGTTTCTTCTATATCATTTGTAAAGTCAACTCTTTCCACTTTGGCATTGTATAACTTTTCAGCACAAGCAATGTAATTCTGCAAATAAGAATATAGATTTCATATTTGTAAATACCACCACAAGTATAAAAGAAAAGGATTTTTTAATTAACTCTTCATTTTCACTGCCTCAAAAATGAGAAAGTATGACCAGAGTTATAGAGATAGGCTAGTAATGAACTTGATGGTCTGGATTGGGTTGGGAGATGATAATGTTCACTGTCTTGGCTTTAGCATTACCTTCTCATCATAAGTATTCTAGTGTCCCCATTTTCTCCATTCCAGCTAAAAGTCTTTAAAGGCTACATACCACACATAAGATAAAGCCCCAAACTTGGAACACAGTCGACAAGGTTTTACAGCTCATTTCCCTAATTTCTAGTTATTTTCCTCTTCAGAGTGTGTGCTCTTGTCACCCCAAAGTCTTTATAATTCCTTTAGAGTATCATCCTCATAGCCTGCCTTATTTCAGACCTTTGGACAATGCTTCTTCCACTCTAATGTTCCTTAGTGCCAGCAATCATCGCGCTTGTTTTCTAAGCATTACTTACTGTCTCTCCATAAGAGACAGCTTTCCTAGGTCCGTCCTGTGGCTTATGACAATGTCTTCACTTTCATTTTTCTTTTTAAAGAAAAAATTAGTATCTGAACACTTGTAGAGAGGACATTAGAATACTTTGATAAATTTATTTAATATATCATTACAAATCGTGGTTGTAAGTACCACCATCTCTTCAAACATAATCACAGATGTCACAATCCTTGCATTTGACATATTCCAATTCCTCCATAATACACTAAACTCTGTGAAGCCGAGACCATGCATGCTTTGTTTGTTACCACTCCTAGTGCAAAACATGCTGACTTCTACCTAATGTTTCTTCAAAAGTACTTATTTTTAATGAAGAGAAAATAGTTACCAAATTTACCAGTATTCTAAAAATATAACAAACACAGAAGTTTTTTAAAACAAAGTTTTTGTATTTGTAAGAAAAATATTAATTATAACTTATATTGATATATATTTGCTAGTAATTATCTTAGTAAATGCTAAAAATTTTTCTGTACTAATGATAAGGATTGACGAGCAATCTCTTGTCTCTCTAAAGGATGAGATTATTTGTAAGCTGTAATTACTGCTTATTTCCCTCTGCTCATCTGTCCATTCATCTATCCATCTACCTACTCACTCACAGATACTAATTACAAAGATTAGTTTTAAAACTCCATCCACATCCAGAGACTTTAATATAGTAAGCATAAGCTATCAGGAGAAAAAAGACCAAGAAAGGCAGGAGTTGGAAAACTACTCAGACACTAATGTAGTCTACCACTTCCAGGCAGCCTTGTAAGATTTACAGGCTGTTAGGCATTTATGGATTGTTCTTTAAGTTCAATTAACATGTTATACAAATCTATTTTCAGGAGTATCGCATTTGAAAAAAGGAAATTTTAGTGATCCAAACAAATTTATCTTTTTTTTTTTTTTTTTTTCCAAGTCCTAAACTCCTCTACAGCTGTTCCTGTGAGCTAATGGTGTTATAGTCATCTGTGAACAAAGCACTGCTTTGTTTTGGAAACAGAAGCATCCCTTCCCCTTTCCCAGGAGAAACTTCCTATCATTAACCCTTTCTGTGAAAGCTGATTTTATAGAGCAACATGACAAATTTTACCTAGTGTATGTCTGGGAAGGTGTATGAAGTTGAAGCATCAGACTGATGACAGATTTCTACCTCAAAATATGAGGGCATCCTGCAGCTTGCCTGCTGGAGCTGGGATGATGACCATTTGACCTTGAACTTCAACTGATACATGGCTTTTTCTTTGGTCTAGACAGTCATAACTTTTTACCTAGGACATCTAGGCCATCTGCCTTGCCAATTGTAGATTTTAGGGCTTCTCTTTTTCCACAGTCAAGTGAGTTAAGTCATTACCACAAATTTCTCTGCAGCCTGTTATTTCTGTCCTCAAGAGAACCCTGACTGAAGAACTCTTTAGAAAGACATCCACCTGTTTTATCCTTGTCTTTCCCAACTCCTCTGTCACATTCTTTCCAGAGACAACAGGATTCCTACATTTTCTAACATCCAAAAATGTTTTTAAAACTCTGGTCATATATGTCCTTTTATTTTCAATCTATTTCTTGGATTAATGTTTTAACGTTTTTCATAATAGACTGTGGTAGTTTGAATAAGAATGACACCCAGAGGATCACATATTTGAATGCTTAGTCTTTAGGGGGTGACATTACTTGGGAGGGTTAGAGATATGGCCTTGTTAAGGAAGTGTGATGACTAGGGTGGGCTTTGAGGTTTCAGAATTCCAAGGTAGGCAGAGTGGCTTTATTCCTTCCAGATTCCTTTGGATCTGGATATAGAAATCTCACTTTTTTTCTACAGCATCAAATCTTCCTGCATACCATCTGCTCCTTGCCTTGATGGCAATGGATTGAAATTCTGAAACTGCAATCAATCACCCAATTAAATTACTTTTTTGATAAGTTAACTTTCTAAACTATAATTTTACTAAATGTGTTTAGGAGTTGTAGGAAATTTTTTTATCAGACCTTTAGAGAAAGACAGTTAGATAACAAATAGATAAATAGATATTATATATACATATAGTAGATAGGCAATTGATAGACAGTACATAGATTATACATAGATTGATTGATGATAGATGATATAGATGATATGTAGGTAGGTAAGTAGATAGATAGATAGATAGATAGATAGATAGATAGATAGATAGATAGATAGATAGATAGAAGGTAGATAATAGGTAGATAGGTGACTGACATATAGACATATGTTAGATGATAAATCACTATCCCTTTGGACAGTTAAGCTTCCTTCTTGATTTGAATATCTTTTATTTCTTTTATTACTGTATTTAATATGTCAAATTTAAGTGATGAGAGTGGTCATCATTGTCTTATTACTGATGTCAGACAAAGCTCTTTCAATTTTCCTTGAGTATATTTATTTTTGACAGGAATGTACATTCTATCTCTACATAATTTACTAAGAATTTTTACTATACACATTTAGCTTTTAATACTTTTTTCTGTACCTAGTGAGGTGGTTATATGGTTTTAATCCTTTATTTCTCCCATGTGGCATATTCTACTTATTGATTTCTATGTACTGAACTATCTTTGTATCCCAGATATAAATTCTGCTTAGCCATGGTGAATGTTTCTTTTAATATGCTGTTAAATTTTATTTGCTAATATTTTATGAAAGACATCTAAAGTTCATATTCCAAAGGGATCTTGGGCTTAATTTTCTTTTTTATCAGGGTTCTTAAGTAGTATGGCAGTGTTCTTGAATAGCATGTCAGTGCTTTTGTGTAATGTAGCAGTGTTCTTGTGTGACATGGCAGTGTTCTTGTGTAACATGGCAGTGTTCTTGTGTAACATGGCAGTGTTCTTGTGTAATGTGGCAGTAACGTGGCAGTGCTCTTGTGTAACGTGGCAGTGTTCTTGTGTAACATAGCAGTGCTCTTGTGTAATGTGGCAGTAACGTGGCAGTGCTCTTGTGTAACGTGGCAGTGTTCTTGTGTAACGTGGCAGTGTTCTTGTGTAACATAGCAGTGCTCTTGTGTAACGTGGCCGTGTTCTTGTGTAATGTGGCAATGCTCTTGTGTAGCATAGCAGTGCTCTTCTGTAATCTAGCAGTGTTCTTGTGTAATGTGGCAGTGTTCTTGTATAACATAGCAGTGCTCTTGTGTAACGTGGCAGTGTTCTTGTGTAATGTGGCAGTGTTCTTGTTTAACATGGCAGTGTTCTTGTGTAACGTGGCAGTAACGTGGCAGTGTTCATGTGTAACATAGCAGTGCTCTTGTGTAACGTGGCAGTGCTCTTGTGTAACCTGGCAGTATTCTTGTGTAACGTGTCAGTGTTCTTGTGTAATGTGGCAGTGTTCTTGTATAACATAGCAGTACTCTTGTGTAACATGACAGTGTTCTTGTACAAAAAATCCCTAATCTTCAGTTCACGGTTGTTTACAATTGTTCTTTTCTTATCTCTTTAATTTCTATAGGCTATATTATTATTGCTTACTTCCTTCTATATATGCTTAGTATGCACATCTTTTTCTAATTTATTTTGATGTAATATCTGGTTCCCATTTATTTTTATTTTTTTAAAAGTATGTATTAGCTGCTAGGAATCTATTTCTTAAATTTTCCTTTTTTAGCCCTTAAGCTTTGGTGTATTATTTTTTTCAATATACTTTCAATTTTTCATTTTAATTTTTTTCTTTATTCTTGGTCTACTATCTAGAACTATTTTGAATTTGAATTTTCTTTTTACAATTTCACACATACATACAATGTATTGTGATACTGTTTAACTCATATTACCCTCTCTGGTCTTCCTTCATCTCCCTCTGAGCCCTATATTCTTCGCAACCTGTTCCATCTTAGTTTCATTGTTTTGTCCTAATGTTTCTTTAATTTAGAATTACAAGTAGGAAGAAGACTAAATAGATCACATTTAGTGATGAAATATAAATGTTGGGGAAAAAGCAGCATCAAAAAATGACCTAATGCCTATTGGTATTGCTCATTATAAAAGAACAAAGAAGAAAACATTTAGAAGCATAAAGCATTGTGCTCATTTGAGGGCTTACACTGTATAATGCTGAGCTTGGCACTGAAGGGAAGAATGACCTATCTCACATCTACAGAAAATCACAAAGGTAAGAGAGACTACGTTGGAAACATAAACTACATGAGTACATCACTTCTTTCTATATAAAGATAGTAGATTGAAAATAAATACAATTAGAACCCTCAAACAACTTCAATTTCAAGGATTACTGAAAACAATAATATACAAGAAGACAAATATAAACCAACCAGAAAAGATGAAAAATTAAGAGAAAGCACCTATTTCTATAAAAGCATGGAAGGAGAAAGTTCTAGGAAGTATATTAACTATTCAGAATAGGTCACAAGTGAAGGCCTAGCTGATACAGAAGACTGTGTGATGCAGTGGCATTGGTGTGTTAACAACTGTACATTTAAAGTTATCTGTAGCTATCATTTAGTAGCCTGGGCACAATCACTGAGGGAATATGCCGCAGTGATCTGGTTTGAATGGCTGCTTGGAGAAGAATGACATTGCTTAAAAATGGTTAAGGAATGGATCCTAGAGGAATGAGTTATGACAATAAATACATTTGAGAAAGGGGAAAAGTAAAATGATTGAGTGATTCAGGAGTTGAAGAATTGATGGAGCTGTTAAAAGAATAAGAAACACAGGATTCTGTAGTCAGAAAACAGCAACCTGCTATTGAAATTTCAGAAGGGAAATAGCTTTTCATGTTCTTGAGTTTCAAGTATGTTTGGAGATTAAATTACTAACATAGCATGGGGAGAAGGCTGAGAATCCATACAGAAAATTATGGGAAGAGCATACACTAGGGTAGAAAGTCCCAGTCCACAGTAATACTGACAATATCTAACTCATAGCAGAATTTGGGGGATGTGGAATGTCATTTACAGAAATCTGACCCAAGACATAGGAAAAATTAGAAAAGCAAAGAATTTTAGTAATGATTTTATTTTTTTTAATGTAATATTCTTTACATGTATAATTTATTATTTATTATCAGATAAATATTTTATCCATATCAAAATAATAAAAAGAATATTAATAAAACATAAAGTTAGAAATAACCTAGCTTTGAGCTGATGATTAAATTCATTATTTTTAAGTTCAAAAATTAAATTTTCAGATTCACCAGCTGGGGGACTGAATCAATGGCTCAGAATTTAAGAGTACTTCCAGGTGCTCTTCCAGAGAACCCAAGTTCAGTTCCTAGCATCCATGTTGAATGTACCATAACCCTGTAACTACAGCTTTAGTGGATTCCATGATCTCTTCTGACCTCTTTGGGCAATTGTACTCATGTGTGTATATCCCCAGGAAAACTCATATATATAGACATTATTAAAAAGAAAAGGAAAAGTAAGAATAATTAACTCTACTTTACATGTTTGAGAGGACAAATAATACCAAAGATGCTTGATAAAGCCTCAAGGAATCAAATTATTTTATATTTACCTAGAATTACACATAATGTGTATAATATATACATATATACTTATATATTAAGGGTAGTTAAGTCCCTTGATCGGACAGTGCTTTCTACAAAAACTGGACTAACAAAAATCCCAGTTCCAGGCATGACAACCATCTTTTGAATCACAGTCACACTGTGTCACACTGGTCACAGTGACACTGGTCACAGTAGTCCACCTGATTTCTAAAATAAGATAAACTATTGGTGTAGTCCTTGCTTGTCTCTCAGGGGTTGAGGGTGGTTGCTATTCCTGAAGACACACACATTTAGGACTCAGATGATTTGAGCTAGATCTGAGTGGAAAGCCTCTTTTCTACAGTCTAACTTTCATCAATCTAGAAAATACTATGCAAGTCGCCAAGGGGAGGAAAAAAATTAAACAGTCTGCAACAACCAAGAGCCAAGCTAATGGCCAGCTAGGCAATATATACATGACGGTGCAAGAAGTGGCACTCACATGTTGATGGTGACAAGAGCTTTCCAACTAAACTTAAGAACCCTCGACAGGAGAGAAATCATGTCCAGTAGTGAAAACCTAGCCAGTTTCCCAGGGCTAGTGAGTACAGAGACATTAGAACAGAATCTATTACCACCACTTTACTAGATCAGCATAATTCAAGACTACATTATAAATCTCATCCTTATACTCATTAGATAAGTGTAAACACCAACCCTCACCAAAAGAAGCTTTCCTTTACAGCAAATGAAGACCATTACAGAAAACAGCTGGGTGTAATACAGAGACCAAGAGATCATGGAAGCCCGGACCCAACAGAAACAGCTCCTGTATCTATGACTTAGGGAACATCTACAAAGAGTGGGTAGAAAGACTGGAAGAATCAGAATACCAAGAAGTATTTTGTGAAATAGTCTCTTTTAGAAATAACTGCATAAAAAGATTGGAACAAAGGAAATATTAATGGAAATATGAACCTGAAAGGGGGAAATTTTGTAGGATCTCACCCCTTGACAAAGAACTATAGGTAATTAATGACTTCTGAGAGAAGGAAAATGAGGGTCTCCCATGGATTATCCTGTTTATTGGTTGTTCAATGCAAAGAGGTCACTCTTGAAGTAATATACACACAAGCAACATACATGCATAATTGTATGTACATAACTATAATAATCAAATGCTATCAATTTGAGAATGGGGAAGGTAAAAGAACAGCTGGAGGTAGGGGACTTGGGAGGGACCAAAGGAAATAAATTGAGAGAGGAAAGTGACATAATTCTATTTTGATTAAAAACAGTGATTTATGGAAAACCTTGTTAGCCAGCCATCTTTAAGAGGTGGGTCTTAGTTAAGGCGTGGGTTCGCTGGGACCCAGGGTAAAAGGTATGCACTTCCACATGTGCCCTCTCTGTGCTTTTTTCCATAGGACATTGCTGTGCTTGGATTTCTCATTTCCTGTTTTGTGAGTTTTTCCCTTATAATGAATAAAATGTAGTTGTTTTATCCTTAGCTAGCTTGGTTATTTCTACAAAGGATCTCTCCATTTCCCATATTCTTGGCCAAATCTTGCCTTCACTGTGCTTCTTAGTGTTGTGTGTTTTCATCCCATGACTGTCAGGAAAAAGAAAAACACGAGGATTGTTGCATGCAATAGCACAGGAGACAAATCAACTCTCCGTTTAAATGATTTAGCATTCCCTTAAGAATGTGTTAGCAATCTGTGTAAGAATAGGAAAATCAAATATGATAGACGCACAGAATGGTTCTCTTAAAATGTCATAAAAAAAACTTTTGGGATGATGGGAAAACAAAAAGTGGCCTAATACTTCCTAATTGGCAGGAGCCCAAAGGATTTGGGAGCGGTTCTGGGGAGGGGCAAAGAATTTGAGTGGGTGACAGCTGAAGGAATAATGGTTGGGTGGGACACAGAGAGTTGGCAAAGATGCAGGTCATTATCCTGGTGATGTCACTGAGACAGAGTTTTATGTATGGTTGTGTGAAGAGTGGAGAAGTGTAAGTCCCAGAGAAATACAGGCACATGGTTGCTTAATAGTCCTAACTAAGTGAACAGCTTCTGGTAGTCACTGCACCAAAGGTTCCAGAGCAGGATGAGTGCGGTAGCTTAGAGACTATAATCTAGACCTCGTGGCCTTCAAGTAGGCAGGGTGTAGTGATGATGCATTGAGTACCAATGTCATTCAGAAATATTAGTCAATTGACCTATTTCTAATGCTTAGTGAGTCTGAGCTTCTCCTCTGCCCATATCTGTAAAGGCTGGCATTATCTACACCTCCTTGGGAAGAACTCATGTACAGACAATCTCACTGAGAACAAACAACTAAAAAGAAAAATGAGTAGCATTGCTGAGAAAGAAAATGGTGGCAAGGGGAGACAACTCACTGGGAATGATGCATAGCCCTGAAGTTCAAAGGAAGCAGTGGTTTGTCTCTGAGCCAGGACTCCCCTGCATATCCCTCCTTAGAACTTTCAGTTATAGCTGACATCACTCCTATGCCACTAGCCTCTATGTCTGAAGTGCATCAGTTGGACCACACTGAATATGTGGGTTCACTAGATCACAAGGTATTATTTTGAAGACCACAGTGGAAGCAAGAATAATGAAATAATTTTTTTCATGACTTATAAGAAGGTAGAATACATTATTCATGTAATAGATGGAACAATATTTATATCTAGAGTAGATGCAACCTTCTGAGATAAACAGTTTTACCCACCTTATGAAAGTCAAACACTTTTTCTGCAAAAAGTCCATTGACAATGCTGAGTTCATAATCCTTATGGGATGAGTTTATGTCAGTGAGAACTCTTTTCAATTGATGCTGCAGTCCTGACTATCAAACAGAGGGACACAAATTCAATCTCATACTGAAAAGATGAATAATATCACTTACACATGAAATAAATCATGTCTATTATTCTATATAAGCACTGGAAAATATTGCTACAAAAGCAGCAAGCAAAGCATCATATATATGATCAGTGTCTTTACCCTTCCTCATCTTATTGTTTGCAATCAAACTGAACAACTTAGTGAAATAAAGTTATCAATAGGAAGCTATCAATTAGTTTGAGATCCATATTAGTTCATTAATTAACTAGTGATTGAATTTATTAAATTTTTAACTAAATTAATTAATTTAATAATTTCACTTAACTGTAAAGGACAGAAGAGAAAGGCTGATTATCAATATTTTACTACAACCTGGCAAGCAAACAAATTGGTAAATTAGTAATTAAATTATCAAAATTATGTTTGTTTTTTATATAATTAAACATGAAATTTGGGGGTTTGAAATGGATCTCTTTGTTTTATCGGGATAGAAAACCCTAAAACACGTTCAAAAGATATAATTTTTCTTTTTTTTTTAGATTTATTTATTAGTGATGTATACAGTGTCCTGCCTGCATGTATCCCTGCCCGCCAAAAGAGGGTACCAGATCTCATTACAGATGGTTGTGAGCCATCATGTGGTTGCTGGGAATTGAACTCAGGACCTATGGAAGAGCAGCCAGTGCTCTTAACCTCTGAGCCATCTCTCCAGCCTGATAGAATTTTTCTTAAACTGAATTTCTAATTGACTTTTTCTTTGAGGAACATGTCGTCTTTACCTGGTTGTTAGAGCAGTCTCCTTGCCTTGATGGGGCGTTAAAGTAAAGTGCCTGCAAACATGATACACAATATTATCAGAATCAGGATACATGCAATGATCAGTTAGCAAGAAGTTTTGAAAATAAAAAAAGTTATTTCTAACAATGCTCATGAAGTGTCACTTCAATATCACCAGCATCTGAGAGCTCACTCTTCTCATGCCTCCAAATAAATGCCAATGGCTCAGGCAGAAATCACTTCTAGTCTCCATCTTCATTTCCTTTTCTTCCTGTTTCACATACTAACTTATCTCAGATTAGACAGAATTGTGGGATTTCAATAAATTTAGTAAATATCACAGTGACCTTGCTTCCTCTAAATGTTCAGTGCATATGGACATTGCCATACTTTATCTTAAAAGTCCCCAGAGTTCATGCGTTACAGTCTTAGTTTCCAATGCTTTGGTTTGAAGTGACAATTTTGAAAGGGGTCGAAGCATTAGAACTCCAACTTCCCTCAGTGGCTTAACCTAGTTCTGGATTTCTGGTTTTGTGGGTTCTTGGGAAAGGAATTTGTTACAAGAGAGAGCTTTCTCAGTTTGGTCCCTTGCTGCAGTGAGATGAGGGTCAGCAAAGCAACTGTGGGTGGAAACCTCTGAAACTGTGAGCCTTAGTACCTTAAATTTTATTTTCTCTGGTATTTTGAGACAGCAACAGGACGTTTGTACTGCAGATGCACATAGTTAAACTCAATAGTTTTCACTATGTTCTACTGAAACAGTAGCATGGTGGTCACTACAAGAATTGCAGGATAGGACAATAGTATTTTGGGAGCCGTGGAACACCCAAGCCTTACTTTGGAATAACCTAGTGGTTCGTTGGAGCATTTGGGTCAGTACTCATTACATCACCAATTCGTGGGTTTGTTTAATGTTTCTTTAAGTCTTGCCTACCAGTTTCTGCCTTCATTCTCATTATTTAAATGAATTCTGGAACATGAAATTCATTAACATTTTCTATCAATTATAATTTCTACATGTCTTCAAATTCCACCTTACAAAGCAGTACTGCTTTAATTTGTCATGTCCTCAGACAAAGTATCATCACCAACTGAACATTGAACTATTCCTTCCTTCATCATCGTCTTCTGAGATTCTCCACATATAAACTTTCTCCAATATTCAAGTTATTAATAATAGCAACTTTAAAATTATTTGAATACATGCCTTGTTTTACCTAATAAATGCCTTCTCAGTGCAGAAACCCAGGCTTTGGCTCAAATTCTGTCTTATTCTTCATAGCTACATGTTCTCTTATACCATGCATATATTAAAAAAATTTATTTAGTGTATTCATTTGTGTTTACAAATTAAATAATATATTCTTGAATCAAATGTGATTTTAATTTGATAAGGGGCAGTTTTGACTGATAGAGGATAATCTTGTGGTAGTATACGTGTGGTTATGGCTGCTTCATCTCCTAAGCTTCTATCAAAGTCCATCTTCCAGCCTGCTCCCATTCTCCCCACAACTTTCCTTCTGCATTATTATGGAATCTTGACTAGGGCTAATTTTGGTAGCATCTGTAGGGGGTTCTCAGACTTTTTCTGTGTAATTCAAGATTGTGTCTACAAAGTTTAAGAAATTCTTACATGCCTCAAGTTTGGAAATTTTAATATTAAAGGATATAGTTAGAATAGAAATGTGTTGTATTTATAATTGAATAAAAATGAAAAATTAATATCTTATGCCCAATTCAAAACTTCCTTATGATGTCAAGTTTTAAAAACCATGGTAGAGTTAAAATGCACTTTTGATAGTCTTTAATTCCTCACAAAAAGAAATTTGATTCAACGGTGAGTAATCATATATGACATGCTCAGTTATAAAGTTCTCTCATTGTTTACTAAACGCCTATGGGACCTGTGAGCTACAGATCCTAGGAAACTTCTGATTCTGTAGTTAGTTCTTAGGATTTTCTTGTCTTAAATCTGTAAGCTTGATATGGTGAGGGCTTGACACTCAAGGGTTCATACCATAAAAATCTGTCAGAGAATGCTTGTCCACACATGCTAAGTAGAAAGGATTTAGTAAACAACAACAACACATGACATTGAAGTAATGAATGTGTTAGTCTTAGTTAATCATACTATAATATATGCAAAAATCATTACATCACATTGTACTTCATGGATATATTTACATATATAACTTGTTTTTTAGTTAAATTTTTATTTTAAAGTTAAATTATTATTATTATTACTATGATTATTATCATTATTTTACAAAAAGCAATCTTGATGAGATAAAATATGAAAGTGAGACTTGGTGGTTTGTGTGGTGTGTGTGTGTGTGTGTGTGTGTGTGTGTGTGTGTGTTAGCTCACAGAAAAGTTAGAGTTGCATGTAGTGTTGGCTTGGGTAAATTACAGACCGTTCATTGGGATAAGTACCATAAACTGGAAATTAGAGTAAATTCAATGAATATAAAATGAAAGAATTTTTATCTATTTTATATATTCTAGAGAAACAGCTTAATAATGAATTATTCAATTTACATAAATACTAAAAATAAAAAAATATTTTAAAATGTATTTAATCATCTAGGAAGCAGATATAACATTAATTATCTAGGCATTATTATGTAAAAGTGAAAGACAGCCAATGATATCTAAGAAATATTAGATCTGAAAGTCAATCATAATTTGAGCAATAGTTTATGATCTTACGTCTGTGTGAACTTAATCAGGATTAGACTTCTATTCTTTTCCAGTGTGGCTCTCACAGCCCTTTCCAACAACTGTTTCTAAGCCCAAGTCTTTATAGTTTTTGATCTAGACATCTGAAGTGCAAAACCTTCCCTCCCCTCAGAAGTGGGAAAATGTCCTGCTCATATGATGACTGGATATGGTACTGTGGAGGGACAGCCCAGAGGCTGCTGGAACAACTTACTTGTTTCTAAAACAGCTAATAAGAAAAGTTAGATAACTGCTAGCCGGTGTGGATCAGTCCTACATCTCAGTTCATGACTCCTGGACTCTTGATTGTGTTTCCCATAAGAAACAAAAACTAACGTCCTCTTTTCTAGGACTGTGGAGCTATTCTGAAGCTGAATATGGAAGTTGTATACAGAAATTTAAAGAAAATGGGCAGTGTTAGTATTTCTGTGAAGGCTCTCCTCATTGGACTCTTAATTAACCTTTTGACTAGGTGAAGACCGAACAACTCAGAAATAAGTATGAAGCCTTACAAAGACCCTATCAACCTTAATTTCAATAGGCTATAGACAATTGGAAACTGTTCTTAATCTGGTATGGTAATGTGAGATACATTGAAGATAGAAAAAAATCAACAAATCAAATTTGATATACAGATCAACAATTATTTCAAGTTTGCAAGTTGGATCTCTGCAGACATCAGGGGACAGCTTCAGCTTTACATATTAACTCTTGTATTGTTTTCTCCCTAGCACTGAGCCCTGATGATGAACAACATCAAATTCCCTTTCTCATTCAGAATTGGCCAAACTCATGACTTTCCAGGGAGAAAGATCAAATGTGAGAGAGAAGCAATCAACATCAGGCAGAGGAGATGAGAAACATTCACTCTTCTGTGCTGGGATGAATAGGAAAGTCAGAGCTAAGTGAACAACATGAGGCATATATACAACTTTCTAAACAGTTCTGCTTTCTGTCTTTCTCAGGGAATGGAAGTTGTCTTCAGAGCATTTACACAGCAAAACCTCAAGTGTGCTGATTTTTGACATCAGTCCTGTAAAAGCCCAAACTCTGAGTAGTAGAGGCCTCACATGAGCCAGAATTGCCAACCTCAATACAGCACTGTAACACGAGGGCCTTCTTGTTGGGGTTTCTGTCCTGCCCAGTTCCCACAGCCAGTAAGCCCCAAAGAAATTACAGAGGTCTATATTAATGGTAAACTGATTGGCCCATTAGCTCAGGCTTCTTATTAACTCTTATAACTTATATTAACCCATTATTCTTATCTACATTAGCCACATAGCTCAGTACCTTTATCAGCAGGGCAGGTCTCATCCTGCTTCTTCAGTGTCTGGACAGGACTGCAGGAAGAGCTTCCTTCTTCCCAGAATACTCCTCTTCTCATTGCCCCACCTCTACTTCCTGTCTGGTTGTCCCACCTATACTTCCTGCCTGGCTACTGGACAATCAGCATTTATTTAAAACATAATTGACAGAATACAGAATAGTCCTGCACCATAGTATGTCGAAAAGCAAAGAAGTTGAGCCGGGGGTGGTGGCGCAAGCCTTTAATCCCAGCACTCGGGAGGCAGAGGCAAGCGGATCTCTGTGAGTTCGAGATCAGCCTGGTCTACAAGAGCTAGTTCCAGAACAGGCTCCAAAGCCACAGAGAAACCCTGTCTCGAAAAAAAAAAAGGGAAAGAAAGAAAAGAAGTTATAGAGTTTGGAGGAAGGATTGATTAAACCTACAAGTTTAACTAAAGACATTTCTACTGTAAAGAGACAGCAATGCCACGCTAGGGAAATGGCTCCCTGGGTAAAGTACTTGCTTTTTAAACATGAGAACTTGAATGTAAATCCCCAGAAGTCACATAAAACTGGGGTGCAGGAACTTCCTAGTCTATAGTTCCAGCACTTCCCAGTTGGGAAGTGAAGAAAGGACAATCTGAGTAAGCTTGCCCCCTGCTGTCCTGGCATTATACAGTGGAAATAAGCAAGAGATATCTCAAAGAAGTGGAAAGTAAGGACCAGTACTTCAAGTTATCTTCTCACCTCCACGTGTATGCCATGGCTCATGAGTGCCAGCATTATACATACATGAAATACACAAGACAAATATTTTAAAAAAATTTTAAAATAAAATAATGAAAGTGAACAAAACCAAGCTGTGATTCTTTGAGCATCAAGAGAATAATGACCATTGGTTGTTTGACAGTGCTTTTTATAGACATGTACAAGGATGTTATGAACTGCAACTTCATTGGTTGAACCTGAACTTCCCTGAAATGTAAACACAGGATCTATAGTGCCAATGAGAATATGCTGTACAGAGAAGTTAACTGGGGCAGGACTAAGGCCTGATGCAATAGACTAAAAGTTGGCAGGAAAGAACCATAAATAGCTCTATAGATGTAGTTCGTATTTTCATCTCGTGTTTCTTGTGGAATAGTGTGATAGCAGCAGCTGTAGAAAGTCGTGCATGAGAGAGAATGATGAGGCTATAGTTATCAGCAAGGAGACTCCAGCAGACAGTGGCTGTTCCCCAGAATGCAGTTGAGAAACCATTCTTGAAAGGCCATGGAGTTTGACTCACAGGTTTGACATCTAACGCCACACAGCTGACATGGTAATCTCACCATAAAAACAAAATAATAACAACACTTCTGTGTGTTATTGAGAATACCAAATAAAACCATATTTGTGGGGGTTCTTCCAGAGGTTACAGCTGATGATGTCATCAACAGGTAGTTGTCACTGCTGGCACCTTATATGGTCCTCTGTGGACTCCACTGTAAATTCCTCTGTCTCCTAATGAACTGCCAGTACCCCACTCAGCTGCCCACTAACATCAGACTCATTGAGTTAGGCAGAAAAAAAGAGAAGAATCGTTGCAGTGCAAATGACATACACAAAACACCCTCAACAACACTGAACTAAAACAATAAGTACAAATGGCGTCAGAAATGGGTGGCTTCTAAACCTGCAAGGCAGCTGCTATTGAATGGCTGAATTTCTCTGATGATTTCCTAGGAGATGGGAAGGAAACATTAACCATCACAGTTCAAAGCTGTACAAATATATGTTAATAAGCACTTGCTGGAGGTGGTAAAGAAGGTGGTGATTGTAAATACTGTTTAGGTAGCCTCCTATTATCTGGTGTATATGACTGTCATTTGTGTCCAGGTGATCAGTGTCTAAACTAGGGCATCAGACTGTGGTTGAACACTTGTCTAGCAAGTATAAAGGTTCCATACCCAACACCACAAACAAAACAAAACTAAAATGGGATGCTCTGCCAAGTTCTATCATACCTAAACCTACTCATCCAGGGGTGTTTAAGCATTAGTGTGTGCTTAGAGAATGTCCTAAAACCCAGAGAGCTGGCCCAGACCTAATAATTTACTCCATAAGCTGTCTCATTGATGCAGCTGCTACTATCAAAGGAAAGGACTTTTAGAAGCAATGTGCTCAGTAAAAGCATCTGAGATTTATTTCTGCTTTTTCCCAACTAAAAACCAAGACCTTCAAGTCAAGCCTAAGGCTTAGCATGATATATTCTCTTGAAGAAAACAGTTTACCCCTGTGAATGATTGGGAAATCCAACACTGACCTTGTCAATCTGATGTGCACAGTCACCTCGAGCACCCAGACGGATTAGGGTCAGGGCAGTGAAGAGGCTCAGGGAAGAGAAGAATACATTTCCACTTCCTTGACAGTTATCCATTTCTCTGAATAAGTCGAAGCCAAATTCTGCATTTGCTGCAGCAAGGGAGGCCATTGTGAAACCCAGTGTTGCCTAGAGGTCAATGGAGAGTTAAATTATCTCAGAGCACAATTGTTTGTATGTTTGCTTATTATTATTAATTCAAAGCTTCATTTCTTCACCCTGTGAGCAATTACCAAATAGTTGGAAACAGGAAGAGATGATTCCTTTGGTCCTGCATCCTTGGTTCTAATACTCTAAAATTTGCTTGGCAACAATACAGAATACGTTCCTTTTCCTCACTCTGACAAAGCAGAAAAACCAAGCTCTCCTATTTGCATTGTGAGTATAATCCTAATTTTTCCTTGATGGGTGCTCTATCCTCAGTGGTTCTTGCTGACCTGTTTTCAAGATGCACATTCATACACTTAGTAATTTCAGATAACCTGTAAACTAAACATATGACTGACTGCAATAAATCCTCTATCCTCACAGTCTGCTCAACATAACCTTTGTTTTCTAAGCCACCCTTTTATCATATCATTTCCTCATACTGGCCCCCTCATGGCCTCTATACATATCTGTAGGGTCATTGTTCACCATGATTTTTTGAACCATCTTAATTTTAAACACAGTTCATCTTTGGTCTTCTAAATATATTTGCCAATCCAAGTTCCCACTTCCTCCCCTCCTCCCATTCCCTCCACATACCCCCACCACCACTATCTACTTCTCTGAGAGGGCAAGGCATATTGCTTTGAGGAAAGTCATTGGCCCTCCCTACTATACCTAGGCTGAGCCTGTCTGTTTTTTTAATATAAAAATAATTATTGATATAAAAATAAATAATAAAAATAGTTATTGTATAGTTATTGTTACAAGTATCAAGACTTTTCAACCCAGAGGTCGAGATTTTGCTAGAAAATTCATTTAGGCTACAATAGCAAATATAGGATCATGGAGTAAAACTATCTTCTAATTCCAATAGCATTGTTCCTGGATACAGAACCGTGCCGCCACCCTAGAGTTCCCCAGGGACACACTCAGTGCGTCTTTGAAGACTTTCTCCACAGCTTAGTAATCCAGTGTCACAGGGGACCTGGCTTAGACTAAATGAATTTGAATGGATGCTCCATACCACTCTCCTTGAGTACTAATTCACCTGGTACCATGGCAGCCACTCAGGAGCCCAGCACTGTGTCAAGCCTACTGTAACCTTTGCATGAACTGGAGCAAATTTTTCACTCTTCTAAACTAACTTCCAGTTTATTCTGTGAAATGATCTTAGAATTATAGCAATAATGTGCAGCAGAAAAGCATGCATGTTGCCACCTGTTACTCTAGAACTGGGGAAGAACTTTATATTAGTCACCAAGTGGGAGAAGCAAAAGTATGGAAAATAGAGACCGTCTCCACGAAGAAGACATAGCAAAAGTATGGGAGATAAAGACCATCTCTAGGAAGAAGATATAGGTAGCACAAAGTGATATTCTAAAATGCCAATTTTATAAGTTACATTCCAGGAACATAGAATAAGAAAAAAATCAATCAGATTACACACACATTTTATTCCAAGAAAAAAATCTATTTTTTTAATATAAATTATTTAGGAGGCTGAATGTAGTGGCTCATGCCTTTGACCCCAGTACTCCAGAGGTAAAGACAGGAAGATCTGTTTGAATTCAAGGCCAACCTGGTCTATACAGGGAACTCCAGACCAGCCAGGAATACACAGTGAGTACCTGTCTCAAAACAAACAAATAAAAAAATCAGCAAAAAAGATATAACAAAGTGTAATTTAGCGAAGGAGAAGGAAAGTGTTATTGAGAACTAAGAGTGAAGTTCAGTGGCCTAGAACAGACAAAGCCCTAGGTTATCTAGCAATTTTAAAATCAAAACCAAATAAAAAATTACCCAGAAAATTACTAAATTTATTTCATATTTTATCCAACTAATACAGGAAAAAGAGACTGTCATTAGCACCACAAATAAACGATTCTAGCAAAAGAAAAGAAGACAAATACAAACTAGGGCTCTGTTTGGGTTTAGTAGTGACAAACCACTGAGTGACACTGACATTGTCTGTGGTCTCAGAACCTTTTAGGGACTTAATTGTATTTTGGTCTCGGGAAAGAGCATCACAACTATAGCTTGAAAAATTATGAACCAAATAAATAAAAGCATGAAGTATAAAAATGAGACACGCAGCGATGTCTTTCACTAAGTTAGACGCATAAGAATGTCATTACTTCCCCAAGGATGGTGTGTTTAGAACCTCTCTTTTCGGAAAGATCTGTGTTGGTGGCATAGCCTCGGAGCAAATGTAAGGCAGCGCTCTGAGAAAGCCCCGAGACAGCAAAGGACAGCAATCCTTCCGATTACACGGGAGATTGTGTCCATGGGTTTGTTCAAAAACTCTGGACACAGTGTAGGCTAGAATGATTAAAAAGAAACTAAAGGGATTTTTAGCCCATGGAGGCTATCAGGTAATATTATATCACAAGTAAAATGCCAGTTCCTCCGATTCTTTACAAATTATGTCTTACTGATTTACAGTTTTGGGCAAAAGAATCATTTCTGACTTTTCAACATTATTCTTCTTTACAACCCAAACAATAATGCATTTAGTCAACATGGTAACATCTCACAAAATTGTCATTTTATCAAAAAGGAAAGAAGAGAAACACAGAAATCTGCTCATTGAAAAAAAAAGTTATGAAACTAATTTAATCAGATAAAGTAGACTTCATGGCATTGAAATCATACTGATAAAAAGTTATTACGGAAAAAGATGAGTCAAGACATTCCTAGACAATATGAAATCCTGAAGCCCTAACTTTAAAATGATGGATAGCAGTGAATACCTTCAATCGCTCTTATTCAAACAGGCTCACACATGCTGAAGATGAATTCAGAAAAATTCTACTTTGCATAACTGACTTTTTTAACTTTCTCTATGTAAAGGGGACTCCTTGTTCATGAAATGAAAGCAAGACTCCTCCTCATGGAAGGTGAAGACTGCATTCCACTGACAAACAGACATCTTAAGACTGACTCCGTGACTTTATGCTCCAACGTTCCAAATGCTGAGAGATGTGTAAAAATTAGAATCAGAAGAGCTTTTCTTTCTCGTATAACAATTCTTCAGCAACTTAAAAATAAATATGTAAAATGCCAACAAAAATTACTGTTTAAAAAATATCAGTGAATAGCAAATGTTTGACACTTAGGTATAGAACTAAGCAACTGTCAAGGAAATTAACTTGGATTCAGGCTACAGAAGGTGTCCCCGACGTATCACCCAGGACACTAAGTACAGAACCTGTCCCTGCAGTCAGTACACTGTTGTTGAGATGGTATAATGACAAAAAAAATTCTTTTCAATCATAAAAGAATTTGACTAGAGAGAGGAATTTTTCATTTAATCCCCAAACACCACATTCTTGTGTTTCTTGCACAGACACATCTGCTTAGTATAAAATTACAAAATAATTTAAAAGTTCATAATTTAAAATCAATGCAAAATAGAAACTTATTTTATGTAAGATATCTTACATAATATCTTAAATTCCAAATTTCAGACAAAAATTATAGCCCCGTGAAGGCTACTTGGTTGCCTATAGAAAGTTTCACGCTGGCAGTGTGTCTTCTCTCCTCTGACAACTATATGTTGTGAGAAAACCGAAGCCAAAATCCCCAAAATATAAATATCACCAAAGCTTTGTTTTAATAATCTAATTAAACTATTAAGAAAATGGTTTTAAAATGAAGCATAACAAACCTAGACATAAAATAACATCAATAAAACGTGGAATTAGAATGATTCTGTCTCATGGTCCTAAAATTGTATCTAATTGATAAGATACATGGTTTAACTGCACAGTAAAATTATATGTAATCATAGAGTAATTTTAAATTATGAAAGAAAAATTAATTGCTTATTATTATTGAAGTTAAATTATATATGAGGACAGAATAACTACTAAACAAATTTTATTTTTATTTCTTACCAGTACTCTAAATATTGTATTGCAAAAAATTGCTGATCACTACAAATATTCTCAAATATTTCCATGGTTTTAAAAGTTTAAACTTTGATAAACTTCTAAGCCTGTGATTATTAATTCTATTAATTCTATTTTAAAGAACTGGCAAATACCAACATATAGTGATGTAAATAAGAACACTGGAAATCAAAATTAGATGTGTATGTAATTCTCAATTTATCTATTTAAAGACTGAACACAAAACTTTGACTGATAACTGATGTTCCACACTGTGGCAAGCACCATTTTCCATGATAATAGCAAGTCAAAACCAGTCTGGAGAAGTCATAAACCAGAGAGAACTGGAGAGCATTTGAAACCTTGATGCACGTAATGTCTCAAATACAGAGAAATAGCAAGATTCACTCATATTCTCTCTCTCTCTCTCTCTCTCTCTCTCTCTCTCTCTCTCTCTCTCTCTCTCTCTCTCTCTCTCTCTCTCTCTCTCTCCTTTACACTGTGGACACTGGGAGCATTTACCTGCCTGTCTTCATAGAGGAAGTTGCAGCTGGTTGGGTGAGTCTGGAGAGTTCCCTGCATTACTCTGAAATATAAAGCCTCTGACTCAGACACTCCCTTTTTCCTACTGTGATGACCACAATACTTTAAAAATAATTCCACTGAGTGAAATTGTGCTCAGGTCTTTCATAAAGCAAAGTGAAGAAAATCTGTAATTAACTATGACTTCAATTCAAAGTTGTCAGAATAGATATTTTTCATGAAACTGAATGAATCTGAAATTATTATAACAGTATTTTTCAAACATGTGTATATAGCATTTTACTTATGAAATTCAGTGGCTGATCTGTGATATTGCTGTCTTCTCTGCCTCCCTCCTCTTTCAGTTTTAGCAGATGACAAGAAATGCAGTAGAGTGCCTCCCCAAAGACTCATTTTCTAGCAACTTGGGAACTAGGGAATACTGCATTTGAGAAAGACATAAACTGACTCTTTCTCAAGAAGCAAGCTTATATTTCAGTTAGTGATTCTGAGTTAACCTCATACGTTAGTCCTGCAATTCCAGCACTGTCTTCATTTTAATTGTATGGCTTACTACTAACATGGAATAAGCTTGATAATTTAAGATTTTCTAAAACGAATATCCTCTCAAACCACTGGACACATGGAGAGAGACAGCTGTGTTCCTCAGAAGAGAAATAAAGCAGAGAAGGGGAAACAGAAATCAAATACATAGAAAAGATAATGTGGTCACCATTGCCATCACAAGGCAAGGACTCTGCTCTGAAACACAGATCATAAGACAATGTCCAGAGCTCCTCTGGATAAACTTCTCTCGCTTGTGATAAATACTGAATACAAATAGAAAGTGTGATATATTTCTCTGAAGGGAAGACAGTGAGATTTTAGAGAGTGCTGTGAAGAGTAGAATACTAAAACACATACACCATGCTTTCACATGAAGTGATGTCCAGAAATAGCCATTAGCAAAAGGCAAAACTGAGTGATGTTAGCATGCTGGTCAGACATCTGAAGAAGAAGACACAGTTCAAAGCAGCTGACTGCTGTTACATGCAGTATGTGTGAGGAAAAGTGGGGGAAGTGGGACAAGTATGAATGGCTGTTTCACAAGACAAGCTTGGTGGTCTTGCATCTGGACTCTTCATTATTTATACCAAATGTAACCTGTAAACAAAATAAAGAATAAATTACTAGCTCTAGCGTTATTGTTCCAGCTAGGCAACTCCACCAGCTGTGACCATGAACAAGTTATTTAATTTTTATAGTGGCTCAATTCTTAATCTACCAAATAATAATTCAAATTAATTTGGTGATATATATATATACATATATATATATATATTATTACAGTGAAAGTCTTAGTCACTTCACCCATTTTTATATAGCAATTTACTGCACAAACCTTAGAGTTTTGCAACTAATATCCCTCTGCTGGGTAATTTTGCACCTCTTGGGAAAATAATACAACAGTATCTACATAGAATTTTAATCACAGGAGGACTGGGGAAGTTTAGGCAAATGAGACTGAACATTCAGCACAAACGGCAGGGAGAAGAGGTAGCTGAGGTGTACAGAAGATGCTGTTGAAGAAAAGAAAAAGACTCACCAATCTAGCTCAGTATTCCTTAGGTTCCTAGTATCAGTATCCTGAACTCCCTTGGTCCAAGATGGACATTTATAAAGACTCATCCACTTCCTTCAGGTACAAGTCTCCTTACAAGACCTCTGCTGATCTCTAGGGCATCTCCAAACCATGTTCCACACAGAACAGATCCAATTCTCATCAGATGATATTCTAGGTCCCTCAGGAGACTTCTGCTTATCTAGGACATCTCTAAACCATGCTCCACACAGAACAGATCCAATTCTCACCAGAAGATGTTCTAGTTCTCTCAATTATGATATCATTTAATGTCTAAAATCTCTTCATCAGGACATAGAACTTAGGTTTATAAACTAAATAATCACCACAAAAATATGCATGCAGTGTGATAACCTACCAAAGACCAATCCAGGAAGGGTATGTGTATGAGGATGTTCCTGTGGGTGAACCCACCATTCAGAGTAAATATTTGCCTTAGTCCCAATGAGAAGGAGAGAGGTTTCCTTGAATAGAGAATTTAGATAGAGGTATTGGTTATTCTGGAAATGTTCTTTCTGTGAAGTTATGTGAATACATCAAAAGCAACTTTGTGTTTCTGGATTATAATTCAAATTTTTTAAAAATCTCTCCAAGCAAAGAAGGAACTAAATAAAAGTTAGGCCCATGGCTCAATGTATATAGCTGATTAAAATTCTAATTCTGCTATAAAGTTTTGATAGGGAGTAGACTGGAATCCTGAGTTAAGTATGACCAGGTCCTGAGAAGTATGCACAATGCAGCTGAGAGGGCTAACAGCTACAGCCTATGGCAGAGGCTCACTGAACTTTTTCTGCAATCCCAAATCTAAGCAGAAGAACTGCCAGTCATACAAACTGCACAAGCAGAAAGGGATTCTTCCAAGAAAACAACCTAGAGATACTTTAGAACTGTGCACATGGCCTCTGTCATGTACAACTGGCTTCAGATTCAGTAGTGAACTCGGCAGTCACCCACAATAGTGGATAAGAGAGGCATATTTGAAAAAAAAGGAGTCATATTTGAATATGAAAAACAGCAAGGTATTTACAACAGCATCTGTACACATGGAAGCAGTGATGATAACCACAATTACAAGCAAAACTTTTCCACCCTGCTCTGGACTTTCCAGCACCAAAAGTCTACAACATCCACTGAGCAAAGAAGCAGGAGGCTAAAATAAGAACCTCATTTGCCACTATTTAAGAAACCAAAGTAGTCATTTCTAATCAAACTTGTTAAATACCATTAGAATTGGGTCTTAAGACTGTCCCTAGGTGCTGTCTCCCATGCAGTTGCTCACTGATGCTTACATGTCACGTCTGGGGTGGATCCTTCATGACTCAGAGCACAGCACTGTCCCACAGAAGTTTACAAGCATTTAGGTTTCCATAAGGTTTCAAAATAGTATCTGACTAAGATGATCATTATGTGGTTTGTTCAGTTTGAATGTGATGGAGATTTAAGAAGGCAGTTTCCCATCTCTACTCTTTATAGTAAAATAGTTTAAAGATAATCTTGCAAATAAATCAAGAAAACAGTGTTCATGAGCCCATCTCATAACATTCCAGTCTACAAGACTATCTAGAAACTAAAAACAGCTAATTCAAAGTTTAATATTCAATTTTATTATAATTTGGCATTGATCTCTTATGGCCCAATCTTTCCTCCCTTGGTAAAATTGGCCTGAAGTAATCATCTAAAGCAGAATTTGAGAGACCATTTTTATTATTCATTATACTCAAATGCTCTTCTGTGGCCCTAACTTTGGCTTCCTTTTGTATCGTTTGTTGTCCATGCTTACTCCTCCTTCTTCTGAGGGGCTAGTAATTTTCCAGAGAAGGATCTATGGAGTTGATCACTACACTCTACCTCTCCAGACTCTTTCCTGAACTGAGAAAGTGTCAGGTAGTTTGAAACTGGGCGAGTTAGCTCATTCTTGTCATTCTGCCAGCCTGTCCTCCACCCTACTGACTGGCAGTGGAAAGTCACAGCACACCGCCCAGATTTGCCCTGTCACCCCAAAGGCTGGAGTTCAACGAGGGGAACTTGTACCCTGAAAAGTGACCAGATGTACCAAAGATGTCCAATCAACTGCTCACACTTTGACATGCAGAACATGCCACACAAAGAAAATGTAGTTCTAGAATGGATAAAGAAGGTGTGGCACATATACACGTTAGAGTTCTACTCAGTGAAAAAAAAATGACATCTTGAATTTTCATGCAAATGGATGGAAATAGAAAACACTTTACTGAGGGATATAACCCAGACCCAAAAAGATGAATATGGTATGTACTCATTCATTAGTGGATTCTAGCCATAAATAAAGAACAGCCTATAGTTCATGATCCTAGAGAAGCTAAATAAGAAGATGAACCCAAAGAAAAACATGTATTTATCCTCCTGGATAATGGAAGTGGACAAGATCGCCAGGCAAAAGTTGGGAGCAAGGGGGTAGGGTGCGGTGGGGGGAAAAGGAGACAGGGAGAGAGAAGGGAGAAGGGAAGGATTGAAGAGAGCTCGGGGGAATGGGATGGTTGAGATGGAGGAAGGGTGGAAATGGGAGCAGGGAAGAAGATATTTACTTAAGGGAACCATTTTAGGATTGGCAAGAGACTTGGCTCTAGAGGGGTTCCCAGGTGTCCAAGGAGATGTCCCCTGCTAGGTCCTTGTGCAGCAGAGGAGAGGGTGCCTGAACTGGCCTTATCCCATAGCCACAGTGATGAATATCTTGCATATCACCACAGAACCTTCATCCAGCAATGAATGGAGATAGAGATAGAGACCCACATTGGAGCACTGGACTGAGCTCCCAAGGTCCAAATGAGGAGCAGAAGGAGGGAGAACATGAACAAGGAAGTCAGGACCGCGAGGGGTGCGTCCACCCACGGAGACAGTGGGACTGATTTAATGGGAGTTCACCAAGGCCAGCTGGACTGGGACTGAACGAGCAAGCGTGTGATCGGATGGGATTCTCTGAATGTGGCTGACATGGAGGGCTGACTGCGGAGCCAATGATAGATAATGGCACTGGGTTTTGATTCTACTGCATATACTGGCTTTGTGGGATCCTAGTCTGTTTGGATGCTCACCTTCCTAGACCTTGAACTTCCCACAGGGCAGGGCGCCCTGACTTCTCTTAGGACTGGCGAGGGAGGGGGAGGGAGAGTGGGGGGAGTAGGAGGGAAATGGGAGGAGGTGGAAATTTTTAATAAACAAATAAATTTTAAAAATAAATAAACAAATGTAAGACTGTAAAAAAAGAAAATCATTGTGAAATTGATTATTATTCAAAATTTATTCAATCTTTCAAAGGATATTAGCCCGCCTTCTAAAAACTCTGTTCAAGTATAAATAAAAGTATCTTTATTTAGTCAGTTCATGATCATAGACTGAACAATAAACTCGATGTCTTCTCAAAAAAAAAAAAAAAAAAAAGATGTTTTCCTATTCCAGGATCTCCCACTACAACAACACTGAGTTTGGTGTTACAACCACCACAGCCTACCACACACAGAAGGAATGGAATCCAAATTCATGCAGCTGAGTCCCTTCCAAAGAACAGCTAATGTCAGCAAGGTGACTGCACCCTCTATTGGAAAAGGCTGCCAGAATTAAACACAACCATAGAGATGTTTGCTCATTTTCTTCACTTCTGCCCCTTTCCAATTAAGAAAGAGAGCTTGTCTGCTAAAAAATCAATTAGTTATTGATTGCCCCCATGATGCCTTATAACCATTGTAACTGTAGAAAAAAACTAAAATAATGAATAATCATTAAAACTAATATTCAAATTAGCTATTGCAGTAAACTTTCTGATGGAGGATGAAAAAAATTAAAGCTTATGAATGAATTTCTTGTTTTTTCTTCTAATTATGGTGATAACTTACTACAGTGATTCAAAATCACTGAAGTCTATATCCCCTGTCTCCATTGTAGAGATGTAGTTACACATGACTAGAAGGTTAAATAAAGGCAAGGGACTGAAATGACATACCAACTGGAAATCCTTCCGGGATTACCAAGTCAGCCTTAATTAAAGGCCTGCTTGCTAGTGTTTTCTTCTCCACTCTACTCAGAAGTCACTCCCACTCCAGTGCCTGAAACAGTTTGTTTACTACCAACCAATCCCCAAACGACAGAAGTCCAAGAAAGAAATCCCGTCATGGGGACAGAACTGAAGTGTCATGTCAATTATTCTCTCTTGCCAGACAATTATAACCCAAATTTTCCTCGACCTTGCCACTCTCTAAGTACATCTGAGGTCACACAAGTGACAACGACTTAAGCTTTACAGTGGGTTGCTTCCACTGACTTACCAGAGGCTCACTATGGTGTGGATGACACCCCTCCCCTCAAGGAAACCACCTTGAGGGGGCTCCCATGTTTTTCATCACACTGCTTGGTCCTTCATTGGCACTTCATCCTGGAAAGCACCATTATCTCTATGAAGAATGCTATTTTCAGGCACCCTCTCAGATGCCCACTGAATGGGGCTGTACCTGCACCTTCTGTCTGATACTCCTTCTCATGCTTTCTACAAATGAACCACTACATATGCGTAGTTTTTAGATACCTTATATAAACGTGTCATTCTCACCTTTTTAAACAAAGAGACACAGAAATAAAATAGCATGGTCTATCTAAACCCACAGTAATTCTCTTCTCTAGTGTTAGGGAACAACTTTTTAAACAACTAAGAACATATAGTATATGTACTTGAAACTTTAAGTCTATAGGTAAAAGAAATGCTTGATGGGAAAGAGATGCTAATTTTGAAATCTTTGACATTTATGTGGAATAGCTAAACCATAGAAAGGAGATAGAATCAAAAGGAGAAAAGCTGATTTTCTTTGCTTTATGTTTAAAAGCCACCTATGAATGAGTTAATGTGATAATTGTCTTTCTGTATCCCAGAGAACTTAGGCAACAATGAGGGCACTAAGAGAGACTTACATAGATCTAATCTACATGGGAAGTGAAAAAAGACAAGATCTCCTGAGTAAATTGGGAGCATGAGGACCTTGGTGTTGAAGAGGGGAGGGGAGAGGCAAGGAGGGGAGCAGAAAAAGTGTAGAGCTCAATAAAAGTCAATTCTAGAAAAAGGAGAAAAGCATGTTGAGCATACTGTCAAGAGACCTTGAAAGATCTCATATTTGAAAGATGGCATTAATGAGGATTAACTAAGGATTAACAAATTATGGTTGGAAAATAATTATTCCTAGGAGATAAATTGTAGGGTTGCATGCTTTTTTCCCTGTAGCAACAGTTGAATCCAAAGAATAAAACAAAACAAAAAATGTTAGGTTAGGCACTATGAGTATGAAGTTACATATTTTGGCTTAGTGTTAACAAGCATGCATTTAAAATGATGAACCATAAAATTCTGATTAAAAACAGCACAATAAAGAGAAGAAACAAGTCTCTTCACTATTTCCCAAATTAGAATTTGCTTCAGGACCATAGATATCAGTCCCTTTGCTTCCCTCCTGCAAATTCCTGCAGCTGCTTAAGATATGTGCATCTTAAATCCCAGCACTCAGAAAAGACAGATGGATTTCTATAAATTTGAGGCCAGCTTGGTCTACAAAGTGAGATCCAGGAGAGGCTCCAAAGCTACAGAGAAACCCTGTCTCAGGAAAATAAATAAATAAGTTGACAAACTCTGTAGGCTAACAAAAGAGAAGCTTAAAAAAAAAATAAAACTTGATAGACTATAAGATTTTGGAAATGACTGTAATGGAAGCTGCAAATTAAATATGATCAATGGAAACAGATTACATGAGAGCTACTAGCACATTTGAGAAAAAAACCCTAAGATAAATAACACAGTTGTAGCTATATAGTTATGCCAAGGAACAGGGTGTTGGGAGCAGAATGCTTGCTTGCACAAATGAGGCCCTGAGTTCAGTTCCATGTGTTTCAAAAGAAAAAGAATTATAGCTAGACTGAGAGTGTAAAATTTCTCTGACAAATGGCGAGTAATACAAAAAGCACAATAATGAAGAGGAAATTGCTTGATTAAAATAATTCTTTCAAACTAAGGGAAATACTCTGCACATCATAAAATCAGCCAACACATTGCCTGAAAGCTGAAGCTGTGTGTGTGTGTGTGTGTGTGTGTGTGTGTGTGTGTTTACTATATCCTTTCGACTGATCTGAGCTATTTATTTGAATAAAATCTTGAAGGAGCAAGTTCCAGGACTTAATTACACATTGTACTGGGATGTATTCATTTTAAGTGATTGCATGTTTTGTCTGTTTTTATTCCTTAGTACATTTTTGTGAGTGTTTGGAGGGCTGGGCACAAATGAATTTGACTAATCTACTTATCTTGTTTTTGTGTAAATATTTACCTTGTCTTCTAGCTCTACTTCTTCCACACTCTTCTGATTATCTTCTACTTATGAAACAAATAGTCTTTAGCTTTCACTCAGCAATAAATCACATGACAAAGTATCCTTTTCAGACATTTAAATGAATGCAATTGTCAAGACTGCTAATCTCCTTCTCTCAGAAACCCAAATACTGAAGGCTATATTGATCTTCATTTATTTGTACCATGTTATTTCATCATGTTGCCATAGTGACAATCATAATGAATAGTAATAAACAGCAAATGCAAATGCCAAAACAACTGAGTCATTATTATTGCCTTTAATTAACCATCCTTTCTCTTTGGATTTAGTTCTGCTGACATTTATGAACACATTGATGATGAGAGCTTCATAAATAAAATTCAACTCTAGTATCTTAGAAAGGAAAGGTTTACTTTCCAGTTTAGAATTTCAACTTCCCAAATGAATGTACTATTTCATGAAGGTATTAAGATTATTATCTATCTCAAGGAATCAGTCCAAGTGACTAAGTTAAATACAAACAATATATTTAGTTTGGTTTATCTATTTACTTCTATTTTTCATATTTAGTAAGAGTTTCATTCCAAGTTTTAGTGATAACCATAGTTTCTATTCAGAGTCTGCCATCTGAAGTGTGACTTTAAAAATCTTTCTTGTCTGAGTAAAAAGTTTGAGAAAGATGACAAATACGTCAGAGATGAAAAAGGGATGCTTTACATTAACATATATAATTGTATTTATAATCACAAAAAAGTTAATTGCTGCAAATTCATTTAGATAGTGCCGCTCCCCTTACCCTGGAGTTTGTCTAAGAGAATTAATGATTAGTGAAATAATTTGACTAAATGTACACAAATTATTAAGAAAGTACAACAAAATTCTGTTTATTGAAAGAACCAATAATAACTGGAAAACAATATTTTAAAACCAATTTAAAATATTCCTATAATAAGTGAAAACAACCAAATTGAATATTTACAATCAAAAACAACAAAACTTAAAACCAAATTGAGGACTTGTGAGAGATGGCTTAAACAGTCAGAGACCTAACGTCCATGTGAAAGGCCTAAATACAGGGAGGTAGATAAAGGACACTCTCTTGAAGATCTGCAGCCTTCTAGTCTATCTGCATCAGTGGTCTCTGGTTAAATGAGAGACTCTGTCTCAAAAACTAATATGAGGAGCAATAAGAAGCCATTCCCCACCCCACATACACACAAATACCACAAACAAAATAAACAAAATGTCACTGAAGAATAGTACAATAGAAAGAACTAGAAGAAAAGTTAGTAAACTTAAAGAAAAAATCAACAGATACTTTCTGAATTAAGCAAATGAGAAAAAAATCCCCTTTATTTTTTTCAAATGACCAGTGTTTCAAGAACGTGTGAGACAACAATGAGAGACCTAATGTTGGTATCATTGGACAATGAGGGAAAATGTAAAATGCCAGAAGACTGCATTAGTCCTATCTGAGTTATGATTTCTATCACTATGATAAATAAACACTATGACCAAAAACAATTTGTTGGACAAAGGGTTTATTTCACCTCACAGGTCACCATCTATCAATGAGGGAAGTCACAACAGGAACCTGGAGGCAGGAACTGAAGTCGAGGCCATAGAGGAATACCACTTCCTGGCTTTGTCCTCCCAGCTTGTTCAGTCTACTTTCTTTTTTCTCTTTTTTTTTTTCTTCTACTTCTTCTTATTATTATTACAAATTTTCACCTCCTCCTCTTTCCCTCCCCCTCCCCCAATACATCCTCCCTATTCAATCCAAAGAGCAGTCAGGGTTCCCTGCCCTGTGGAAAGTCCAAGGTCCTCCCCCCTACATCCAGGTCTAGGAAGGTGAGCATCCACAGACTAGGTTCCCACTAAGCCAGTACGTGAAGTAGAAACAAAACCCAGTGCCATTGTCCTTGGCTTCTCAGTCAGTCCTCGTTGTCAGCCACGTTCAGAGAGTCTTGTTTGATCACATGCTCCACCAGTCCCAGTCCAGCTGGCCTTGGTGAGTTCCCATTAGATTGGCCCCACCGTTGGTGGGTGCACTCCTCGCGGCCCTGACTTCCTTGCTCATGTTCTCTCTCCCTCTGCTCCTCATTTGGACCTTGGAAGCTCAGTCCAGTGCTCCCCATGACTACCAGCCCAAGAGTGACACCACTGACAGTGAGCTGGACCCTCCCATACCAACTGTCAATCAAGGATTGACACAGTCTTCCCCATAGGCTAGTCTGCTGCCAGCATTTTCTCAATTGAGGTTGTCTCTTTCCAAATGGTTCCAGCTTGTGTTAATTTGACAGAAAACTGGCCAAAACAATTGACCATTTATCAACTTGACACTTAAGCAAATCACTGTTCAACTAGAACCTTACCTTTTTCTTTTGTCCCTAAGATGGCAATCAATATTAATATCACAATATAAATCATCCAAACTTCTAAAGTCCCACAGTCTTTAAAATTTCAAATGCTTAAAAACCTATTCCAGATCCCCAGTTCTCTCTCAGGTAAATTTTCTATTGCTGTAATAAAGAATCACCCAAAAGAAACTTGGGAATAAAAGAGTTTATTTCACATCACAGATCATTGTGTATCCCTGAGGAAAGTCAAGGCAGGAACTCAAGCATGGCAGGAATCCTTCAGCAGACACTGAAGCAGAGGTCATGGAATAATTTTACTTTACTGAATTATTCCTCACAGCTTATTCAGCCTTCTTTCTTAAAGCACCCAAGACCACCATTCCAAGGGTGGCGCCATCCACTATGACCTGGACCCTCCCACATGAATAATCAATCAAGAAAATTCCTCACATGCTTGCCTGTAGGCAACCTGGCATGGATATTTTCTCTACTGAAGTTCTTTCTTCTCAAACAATTCTAGTTTGTTTCAAGTTGAAATAGAGCCACGCAGTACAATTCAATGTCTATAAAATCCCTATGTTTCAAAACTGGTGAAGGAAATATGAAAGTTAGCAAAATACAAGAGAGAAGAAAAGAAACACAGGTAGAAATTAAGTGGGATGGGGGGGTGGTTAATGCAGGAACTCCCTGGTGAAAACACAGAACAAGACTCTGTGGGATGCTCAACTGTACGAGGCAACTTCCTCCACTGTGACTCGGGTTAATGTAGGAACTCAATGGTGAAAATACAGAACAAGTCTCTGTGGAATGCTCAACTGTACGAGGCACACTTCCTCCACTGAGACTAAGGAGCCATAGAAGAAATAGAAGAAGGGCAGGAAGCTGGAAGGAGCCTTAGGTCATGGAGGACCAGAGGAAACGGGTGTCTTACGTGCATTACAGAGCTGCCATACTCATGAACTCACAGCAACTGTGGTTGCCTGCACAAGTTCAAGCTCGTCAGCATTTCAGCACAGAGACTGAATAGAATCTGAGTATCCATGACCCACACATGGCTTCTAGAGAAGGGAAAGTTGGTGTATTTTAAGGATACAACCTCTGGTAGGTCTACCATGGTCCATTGAATGCCCCACAGCTATGAGTACACAGGAGCACAAATCTGAATATGGGGGTTATTAAACAAACAAAAGCAGAAAACAGAAAGTTGGGAAAGTAGGAGGCAGGAAGTAATCTGGGAGTAAGAAGTAGATCTGGGAGTAGTTAGGGGGTATGGGGAGATATGATATCTAGTGATTTGAATGAGAATATTCCCTACAAATTCATACATTTGAATACATGGTCTCCAGTCAGTTGAACTACTTGGGAAGGATTAGAAAGTATGGGCTATCTAGAGAAGGTGTGTCATAGAGGGTGTGTTTTGAGATCTCTCTCTCTCCCTCTCCTCCTCCCTCCCTTCCTCTCTGTCTCTCTTTTCTCTCCCTCCCTTCCTCTCTCTCTCTCTCTCTCTCTCTCTCTCTCTCTCTCTCTTTCTCTCTCTCTCTCTCTCTCTCTCTGCCTGCCTCCCTCCCTTCCTTCCTCTATCCCACCCCCTGTCTCCCCCTGAAACTATAAGGAAGCTCTGAATTGAATGCTTCGCTTAATGTGTTGCTTTGATCATAGTTTCTCATTGCATCAACAGAAGACTAACTAAGATATGATCAAATTACATTTTATGAATATATGAAATTCTCAAAGAATTAATATGTTTTAAATGGCTGGAGAGAAAAGTTACTGCTATTACAAAGGTCCTGAGTTCTGTTACCAGCACTCAACATGGCAGGTCACAGCTGTATTACTCTGATTGCAAGGGTTCTAATGTCTCTGGCCTCTGCAGTCAGGCACACACATGGTGCACATGCATCCATACAAGCAAATCTCTCACACATTAAAAAAAGCAAAGTCCCTTTACATTTCTCTGAATTTTCATAAGTACTGAGAAAAACCTAAACAGATTTTTATAGAATAAAATAATTCTAAAATTTAAATGAAATAGGAAGGCAACCAAAATGACTAAAATGATTTTAATAATAGATCTAGAGAATTAGTGTTCAATTTCAAGGGTTACTGATTGAGAAAGACACATAAATCAATGAAAATCATGCAAGACTAGAAGAAAATTCATGTCTGATCTGTTCTGAAATACGTGCAAAGGCAACTTTGTGTAGAAAGTCTGTTTGTTCAACAAATAGTCATGAAACAATTAAATATGACCTCCCTTATAGTTTGTACAAATTGGGTACAAATAGAGACCATAAATCTATACCTGAGGGGCTGGAGAGATGGCTCAGTGGTTAAGAGCATTGCCAGCTCTTCCAGAGGTCCTGAGTTCAGTTCCTGGCAACCACATGGTGGCTCACAACCGTCTGTATTGAGGTCTGGTGCCCTCTTCTGGCCAGCAGACATACACACAGACAGAATATTGTATACATAATAAATAAATAAATATTTTTAAAAAAATCTATACCTGAAACATAAAACATAAGTCATAAAAAGTTTGGAATACTACACAGCAGATATTTTTCATGATTTTAGACCAGTAGAAAATTTTAAAGCATGCACTAAACACATTAACAGAAACAGATAAATTGATCCATTAAACTTCATTAAAATTTAAAAGATTCCTTCTGTTAAAGACATTGATAAGAGAATAAAAACCACATACTTTGGCAATATCTTTTAAATAACTGCAAATATAATTATCTGGACCTACCAATTAAAACTCTAGGACTGTCAAGATATACTTCTGATAATATAAAAATGTAGATAAATGAAATTATTCACCTTAGTATTGTTTATGTGTCACAAATAAGAAGTGGAGAGGTGGCGCTTTGTTTACAAGCTACCCAACCAGCAAGGAGTACTGATCTCGGCACCAGAAGAACCTTCTCGAGGTGAGTGAGTCTCTGGCCCGCGGCCACAGCCCGGGTCAAGGAACTATTTCCTGCAGGCCCTATACTCCTGCATACCGCCTCTCTCTTCATACCTAACCCAGCGTGTACCCAGAACCCTCCCTCACTTCTCTCTTCCGGCCATCTCTGGGCAAATAACATCACCCAGCTCAGCCTGTCTGGGCGCTGGGGCAGTATCCGGAGGGCAGCTGGGCAGGCGCGAATTCCTTTGTCCTCAGTAGCCTGCATGCACCGAGCAGGTAGGCACTTTGTTTACAAGCTACCAAACCAGCAAGGAGTG
>CADCXT010002522.1:0-16491 GCA_902806775.1 Microtus agrestis | reverse complement strand
AAGAATACTTTGATATATCCCAAACAGACGCTTCTCATTTCAGAGTAACACATGTGCGTTTCTCACAAAAGCATTTCATGAAATTCATACACTTTCAATGAACGTGATTATCTTTCAAAGTAAAGCTTCTACAGAGAAAAGGAACACTGTTCTCACTTTTAACCATACTTTGACATATCCCAAACAGACGCTTCTCATTTCAGAGTAACACATGTGCGTTTCTCACAAAAGCATTTCATGAAATTCATACACTTTCAAAGAACGTGATTATCTTTCAAAGTAAAGCTTCTACAGAGAAAAGGAACACTGTTCTCACTTTTAACAATACTTTGACATATCCCAAACAGACGCTTCTCATTTCAGAGTAACACATGTGCATTTCTCACAAAAGCATTTCATGATATTCATACACTCTCAAAGAACGTGATTATCTTTCAAATAAAGCTTCTCCAGAGAAAAGGAACACTGTTCTCACGTTTAACCACACTTTGAAATATCCCAAACAGACGCTTCTCATTTCAGAGTAACACACGTGCGTTTCTCACAAAAGCATTTCATGAAATTAATACATTTTCAAAGAACGTGATTATCTTTCAAAGTAAAGCTTCTACAGAGAAAAGGAACACTGTTCTCACTTTTAACCATACTTTGACATATCCCAAACAGACGCTTCTCGTTTCAGAGTAACACATGTGCGTTTCTCACAAAAGCATTTCATGAAATTCACTGACTTTCAAATGATCGTGATTATCTTTCAAAGTAAAGCTTCTACAGAGAAAAGGAACACTGTTCTCACTTTTAACCATACTTTGACATATCCCAAACAAATGCTTCTCATTTCAGAATAACACATTTGCGTTTCTCACAAAAGCATTTCATGAAATTCATACACTTTCAAAGAACGTGATTATCTTTCAAAGTAAAGCTTCTACAGAGAAAAGGAACACTGTTCTCACTTTTAACAATACTTTGACATATCCCAAACAGACGCTTCTCATTTCAGAGTAACACATGTGCGTTTCTCACAAAAGCATTTCATGAAATTCATACACTTTCAATGAACGTGATTATCTTTCAAAGTAAAGCTTCTACAGAGAAAAGGAACACTGTTCTCACTTTTAACCATACTTTGACATATCCCAAACAGATGCTTCTCATTTCAGAGTAACACATGTGCGTTTCTCACAAAAGCATTTCATGAAATTCATACACTTTCAAAGAACATGATTATCTTTAAATTAAAGCTTCTACAGAGAAAAGGAACACTGTTCTCACTTTTAACCATACTTTGACATATCCCAAACAGACGCTTCTCATTTCAGAGTAACACATGTGCGTTTCTCACAAAAGCATTTCATGAAATTCACTGACTCTCAAATGATCGTGATTATCTTTCAAAGTAAAGCTTCTACAGAGAAAACGAACACTGTTCTCACTTTTAACCATACTTTGACATATCCCAAACAGACGCTTCTCATTTCAGAGAAACACATTTGCGTTTCTCACAAAAGCATTTCATGAAATTCATACACTTTCAAAGAACGTGATTATCTTTCAAAATAAAGCTTCTACAGAGAAAAGGAACACTGTTCTCACTTTTAAGAATACTTTGATATATCCCAAACAGACGCTTCTCATTTCAGAGTAACACATGTGCGTTTCTCACAAAAGCATTTCATGAAATTCATACACTTTCAATGAACGTGATTATCTTTCAAAGTAAAGCTTCTACAGAGAAAAGGAACACTGTTCTCACTTTTAACCATACTTTGACATATCCCAAACAGACGCTTCTCATTTCAGAGTAACACATGTGCGTTTCTCACAAAAGCATTTCATGAAATTCATACACTTTCAAAGAACGTGATTATCTTTCAAAGTAAAGCTTCTACAGAGAAAAGGAACACTGTTCTCACTTTTAACAATACTTTGACATATCCCAAACAGACGCTTCTCATTTCAGAGTAACACATGTGCATTTCTCACAAAAGCATTTCATGATATTCATACACTCTCAAAGAACGTGATTATCTTTCAAATAAAGCTTCTCCAGAGAAAAGGAACACTGTTCTCACGTTTAACCACACTTTGAAATATCCCAAACAGACGCTTCTCATTTCAGAGTAACACACGTGCGTTTCTCACAAAAGCATTTCATGAAATTCATACACTTTCAAAGAACGTGATTATCTTTCAAAGTAAAGCTTCTACAGAGAAAAGGAACACTGTTCTCACTTTTAACCATATTTTGACATATCCCAAACAGACGCTTCTCGTTTCAGAGTAACACATGTGCGTTTCTCACAAAAGCATTTCATGAAATTCACTGACTTTCAAATGATCGTGATTATCTTTCAAAGTAAAGCTTCTACAGAGAAAACGAACACTGTTCTCACTTTTAACCATACTTTGACATATCCCAAACAAATGCTTCTCATTGCAGAATAACACATTTGCGTTTCTCACAAAAGCATTTCATGAAATTCATACACTTTCAAAGAACGTGATTATCTTTCAAAGTAAAGCTTCTACAGAGAAAAGGAACACTGTTCTCACTTTTAACAATACTTTGACATATCCCAAACAGACGCTTCTCATTTCAGAGTAACACATGTGCGTTTCTCACAAAAGCATTTCATGAAATTCATACACTTTCAAAGAACGTGATTATCTTTCAAAGTAAAGCTTCTACAGAGAAAAGGAACACTGTTCTCACTTTTAACCATACTTTGACATATCCCAAACAGACGCTTCTCATTTCAGAGTAACACATGTGCGTTTCTCACAAAAGCATTTCATGAAATTAATACACTTTCAAAGAACGTGATTATCTTTCAAAGTAAAGCTTCTACAGAGAAAAGGAACACTGTTCTCACTTTTAAATATATTTTGACATATCCCAAACAGACGCTTCTCATTTCAGAGTAACACATGTGCGTTTCTCACAAAAGCATTTCATGAAATTCATACACTTTCAAAGAACGTGATTATCTTTCAAAGTAAAGCTTCTACAGAGAAAAGGAACACTGTTCTCACTTGTAACCATACTTTGACATATCCCAAACAGACGCTTCTCATTTCAGAGTAACACATGTGCGTTTCTCACAAAAGCATTTCATGAAATTCATACACTTTCAAAGAACGTGATTATCTTTCAAAGTAAAGCTTCTACAGAGAAAAGGAACACTGTTCTCACTTTTAACAATACTTTGACTTATCCCAAACAGACGCTTCTCATTTCAGAGTAACACATGTGCGTTTCTCACAAAAGCATTTCATGAAATTCATACACATTCAAAGAACGTGATTATCTTTCAAAGTAAAGCTTCTACAGAGAAAAGGAACACTGTTCTCACTTTTAACCATACTTTGACATATCCCAAACAGACGCTTCTCATTTCAGGATAACACATGTGCGTTTCTCACAAAAGCATTTCATGAAATTCATACACTCTCAAAGAACGTGATTATCTTTCAAATAAAGCTTCTCCAGAGAAAAGGAACACTGTTCTCACGTTTAACCACACTTTGAAATATCCCAAACAGACGCTTCTCTTTTCAGAGTAACACACGTGCGTTTCTCACAAAAGCATTTCATGAAATTAATACACTTTCAAAGAACGTGATTATCTTTCAAAGTAAAGCTTCTACAGAGAAAAGGAACACTGTTCTCACTTTTAACCATATTTTGACATATCCCAAACAGACGCTTCTCATTTCAGAGTAACACATGTGTGTTTCTCACAAAAGCATTTCATGAAATTCATACACTTTCAAAGAACGTGATTATCTTTCAAAGTAAAGCTTCTACAGAGAAAAGGAACACTGTTCTCACTTTTAACAATACTTTGACATATCCCAAACAGACGCTTCTCATTTCAGACTAACACATGTGCGTTTCTCACAAAAGCATTTCATGAAATTCATACACTTTCAAAGAACGTGATTATCTTTCAAAGTAAAGCTTCTACAGAGAAAAGGAACATTGTTCTCACTTTTAACAATACTTTGACATATCCCAGACGCTTCTCATTTCAGAGTAACACATGTGCGTTTTTCACAAAAGTATTTCATGAAATTCATACACTTTCAAAGAACGTGATTATCTTTCAAAGTAAAGCTTCTACAGAGAAAAGGAACACTGTTCTCACTTTTAACCATACTTTGACATATCCCAAACAGATGCTTCTCCTATCAGAGTAACACATGTGCGTTTCTCAAAAAAGCATTTCATGAAATATGTTTGCTTTCAAAGAACGTGATTATCATTCAAAGCAAAGCTTCTACATAGAAAAGGAACACTGTTCTCACTTTTAACCATACTTTGACATATCCAAAACTGATGATTCTCATTTCAGAGTAACACATGTGCGTTTCTCACAAAAGCATTTCATGAAATTCATACACTTTCAAAGAACGTGATTATCTTTCAAAGTAAAGCTTCTACAGAGAAAAGGAACACTGATCTCACTTTTAACCATACTTTGACATATCCCAAACAGACGCTTCTCATTTCAGAGTAACACTTTTGCGTTTCTCACAAAAGCATTTCATGAAATTCACTGACTTTCAAATGATCGTGATTATCTTTCAAAGTAAAGCTTCTACAGAGAAAAGGAACACTGTTCTCACTTTTAACCATACTTTGACATATCCCAAACAGACGCTTCTCATTTCAGAGTAACACATTTGCGTTTCTCACAAAAGCATTTCATGAAATTCATACACTTTCAAAGAACGTGATTATCTTTCAAAGTAAAGCTTCTACAGAGAAAAGGAACACTGTTCTCACTTTTAACCATACTTTGACATATCCCAAACAGATGCTTCTCATTTCAGAGTAACACATGTGCGTTTCTCACAAAAGCATTTCATGAAATTCATACACTTTCAAAGAACGTGATTATCTTTCAAAGTAAAGCTTCTACAGAGAAAAGGAACACTGTTCTCACTTTTAACCATACTTTGACATATCCCAAACAGATGCTTCTCATTTCAGAGTAACACATGTGCGTTTCTCACAAAAGCATTTTATGAAATTCATACACTTTCAAAGAACATGATTATCTTTCAAATTAAAGCTTCTACAGAGAAAAGGAACACTGTTCTCACTTTTAACCATACTTTGACATATCCCAAACAGACGCTTCTCATTTCAGAGTAACACATGTGCGTTTCTCACAAAAGCATTTCATGAAATTCACTGACTTTCAAATTATCGTGATTATCTTTCAAAGTAAAGCTTCTACAGAGAAAAGGAACACTGTTCTCACTTTTAACCATACTTTGACATATCCCAAACAGACGCTTCTCATTTCAGAGTAACACATGTGCGTTTCTCACAAAAGCATTTCATGAAATTCATACACTTTCAAAGAACGTGATTATCTTTCAAAGTAAAGCTTCTACAGAGAAAAGGAACACTGTTCTCACTTTTAAGAATACTTTGATATATCCCAAACAGACGCTTCTCATTTCAGAGTAACACATGTGCGTTTCTCACAAAAGCATTTCATGAAATTCATACACTTTCAATGAACGTGATTATCTTTCAAAGTAAAGCTTCTACAGAGAAAAGGAACACTGTTCTCACTTTTAACCATACTTTGACATATCCCAAACAGACGCTTCTCATTTCAGAGTAACACATGTGCGTTTCTCACAAAAGCATTTCATGAAATTCATACACTTTCAAAGAACGTGATTATCTTTCAAAGTAAAGCTTCTACAGAGAAAAGGAACACTGTTCTCACTTTTAACAATACTTTGACATATCCCAAACAGACGCTTCTCATTTCAGAGTAACACATGTGCATTTCTCACAAAAGCATTTCATGATATTCATACACTCTCAAAGAACGTGATTATCTTTCAAATAAAGCTTCTCCAGAGAAAAGGAACACTGTTCTCACGTTTAACCACACTTTGAAATATCCCAAACAGACGCTTCTCATTTCAGAGTAACACACGTGCGTTTCTCACAAAAGCATTTCATGAAATTAATACATTTTCAAAGAACGTGATTATCTTTCAAAGTAAAGCTTCTACAGAGAAAAGGAACACTGTTCTCACTTTTAACCATATTTTGACATATCCCAAACAGACGCTTCTCATTTCAGAGTAACACATGTGCGTTTCTCACAAAAGCATTTCATGAAATTCACTGACTTTCAAATGATTGTGATTATCTTTCAAAGTAAAGCTTCTACAGAGAAAACGAACACTGTTCTCACTTTTAACCATACTTTGACATATCCCAAACAAATGCTTCTCATTGCAGAATAACACATTTGCGTTTCTCACAAAAGCATTTCATGAAATTCATACACTTTCAAAGAACGTGATTATCTTTCAAAGTAAAGCTTCTACAGAGAAAAGGAACACTGTTCTCACTTTTAACAATACTTTGACATATCCCAAACAGAGGCTTCTCATTTCAGAGTAACACATGTGCGTTTCTCACAAAAGCATTTCATGAAATTCATACACTTTCAAAGAACGTGATTATCTTTCAAAGTAAAGATTCTACAGAGAAAAGGAACACTGTTCTCACTTTTAACCATACTTTGACATATCCCAAACAGATGCTTCTCTTTTCAGAGTAACACATGTGCGTTTCTCACAAAAGCATTTCATGAAATTAATACACTTTCAAAGAACGTGATTATCTTTCAAAGTAAAGCTTCTACAGAGAAAAGGAACACTGTTCTCACTTTTAAATATATTTTGACATATCCCAAACAGACGCTTCTCATTTCAGAGTAACACATGTGCGTTTCTCACAAAAGCATTTCATGAAATTCATACACTTTCAAAGAACGTGATTATCTTTCAAAGTAAAGCTTCTACAGAGAAAAGGAACACTGTTCTCACTTGTAACCATACTTTGACATATCCCAAACAGACGCTTCTCATTTCAGAGTAACACATGAGCGTTTCTCACAAAAGCATTTCATGAAATTCATACACTTTCAAAGAACGTGATTATCTTTCAAAGTAAAGCTTCTACAGAGAAAAGGAACACTGTTCTCACTTTTAACAATACTTTGACTTATCCCAAACAGACGCTTCTCATTTCAGAGTAACACATGTGCGTTTCTCACAAAAGCATTTCATGAAATTCATACACATTCAAAGAACGTGATTATCTTTCAAAGTAAAGCTTCTACAGAGAAAAGGAACACTGTTCTCACTTTTAACCATACTTTGACATATCCCAAACAGACGCTTCTCATTTCAGGATAACACATGTGCGTTTCTCACAAAAGCATTTCATGAAATTCATACACTTTCAAAGAACGTGATTATCTTTCAAAGTAAAGCTTCTACAGAGAAAAGGAACACTGTTCTCACGTTTAACCACACTTTGAAATATCCCAAACAGACGCTTCTCTTTTCAGAGTAACACACGTGCGTTTCTCACAAAAGCATTTCATGAAATTAATACACTTTCAAAGAACGTGATTATCTTTCAAAGTAAAGCTTCTACAGAGAAAAGGAACACTGTTCTCACTTTTAACCATACTTTGACATATCCCAAACAGACGCTTCTCATTTCAGAGTAACACATGTGCGTTTCTCACAAAAGCATTTCATGAAATTCATACACTTTCAAAGAACGTGATTATCTTTCAAAGTAAAGCTTCTACAGAGAAAAGGAACACTGTTCTCACTTTTAACAATACTTTGACATATCCCAAACAGACGCTTCTCATTTCAGACTAACACATGTGCGTTTCTAACAAAAGCATTTCATGAAATTCATACACTTTCAAAGAACGTGATTATCTTTCAAAGTAAAGCTTCTACAGAGAAAAGGAACATTGTTCTCACTTTTAACAATACTTTGACATATCCCAAAGACGCTTCTCATTTCAGAGTAACACATGTGCGTTTTTCACAAAAGTATTTCATGAAATTCATACACTTTCAAAGAACGTGATTATCTTTCAAAGTAAAGCTTCTACAGAGAAAAGGAACACTGTTCTCACTTTTAACCATACTTTGACATATCCCAAACAGATGCTTCTTCTTTCAGAGTAACACATGTGCGTTTCTCAAAAAGCATTTCATGAAATACGTTTGCTTTCAAAGAACGTGATTATCATTCAAAGCAAAGCTTCTACATAGAAAAGGAACACTGTTCTCACTTTTAACCATACTTTGACATATCCAAAACTGATGATTCTCATTTCAGAGTAACACATGTGCGTTTCTCACAAAAGCATTTCATGAAATTCATACACTTTCAAAGAACGTGATTATCTTTCAAAGTAAAGCTTCTACAGAGAAAAGGAACACTGATCTCACTTTTAACCATACTTTGACATATCCCAAACAGACGCTTCTCATTTCAGAGTAACACATTTGCGTTTCTCACAAAAGCATTTCATGAAATTCACTGACTTTCAAAGAACATGATTATCTTTCAAAGTAAAGCTTCTACAGAGAAAAGGAACACTGTTCTCACTTTTAACCATACTTTGACATATCCCAAACAGACGCTTCTCATTTCAGAGTAACACATGTGCGTTTCTCACAAAAGCATTTCATGAAATTCACTGACTCTCAAATGATCGTGATTATCTTTCAAAATAAAGCTTCTACAGAGAAAACGAACACTGTTCTCACTTTTAACCATACTTTGACATATCCCAAACAGACGCTTCTCATTTCAGAGTAACACATTTGCGTTTCTCACAAAAGCATTTCATGAAATTCATACACTTTCAAAGAACGTGATTATCTTTCAAAGTAAAGCTTCTACAGAGAAAAGGAACACTGTTCTCACTTTTAACAATACTTTGACATATCCCAAACAGACGCTTCTCATTTCAGAGTAACACATGTGCGTTTCTCACAAAAGCATTTCATGAAATTCATACACTTTCAATGAACGTGATTATCTTTCAAAGTAAAGCTTCTACAGAGAAAAGGAACACTGTTCTCACTTTTAACCATACTTTGACATATCCCAAACAGATGCTTCTCATTTCAGAGTAACACATGTGCGTTTCTCACAAAAGCATTTCATGAAATTCATACACTTTCAAAGAACATGATTATCTTTAAATTAAAGCTTCTACAGAGAAAAGGAACACTGTTCTCACTTTTAACCATACTTTGACATATCCCAAACAGACGCTTCTCATTTCAGAGTAACACATGTGCGTTTCTCACAAAAGCATTTCATGAAATTCACTGACTCTCAAATTATCGTGATTATCTTTCAAAATAAAGCTTCTACAGAGAAAACGAACACTGTTCTCACTTTTAACCATACTTTGACATATCCCAAACAGACGCTTCTCATTTCAGAGAAACACATTTGCGTTTCTCACAAAAGCATTTCATGAAATTCATACACTTTCAAAGAACGTGATTATCTTTCAAAATAAAGCTTCTACAGAGAAAAGGAACACTGTTCTCACTTTTAACAATACTTTGATATATCCCAAACAGACGCTTCTCATTTCAGAGTAACACATGTGCGTTTCTCACAAAAGCATTTCATGAAATTCATACACTTTCAATGAACGTGATTATCTTTCAAAGTAAAGCTTCTACAGAGAAAAGGAACACTGTTCTCACTTTTAACCATACTTTGACATATCCCAAACAGACGCTTCTCATTTCAGAGTAACACATGTGCGTTTCTCACAAAAGCATTTCATGAAATTCATACACTTTCAAAGAACGTGATTATCTTTCAAAGTAAAGCTTCTACAGAGAAAAGGAACACTGTTCTCACTTTTAACAATACTTTGACATATCCCAAACAGACGCTTCTCATTTCAGAGTAACACATGTGCATTTCTCACAAAAGCATTTCATGATATTCATACACTCTCAAAGAACGTGATTATCTTTCAAATAAAGCTTCTCCAGAGAAAAGGAACACTGTTCTCACGTTTAACCATACTTTGAAATATCCCAAACAGACGCTTCTCATTTCAGAGTAACACACGTGCGTTTCTCACAAAAGCATTTCATGAAATTAATACACTTTCAAAGAACGTGATTATCTTTCAAAGTAAAGCTTCTACAGAGAAAAGGAACACTGTTCTCACTTTTAACCATATTTTGACATATCCCAAACAGACGCTTCTCGTTTCAGAGTAACACATGTGCGTTTCTCACAAAAGCATTTCATGAAATTCACTGACTTTCAAATGATCGTGATTATCTTTCAAAGTAAAGCTTCTACAGAGAAAAGGAACACTGTTCTCACTTTTAACCATACTTTGACATATCCCAAACAAATGCTTCTCATTGCAGAATAACACATTTGCGTTTCTCACAAAAGCATTTCATGAAATTCATACACTTTCAAAGAACGTGATTATCTTTCAAAGTAAAGCTTCTACAGAGAAAAGGAACACTGTTCTCACTTTTAACAATACTTTGACATATCCCAAACAGACGCTTCTCATTTCAGAGTAACACATGTGCGTTTCTCACAAAAGCATTTCATGAAATTCATACACTTTCAAAGAACGTGATTATCTTTCAAAGTAAAGATTCTACAGAGAAAAGGAACACTGTTCTCACTTTTAACCATACTTTGACATATCCCAAACAGATGCTTCTCTTTTCAGAGTAACACACGTGCGTTTCTCACAAAAGCATTTCATGAAATTAATACACTTTCAAAGAACGTGATTATCTTTCAAAGTAAAGCTTCTACAGAGAAAAGGAACACTGTTCTCACTTTTAAATATATTTTGACATATCCCAAACAGACGCTTCTCATTTCAGAGTAACACATTTGCGTTTCTCACAAAAGCATTTCATGAAATTCATACACTTTCAAAGAACGTGATTATCTTTCAAAGTAAAGCTTCTACAGAGAAAAGGAACACTGTTCTCACTTGTAACCATACTTTGACATATCCCAAACAGACGCTTCTCATTTCAGAGTAACACATGTGCGTTTCTCACAAAAGCATTTCATGAAATTCATACACTTTCAAAGAACGTGATTATCTTTCAAAGTAAAGCTTCTACAGAGAAAAGGAACACTGTTCTCACTTTTAACAATACTTTGACTTATCCCAAACAGACGCTTCTCATTTCAGAGTAACACATGTGCGTTTCTCACAAAAGCATTTCATGAAATTCATACACATTCAAAGAACGTGATTATCTTTCAAAGTAAAGCTTCTACAGAGAAAAGGAACACTGTTCTCACTTTTAACCATACTTTGACATATCCCAAACAGACGCTTCTCATTTCAGGATAACACATGTGCGTTTCTCACAAAAGCATTTCATGAAATTCATACACTTTCAAAGAACGTGATTATCTTTCAAAGTAAAGCTTCTACAGAGAAAAGGAACACTGTTCTCACGTTTAACCACACTTTGAAATATCCCAAACAGACGCTTCTCTTTTCAGAGTAACACACGTGCGTTTCTCACAAAAGCATTTCATGAAATTAATACACTTTCAAAGAACGTGATTATCTTTCAAAGTAAAGCTTCTACAGAGAAAAGGAACACTGTTCTCACTTTTAACCATATTTTGACATATCCCAAACAGACGCTTCTCATTTCAGAGTAACACATGTGTGTTTCTCACAAAAGCATTTCATGAAATTCATACACTTTCAAAGAACGTGATTATCTTTCAAAGTAAAGCTTCTACAGAGAAAAGGAACACTGTTCTCACTTTTAACCATACTTTGACATATCCCAAACAGACGCTTCTCATTTCAGACTAACACATGTGCGTTTCTCACAAAAGCATTTCATGAAATTCATACACTTTCAAAGAACGTGATTATCTTTCAAAGTAAAGCTTCTACAGAGAAAAGGAACATTGTTCTCACTTTTAACAATACTTTGACATATCCCAGACGCTTCTCATTTCAGAGTAACACATGTGCGTTTTTCACAAAAGTATTTCATGAAATTCATACACTTTCAAAGAACGTGATTATCTTTAAAAGTAAAGCTTCTACAGAGAAAAGGAACACTGTTCTCACTTTTAACCATACTTTGACATATCCCAAACAGATGCTTCTCCTATCAGAGTAACACATGTGCGTTTCTCAAAAAAGCATTTCATGAAATACGTTTGCTTTCAAAGAACGTGATTATCATTCAAAGCAAAGCTTCTACATAGAAAAGGAACACTGTTCTCACTTTTAACCATACTTTGACATATCCAAAACTGATGATTCTCATTTCAGAGTAACACATGTGCGTTTCTCACAAAAGCATTTCATGAAATTCATACACTTTCAAAGAACGTGATTATCTTTCAAAGTAAAGCTTCTACAGAGAAAAGGAACACTGATCTCACTTTTAACCATACTTTGACATATCCCAAACAGACGCTTCTCATTTCAGAGTAACACTTTTGCGTTTCTCACAAAAGCATTTCATGAAATTCACTGACTTTCAAATGATCGTGATTATCTTTCAAAGTAAAGCTTCTACAGAGAAAAGGAACACTGTTCTCACTTTTAACCATACTTTGACATATCCCAAACAGACGCTTCTCATTTCAGAGTAACACATGTGCGTTTCTCACAAAAGCATTTCATGAAATTCACTGACTTTCAAATGATCGTGATTATCTTTCAAAATAAAGCTTCTACAGAGAAAAGGAACACTGTTCTCACTTTTAACCATACTTTGACATATCCCAAACAGACGCTTCTCATTTCAGAGTAACACATTTGCGTTTCTCACAAAAGCATTTCATGAAATTCATACACTTTCAAAGAACGTGATTATCTTTCAAAGTAAAGCTTCTACAGAGAAAAGGAACACTGTTCTCACTTTTAACCATACTTTGACATATCCCAAACAGACGCTTCTCATTTCAGAGTAACACATGTGCGTTTCTCACAAAAGCATTTCATGAAATTCATACACTTTCAAAGAACGTGATTATCTTTCAAAGTAAAGCTTCTACAGAGAAAAGGAACACTGTTCTCACTTTTAACCATACTTTGACATATCCCAAACAGATGCTTCTCATTTCAGAGTAACACATGTGCGTTTCTCACAAAAGCATTTCATGAAATTCATACACTTTCAAAGAACGTGATTATCTTTCAAATTAAAGCTTCTACAGAGAAAAGGAACACTGTTCTCACTTTTAACCATACTTTGACATATCCCAAACAGACGCTTCTCATTTCAGAGTAACACATGTGCGTTTCTCACAAAAGCATTTCATGAAATTCATATACTCTCAAAGAACGTGATTATCTTTCAAAGTAAAGCTTCTACAGAGAAAAGGAACACTCTTCTCACTTTTAACCATACTTTGACATATCCCAAACAGACGCTTCTCATTTCAGAGAAACACATGTGCGTTTCTCACAAAAGCATTTCATGAAATTCATAAACTTTCAAAGAACGTGATTATCTTTCAAAGTAAAGCTTCTACAGAGAAAAGGAACACTGTTCTCACTTTTAACCATACTTTGACATATCCCAAACAGACGCTTCTCATTTCAGAGTAACACATGTGCGTTTCTCACAAAAGCATTTCATGAAATTCATACACTTTCAAAGAACGTGATTATCTTTCAAAGTAAAGCTTCTACAGAGAAAAGGAACACTGTTCTCACTTTTAACCATACTTTGACATATCCCAAACAGACGCTTCTCATTTCAGAGTAACACATGTGCGTTTCTCACAAAAGCATTTCATGAAATTCATACACTTTCAAAGAACGTGATTATCTTTCAAAGTAAAGCTTCTACAGAGAAAAGGAACACTGTTCTCACTTTTAACCATTCTTTGACATATCCCAAACAGACGCTTCTCATTTCAGAGTAACACATGTGCGTTTCTCACAAAAGCATTTCATGAAATTCATACACTTTCAAAGAACGTGATTATCTTTCAAAGTAAAGCTTCTACAGAGAAAAGGAACACTGTTCTCACTTTTAACCATACTTTGACATATCCCAAACAGACGCTTCTCATTTCAGAGTAACACATGTGCGTTTCTCACAAAAGCATTTCATGAAATTCATACACTTTCAAAGAACGTGATTATCTTTCAAAGTAAAGCTTCTACAGAGAAAAGGAACTCTGTTCTCACTTTTAACCATACTTTGACATATCCCAAACAGAAGCTTCTCCTTTCAGAGTAACACATGTGCGTTTCTCACAAAAGCATTTCATGAAATTCTTTTGCTTTCAAAGAACGTGATTATCATTTCAAAGCAAAGCTTCTACAGAGAAAAGGAACACTGTTCTCACTTTTAACCATACTTTGACATATCCCAAACAGATGATTCTCATTTCAGAGTAACACATGTGCGTTTCTCACAAAAGCATTTCATTAAATTCTTTACCTTTCAAAGAACGTGATTATCTTTCAAAGTAAAGCTTCTACAGAGAAAAGGAACACTGTTCTCACTTTTAACCATACTTTGACATATCCCAAACAGACGCTTCTCATTTCAGAGTAACACATTTGCGTTTCTCACAAAAGCATTTCATGAAATTCATACACTTTCAAATGATCGTGATTATCTTTCAAAGTAAAGCTTCTACAGAGAAAAGGAACACTGTTCTCACTTTTAACCATACTTTGACATATCCCAAACAGATGCTTCTCATTTCAGAGTAACACATGTGCGTTTCTCACAAAAGCATTTCATGAAATTCATACACTTTCAAAGAACGTGATTATCTTTCAAAGTAAAGCTTCTACAGAGAAAAGGAACACTGTTCTCACTTTTAACCATACTTTGACATATCCCAAACAGACGCTTCTCATTTCAGAGTAACACATGTGCGTTTCTCACAAAAGCATTTCATGAAATTCATCTGACTTTCAAAGTATACGTGATTATCTTTCAAAGTAAAGCTTCTACAGAGAAAACGAACACTGTTCTCACTTTTAACCATACTTTGACATATCCCAAACAGACGCTTCTCATTTCAGAGTAACACATTTGCGTTTCTCACAAAAGCATTTCATGAAATTCATACACTTTCAAAGAACGTGATTATCTTTCAAAATAAAGCTTCTACAGAGAAAAGGAACACTGTTCTCACTTTTAACCATACTTTGACATATCCCAAACAGACGCTTCTCATTTCAGAGTAACACATGTGCGTTTCTCACAAAAGCATTTCATGAAATTCATTCGCTTTCAAAGAACGTGATTATCATTCAAAGTAAAGCTTCTACAGAGAAAAGGAACACTGTTCTCACTTTTAACCATACTTTGACATATCCCAAACAGACGCTTCTCATTTCAGAGTAACACATGTGCGTTTCTCACAAAAGCATTTCATGAAATTCATACACTTTCAAAGAACGTGATTATCTTTCAAAGTAAAGCTTCTACAGAGAAAAGGAACACTGTTCTCACTTTTAACAATACTTTGACATATCCCAAACAGACGCTTCTCATTTCAGAGTAACACATGTGCATTTCTCACAAAAGCATTTCATGATATTCACACACTTTCAAATGAACGTGATTATCTTTCAAAGTAAAGCTTCTACAGAGAAAAGGAACACTGTTCTCACTTTTAACCATACTTTGACATATCCCAAACAGACGCTTCTCATTTCAGAGTAACACACGTTGCTTTCACAAAAGCATTTCATGAAATTCATACATTTTCAAAGAACGTGATTATCTTTCAAAGTAAAGCTTCTACAGAGAAAAGGAACACTGTTCTCACTTTTAACCATACTTTGACATATCCCAAACAGACGCTTCTCATTTCAGAGTAACACATGTGCGTTTCTCACAAAAGCATTTCATGAAATTCACTGACTTTCAAATGATCGTGATTATCTTTCAAAGTAAAGCTTCTACAGAGAAAAGGAACACTGTTCTCACTTTTAACCATACTTTGACATATCCCAAACAGATGCTTCTCATTGCAGAGTAACACATGTGCGTTTCTCACAAAAGCATTTCATGAAATTCATTGACTTTCAAAGAACGTGATTATCTTTCAAAGTAAAGCTTCTACAGAGAAAAGGAACACTGTTCTCACTTTTAACCATACTTTGACATATCCCAAACAGACGCTTCTCATTTCAGAGTAACACATGTGCGTTTCTCACAAAAGCATTTCATGAAATTCATACACTTTCAAAGAACGTGATTATCTTTCAAAGTAAAGATTCTACAGAGAAAAGGAACACTGTTCTCACTTTTAACCATACTTTGACATATCCCAAACAGATGCTTCTCTTTTCAGAGTAACACATGTGCGTTTCTCACAAAAGCATTTCATGAAATTCATACACTTTCAAAGAACGTGATTATCTTTCAAAGTAAAGCTTCTACAGAGAAAAGGAACACTGTTCTCACTTTTAACCATACTTTGACATATCCCAAACAGACGCTTCTCATTTCAGAGTAACACATGTGCGTTTCTCACAAAAGCATTTCATGAAATTCATACACTTTCAAAGAACGTGATTATCTTTCAAAGTAAAGCTTCTACAGAGAAAAGGAACACTGTTCTCACTTTTAACCATACTTTGA
>CADCXT010002521.1:0-99466 GCA_902806775.1 Microtus agrestis | reverse complement strand
AACACCACCAATAAAATTCATACATTAATTGTATGATATGTGATGCGCAAATTCTAAGACAAGGACATAGGCACACATCATCGTGACTGCATCAGGTAAAACTGTATTAGGACATTAAAGCCTAACAGCTCCATCACCATGCCCCAGTGTGCTTCAGAGATACCACCAAGAAGAGCAAGGCAAGTTGGCTAGAAGAATAAAATACTGGCCCATTCACATGCCTGATGAAAAACTCACATCAAAGACTACAAGGAACTACAAACACCAGTAAAAGGTTAATCCAATTTAAAGCCAGAGAAACTATCTAGACCTCCTCTATGAAGTACACTAACAGCCAATAGGCCCATGGAGACCCCTGTGCTCCACATGTTAGGGAAATTCAGATGTGACACACGCACCACATCGAGGAAACCTGGTTTAGTTAAAATGGTGGAAAAAGGAGCTGGAAAGATGGCTAGTGGTGAAGAGCATTGCCTACTCTTTCAAACCTCCTGAGTTCAATTACCAGCAACCACAAATTGGCTCACAACCAGCTCTAACCCGGTCTGGGGCCCTCTTATAGCAAGAGAAGAAGGGGCTGGAGAGATAGCTCAGTGGTTAAGAGCACTGCCTGCTCTTCCAAAGGTCCTGAGTTCAATTCCTAGCAACCACGTAATGGCACACAATCAACTGTAATGAGGTCTGCTCCCTTGCTCTGGCCACAGGGGCCACAGGGGCCACAGGGGCCACAGGGGCCACAGGGGTCACAGGGGCCACAGGGGCTGTAGGGCCCATAGGGCAGAGATATCCCTATTTGTACAGCTTTAGTTAGTCTTTGTAAAAATTCACTAAAGGGTTCTCTCTGACCCTGTGTAACTCTGATATATGATTCCATTCTCTGTCCTGGGTCTTAAACCCTGTCCAAAGCCTTTAAGGCTGCTATGGTACATATGGATAAGGTCTGTTCATCATAATTAGCTTGTTCTAGAGGATCGGAAAAAAAAAGTCCTTCACCTAGAATTTGATCTAGGGAAATCTCAATTCCCTTTGCTCTTTCCTGCTGTTCTAAAAGTCTAACCTCTTGCCTGAATAAGCATTTCCAATTCAATTGTGGTCCACTCTCTAGAACTGCTGAAGTCAATGTATCCAATCATGGGGCATGGCCTTGTTGCTAAGAGACCAGGTTTTTAGCATCTCTTTAACAAAGGAGGAATGTATCCCAAAATTCATAACAGCCTAATTAATTTCTTTCGGATCATTCATACGGATGGGCTCCCATATATGTTCCTTGATGCCCCTAGGGTTTCTGGAACCAGTCACCTTCTCTGATGTTATTACTGGAAAGACAGGTAGAGCTTTATGAAAATTATCCTGGAGAGTTTTACTCACTGATAGAGTTAAAATTTGTCTTTCTACCATTTGCTCCTATTCATCAGAATTTAGAATTTCTTCAATCTTTTCAAATCTGTTTACCATTGTCTTCTGCAAGGTTTGAATCTCCTGTCCAGAATTATGCTCCAAAGCCTTCACTGAGGAATCTAAGGTATGAAGTTTGTCCATTAGAGATAATATCTCATCTTTGGACATAATTTTCATGGCATAAATTGTTCTTTCTTGTATTGACAATCTGTCAGCCAATCTGTCATATCCTTTAGACAAAATCCGATTGTCATATTCAGCAGTTTTAATTCTCTGAGATAATGTTTCAGTTCCTACAGAAAGGGATTAAAGTTTACAATCCAGATCAGCTGTTCCCTCCTCCCCAGTAGTGAATCTCTCCTTAATATCAGACTGTACCCTTTCTAAAATTTGCTCAGTTGACAGAGTCATATTAGACAAAGATCTATTCTCTTATTTGAGAACTTCAAACTCTTTCTTGAGGAGGTTGTTGTCAGTCTGAATTGTTTTTAAAAATTCAACCTCTGCCTTAAGAATCCTGGATTCATCCTGTAAGGACTTTATCATTCTTCTATTATTATATCATATAGTACCAAAAACAAGGAAAACGACCAACCCCAGAAATATCCATAGATAAGGGGTATCTGACACCTCTTGTAAAATCTCCCACATGGTGTAGTTAAAAAAGCTGTGGAAACCTTGAATGATGATGTTTTCAGACATTTTCAATCAAACCTGTATTTATTTTTATTTATCCTGATTGATTGATTGATTGATTGATTAAGAGAAATTTTACCTGTAATGACCGTTGCCTGCCAGTAGGTGATGGGGTGCACCTGAATTCACGTGGCTGGGAAAGTCAGAATTGAAAAGAAAATCCTGAAATAAATACTCAAAACCGGAGGTTAAACCACAGACTTTGTGCTGTGTGAATTAGAGTATGGCTGCAGAATGCAGGCGCAGGGCCGATAAACAGCAGTGGGGGGCCAGGAAACCGGGCAGGGCCAAGGCCTGAATCAGTCAAGGCAGGCTTGGATGGTTCCACCTGAGAGGTTAGAAAAGGCACTCAGATCGAGTCACCTGAGTCACATGCCCTGTGGTCCATTTGCTGGCGCACTCATGCCTTACTTCCGGGATCAGCCTTTGATGCAGGGAGCGCCAGGCCAAGTCTGCTGCAGCGGCAATGCCACGAACACCAGGGCCTGAGCTCTGTTTGCTCGTGCGTGCAAGACCTGCAGACCGAGCTGGGCGCTCTGCAGGTGCTAGCACCTGTGGTTGCAGCAGGACGGGAAGGGGAGGGGGAAGTGAGCCCCAGAGCATGCTGTGAAAGTTGCTGGGGGGGGCACTAGGCATGGGTGAGCCGAGTTGTGCTTCCTGAGCTCCCTTAGCTGACTTGCTCGCAAGCACCACCTGGATGATAAGACCCAGGCTGTGAGCCGCCACAGAGGGGTAACTAGGTAGGACATTTGGTGGCTGCGCTCATTCAGCAGTGGCCCTCAGGAAGAGAGTGCAGTTCATGCGTGTGCGCACGTTGGCGCTGAAGCTCGGGCAGCTACTGGAAAAATTGTGCATGGAGAGACCCACTGAATTCAAGCGTTCTCTCAATCTAAAGCTCAAAGCCGAATCTGCGGTGCAGCAGAGGGGGCTCAGAGGCAGAGGCGGGTATCCAAAAAGCCCCACATTGGGCGCCAGATGACGCACAAAACAATCCCACACCAGTTAGTATTTAAAGGGGCATTTATTTTGGGGTTAAAACTCACAAAGCACCAACCGTCAGGAAAGGAGCCTAGTTGTGGGAGCAGGAGCAGGAACCAAGAGAGAGGGCAGGGAGCACACCTGCCAGATTTGTAAATAAATATTGGCCTAAGGGGTACCAGCCCTACAAACAAGGTGATTGGCTGGGGCTTCCCCTTCAGAATTTTCTTTGCAACAGACTGAGACCATTTCAGAAATGCATAATCATTCAACATTTGGTTGTGCATTTCAGTCCTATTAGATACATCTATAAAACACTCCAACACCTAAACTCAGGGAACTGTAAATGGGTCAATCTCCCGGAGTCCAGCCATAGAGAGGGAGAAGTGACATTAACAGCAAAGGGGCCAAGACCATGATGGGGATACCAACAGAAACAGCTGACTTGAGCTAGTGGGAGCTCACTGACCCCAAATTGACAGCTGAAGAACCAGCATAAGACTAAACTGGGCCCTCTGAATAAAGGGTGATTATTTGTGGCGTGACTAGTTGGTGGGACCACTAGCAGTAGAACCTGTATTTATCCCTAGAGCCTATTCTCTAAGGAGGGATATCTTGCTCAGTTTAGATACAGGGGACAGGGCCTTGGTACCACCTCAAGAGCTGTGACAGACATTGTTGAATACCCATGAGAGGCTTCATTCTCTCTGAGGAGTAAATGTTGGGTAGGGTGTAGAGAAGTTTGGAGGATTGGGAGAACAGCAAGGAGAGGGAACTGGGATCAACACGTAAAATAATATTGTTTTAAAAATTTAAAAAAGCTAGCTAAGTGTCTTAGTCAGGGTTCTGTTGCTTTGAAGAAACACTATGTCCATGGTGTTGTTAAAGAATGCATTAAATTGGGGCTTTCTTATATTCGTGAGCATGAGATCCCAAAAAACGACATGGTGCTGAAGAACAAGCTGAGAGTTCTACATCTGTATCCTCAGGCTTATATACACATGGCCACAGAATGTAATATTATTCTGTTGTGATAATAACAATGAGTCTGAAAAAATTGTACTAAGTTTTATACAATAGACATAGAAAGTACAGTACTCTGCATCACACTTACATGTGAAGCAAAATATTTGATTACATGGGATCAAGGAGTAAAAGGGAGGTTGCCAGAATAGTGAAGAAAATAAGAAGATTTTTTTAAAGGATATAGATGTTCAGTTATAAGTAATCAATTTCATAACATCAGCTAAACTAATCATGAATACTGCCTAACATACTTGGAATTTTCTAGGAGAAAAGTTACCACGTTTTTTAATTGTGCTCATAAACAAAAATAGTTATGTGTTGGGGAAGAAATCATCTCTAAGAGGTGGGTCTTAGTTAAGGCATGGCTTCACTGGGACTCAGGGTAAAATGTATGCACCTCCAGGTGCATGCCCTCTGTACCTTTTCTTTTGGGACATTGCTGTGCTTGGATTTTTCATCTACTGTTTTGTGAGTTTTTCCCTTATAATAAATAAAATATAATTGTTTTATCCTTTGTGAGCCTTGGCACCCAACGATTGGATATGGAATTCCCAGCCTTGAATGCCCACAGGTCTTCCACAGGGCACGGCATGCTTTCAACCCACACTGCCTTTCTCAGCTCACCTTAGCCATGGCTTGTGTACACAGCCAGTAATTTATTTGGGCATAAATTTCTTGAAGAACAGCCCTAAGGAATGATGGTTCTTTATATTTCCTCATTAAATGCCTCAGAGCCATGCAGTCATGAGGGGCCAGGGTGCCTGAGGACTTGGAGCCGCTCTGGGTCCAGATGTTCCATGCTGTGCCATGGAAACTCAGGCAAGACACAGGCTTGATGTGGGAGTGATTTCTTACTAATAAAGAAACTTCCTTGGCTCTCATAGGACAGAAAATTAGGTAGGCGGAGTAGACAGACAGGATTCTGGGAGAAGGAAGCTGAGTAGGAGTCGCCATGATGTTCCCATGCCAGGCAGATGCAGGTTAAGAATCTCCCCGGTAAGCACACCTCGGGATGCTACACACCTTATAAGAAATGGGCTAGTCTAGGTGCGAGAGCTAGCCAATAAGAGGCTACAGCTAACGGGCCAGGCAGTGTTTAAAAGAATACAGTTTCCATGTAATTATTTTGGGCCATAAGTAAGCCATGTGGACGGCCAGGTGCAGGGGACGCAGCCCAGCCGCTACCAATTGCAACACAGGCTTCCCCAGTCTGAGCCAACCGAGTTTAGGCACAATTTCCACAAATGCTTAGGATCTTAGCATAGGTCATCCTTGTGCATTCCTTGGAATTTTTCTAGTGCCAGGCTTCTTTCTTTTCACAAATGAAAATAATTTACTATAGAAAAAGCATCCCATGTTCAGGATTCCATAAATACTGCTAGGTGAATAAGTGCAACTTCAAAAATAAATACAAAGTAAGGGACAAAACCTATAAGCATTTTGCCTTTAGGAGAAAATGCAATTTTTCAAAAATGCTCCAGATACAAAAGTGGCTCTACCTACTGGGAAGGTGGCAGCGCTCTGTTGTGCTTTTTACACCCACATCAAAAGTTGCAGGTGGCAATAAATGGCAGTGAGTTTATCACTATAACTTTTGACTTAAAAAGTAAACTATGAAGCACACACTTTGAGCTGAAGACCATCTCCCTAAGACACATTATCCTTTGACTCTGAGGATTTCCCTTCCTGATCTGCCTTTACAGCATTCCTAGCCCAATAATAGCTCTCCCTCAATCAAGATATCTCTTTCAGTTCTCTCCCTCTATGTCCTTCCCCCACCTCTACAATCCAGTTCCCACAAGCTCTATTTCCCCTTATACTCCTTCCCTCCTCCTCTACTTCTGCTCCCACCCCCAAGATCCCATTTTTTTTTCAGGAGATCTTGTCTATTTCCCCTTCCCAGTGGTATTCATGTATGTTTTTTGCAGGGCTCTCCTTGTTACCTAGATTCTATGGGGTGTTGGACTATGAGCTCTTAATTCTTTGTTTTATATCTAATACTCGATTATGAGTGAGTACATACTATACTTGGCTTTATGGTTTTGCATTATCTCACTCATGACGTATTTTTTCTAGTTTCATCCATTGGCAAGATGTTTTCTGGACCTGTTCTAGAATTCCCACCTTCTAAATACCTGTTAAGACTACAGTCATTATGTGTTTGTGTTTCTTGGAGTAAAGTAGGACATTGGGTTTTTTTTTTCAGTTGCTATATATGGTTCTCATTTAATTCAAGGTCATCCTGAATTAAATGAATCAACAGAAGAAATGTTGATGGGTGTTCAGTAAACTTTTTCTGCCTTAATTTCATAAAATTTTGTACATATACTGATACAACTTCAACCTCCTTCAGTCCATTTTTTTTCAGATAACTCTTAATATTTAAAATTGAAATTATAATGAAGATTTATATGTCTTACAATATGTTTGCCACAATAACAAATTCATTGTTAACTATGGACAAGAAGAATATTTAATGTTATCTGAGCTATATTCCATTGATCATTATACTGCATAATTCTCAAATGGATACCGAGTCCCTTAATACCCTCATTTTTAAATTCAAAGTATTTTAAAATAATTTCTAATTATGAATCTTTTTTGTCAAAAATCCCAAACAAAGTTGAAATCAACATGGATGACATCTTTTGAAGTGCATGAAACTGATCAGTTTTCTGCTACTTTGGATTAATTTTCTTCTTTTGAGATATATTGACTTTAAGAACACTATTAGTAATGCTCTAGGCTTCTGTGGTCTCCAATGCATAATGGCTTGTGATTGTCCTGGGATATATGCCAATTCCTTAAGTAGCCCAGAGTGACAGTTATCAATGTTTTCTTATACAAATCATCCTACTTCCTTTTTAAATTTCCCCATTCATATGTTGCATGAATATTTGTTTTCCCCCATTTACTTGAGTAATAGTTGAACTTTGCTGACCTAATATCATTAGGACCACTTGTTCTCATTTAATGTAATGTATTACAGGCTACAAGTGAAGTCAAGTATATGACATAATCCTGCAGCATCTTTGGATTAAGTAATCAGCCTCAACCCAAAGTATTTAGATATCATTGTTATTCTGCAGAATTAATTAGCACATTTATGCTGCTGTTGCTTCATATTGTGCTCACATTGACCAAGATTATGGATTTCAAGTTGCAAAAATAAAAGGAGAATCTGAAAGTCTTATTTAAAAAAAATCATTAACGGTACACAAATTGGGCAAAAACAATATTTCTGTCTTATTTTAATATACAGATTAGTTTCTTTTTGTTTCAAATGAATAACTGTTCAACCAGTCAGTTCTATACTTCTATATATGTTTATCTGCTGGTACACTGAATGTGTTCTTTGCTAAGGTTTCATACAAGTATCTTCAAAAGATACTTCAAATGAAGTTTCTTGTCATTCTCATTGAGGGCATTTAAAGTAAAAAATAATAGAAAATACCTAGAGGCATTTCATGTATAACTCATGGAACTGGAATAAACCAAATTAAAATGCTGTGTGTTCATCTCTAGATTGAGTCTATGATCCTTTTCTAGGGAATAAAAAGTGTGATTTGGACTATAATATCAGCAACGACTTTTGGAAATTTTCATTTCATAACCTATTCTATGTTTGTCAGATAATACATCTTCTCTGATGTGGATAAGTAGGAATGTGACCTCATGTATCTCTTCAAATCATAGTTAAAATGATATATATAAGACACTGAAATATCAGAAGAGATTTGTGCACCAATTGCATATCATTGCATAATCTTATATTCATAATGTATGTGGTATGGGAAAATGCATAGATTTCATTTTCTCTGCAGGGAAATGTCAATGTATAAGGAATAGAGATGTCAAACTCTGCTGTGTGGTTGTCATCTGAATACTTCCTCATCTCACAAATGAGGTAGTCCATAGCTTGCTTTCTGGTCTTGGAAGTTTTACTTAGGGGCATAAGCATGCTAGGCAAGTGCACTCCTAGTGAGCTACATTCTTATGTTTAACTTGTTTTTATGGTGTCTTTCATTTTCTGGGACTTAAAATATTTTGAGAACTTTTTAATATGCATTGTACTAAATAAAATATTTTCTAAACTCTTAGGCTAACATTCAAAGTAACTGAAAGTGTCTTTGAACTTTTACTCATTTAATTAGTAACCTTTATTTTTATTTTCACTAATTAATCAAAGCCACCAACATTTTTGTATTTTTTAGTAAACTCTTTGTATTGCATGAACTCTAAATTTGTTTACACATACACTGAGATACCTACATTTGTATAAATTGTTTGGGCTTGGGCTTCCACTATCCTTATGAATTATGCACCTCACAAATTCCTGATATACTCCTTAGAAGTTTAGTAACAAATTAAAATTTAGTTGCTTATGTGGGTCATTTTCATGTGGAGTCTTGATCCTTATGACTCCTACAATCTTTCTTTGCCCTTTTTTGCAGGATTCCCTGAGCTCAACCTAATGCTTGGCTGTGGTTCTTTGCATCTACGCACATCAGCTGCTGGATGATGCCCCAGATGATAATTCGGCTAGCTACCAATCTATAGGTATAGCAGAATACCATTAGTTACCATTGCCTTGATCTTTTTTCCTAGTTGTGTTTGGCTTTACCCTTCTCATGACATTGGCTTCAAGTTTGGCCAGTCATTTATTGGCCACTCCCATAAGTTCTGAACACTGAAGAAAGATGCTTAAAAGAAATCCCACACTAGCTCATTTATTTGTTTATTATTATTTATTTAGGGGTAAACTCACAAATCAGAATATTCTGCTGGAACGGAGATCAGAAACCGAATCCCGCAGCTGGAAAAGAGACTAGACTCATGATCCACATTGGCATGAACAGTATAAAAGGCCATGCCCCAGTAAGTGGGTAGCTACTGGCTGTAGGACTTCCTACAGCACATGACCCCAGCACACCTTAGAGACCCGAGTGTTGAAGGAGGTCTCTTGACTGCTTGCTCGTTTCCTGGCCACCCAGACCCCAAAATAATCACACAGAAATGTTGTAATAAGAGCGGCGGGGCTGCGTCCCCAGCACCCCGGCCGCCCACACGGCTAGCTTTACCTGAAATAATTGCACAGACACTGTATTCTTTTAAGGACTGCTTGGCCCATTTCTATCTAGCCTCTTCTAGGCTAACTCTAGCACCTGGACTAACCCATTTCTAATAATTGTTTGTAAGCACCCCAAGGTGCGCTTACCGGGAAGATTCTAGCTTACGTCCATGCTGAGTCAAAGCTTCATCGTGTGTGTCCTGCTCTGAGAGGAACTGCTTGAAGTCTGAGATCACTTCCTCTTCCTCCCAGCATACTATTCTGTTTACTCCACCCACCTATGTTCTAACCAATAAAATGGGCCAAGCCAGTTTCTTTATTAGCCAATGACCTTCCTCCATCACAGAAACTGTATCAATTGAATCATTTCTTGGTCCATTAGCTCTAGCTTCTCATTGACTAACTATTACATATTAATTTAACCCATTCCTATTAATCTGTGTATTGCCACATGGCTGTGATTTACCAGCTAAATTTCTGGTGTCTGTCTCTGGCAGGGCTACATGGCTTCTCTCTGATTATGCCTTCTTCTTCCCAGCATTTATTTTAGTTCTCCCTGCCTATCTCTGTTCTACCCTATCAGGCCAAACAAGTTTGTTTATTCATTAACCAATAAAAGCAACACATAGACAAAAGGTCCTTTCACACAACCAGAGAGATTTTAGATCAAAAATATTGTGGCTATGTTGGTTTCCCAGTCTCCCATGGAAAGTCTTTCCTGGTTATAGAAAGTGGTTCGTTCAGATTCCATATCCCCATTAGTAAGACTCTTTGCTAGTGTCACTCTTGAATATTCCAGTGAGTTTCCATTCTACTAGGTTATCACATTGCTCGTCAAATGCCCCCAATTCCAGTTGTCTGTCACAGTACTCTCTCTTTCTACCTCTAATTGATCCCTCCTATTCCTATTCCAACTCATCCCCAGTCCACTCACAAAATCTATTCTATTGCCCCTTCTTATGGAGAATTGTGTGAGCCCTTGAGCCCTCTTTGTTACTTAGTCTCCCTGTGTATGTGGATTATAACATGATTATTCTTTACCTAATAGCTAAGGAACACTTTTAATTGAGTAAACACCATGTTTATCTTTCTGAGACTGGGTTACTTCACTCAGAATTATTTTTTCTAATTCCATCTATTTGCCTGTAAATTTTATTATATCATTTTTAACAGCTAAGTAATAGTCCATTCTGTAATTGTTCCACATGATTTATCCACTTTTGATTGAGGGACCTCTAAGTTGTTTCCAGAGTCTGCATATTATGAATAATGCTACAATGAATATAGTTCTTATGCTCACATTTTAGAGCCACATTACATCTCCACTTTGAAAATATTTTTATTCATATTTTCTCAATATTCTCCTTTATTTTTGCTTCTGCATTTATTGGGGTTCATGAATGCACTTAACACAACATAATAATCCAAGTCAACAAACACCATTAATTAGCAGCACTAATTCTATTTAAACCTTACTTACTTATTATATTATAATTTGAAGTATATACCTAGTCCAACTGCACATATATGAAAAATTACATGTGTGAACTGTAGGTATAAGTCCAGCCCCTTAGGGGGCATGTTTGCCTTGGGCTAATGTTTACCTATAAATATTGAGAGCGTGCTCCCAGCCGCCGCTTCTGCTTTCCTGGTCTCCGCCGGAATGGTGGTTCTGTAAGTCTATTTCCCCATTACAGCTGTATATATTTTTACAATCTGTCTGGCATTCATTTACTCAGTTAAATTTTGGAGCCCAACGTGGGGCTATTTTGCCCCCGCCCCAGCATGGGGGGTGCAAGCTCGATCTTTCCCAGCCTTTGCAAGCAAGATTAGCTACCGGAGCTCAGGAAACACGATTGGACTCAAGCACATAGCCTGCTAGCTAACACAGCACGCTCCTGGGTGCCATTTTTTAGTTTTTGACAAGAGCCCCAGTGCCGAGTCCGAGATACACTTGGCCACACGTGCTCATTCTGCCCCGCCTGCTTGCCTGAGCACTTAACCCCTCCCTGCCTGCCTTGGCTAAGTTTGCAGTGGAACACTGCTGCCTGAATTAGCAGAAGCTCAAGTACCTGCGGTTTTGCAACAAAAGCCGCCACAGTGGCAGATTTGGTCTGATACAAAGTGACTTTGCTGGGTGGTGGTGGCTCACACCTTTAATCTCAGCACTTGAGAGGCAGAGGCAAGCATATCTCTGTGGTTTTGGAGTCTGTCCTGGTACTAGCTCTTATAGACCAGGCTGGTCTCGAACTCACAGAGATCAGCCTGCCTCTGCCTCCCAAGTGCTGGGATTAAAGGCGTGCACCACCACAGGAAGAAAAGCAAAGGGTAGAAAGGCAAATTTTAACTACATCTGTGGGTAAATCTCTCCGGGACAATTTCCACAAAGCTCTACCTACAGCTCTACCTGCCTTCCAGTAACAACAACAGAGAAGGTGATTGGTTCCAGAAACCCTAGGGTCATCAAGGAAGATACATGGGAGCCTGTTTGTATGAATGATCTCAAAGAAATTAAAGAGGCTGTCATGACTTTTGGGATGCACGCCTCTTTTGTTAAAGAGATGCTAAAATCTTGCGCCACAACAAGCAGAGCAACCCCCTCGGACTGGCTCCAGCTGAGCTCTGCAGTACTTGAGAGTTGACTGCAATTGAAATGGAAATGCTTATTCAAGCAAGAGGCTTAACTTCATAAAGAGAACTTCTTGGATCCTTCCTTGAATCGTCTGTGATGCTCCAATAACTTGAGCCCGTAATTCTATACTGATGCCAATAAATCAGGGAAGGCAGGTTACAAATCAGAAGACTTAGGTAAGGTGAAACAAAGTCCTTATGATTCTGTCCAGAAGGCAAAATTATATGTCATTCTTATGGTGCTAAGGGATTTTAAAGAACCTATTAATATAGTTACTGATTTACAATACACAGAAAGAGTTATTTTACATATTGAAACTGCTGAATTTTATACCTGATGATACAGAACTAACCTCATTGTTTCTCCAGGTTCAAGATTTGATCAGGAACAGGCTTTGCCCTGTGTATATAACACACATCCGATCCCATATGGGTCTGCCAGGTCCTCTAGCACAAGGTAATACAGAAATTGATCAATTATTGATTGGTAGTGTGCTACAAGCCTCTGAATTTCATAAAAAACATCATGTTAATAGCAAAGGTTTGAAGAAAGAGTTTTTTATTACATGGCAACAAGCTAAGAAGATTGTAAAGAAATGCCCTACTTGCTCTTTCTATAACCAAACGCCACTGCCTGCAGGGGCTAATCCAAAGGGCACCAAAAGGAATGAAATCTGGCAGATTGATGTATTCCACTTTGCAGAATTTTGCAAATTAAAATATGTTCATCACACCATTGACACTTATTCAGGCTTTCAGTGGGCAACTGCTTTAAGTTCAGAAAAAGCTGGTTCAGTAATCACTCATTTATTAGAAGTCATGGCTATCATGGGTATACCTACACAAATAAAGACGGATAATGGTCCTGCTTATGTCTCTAGGAAAATGAAACGGTTTTTTGATTATTACAATATCAAGCATGTTACAGGTATACCATACAATCCTACAGGTCAAGCAGTCATAGAAAGATCAAATTGAACTATAAAGGATATGTTGAACAAAGTGGTGGAAAACACCCCCAGAAATAGGTTACATCATGCTTTGTTAACCTTGAATTTTCTCAAAGCTAATGAGAAGGGAACAACGGCTACAGAAAGACAGTGGATAATGGAAAAGTCTACTGAACTAAATCAACCAGTTTATTTCAAGGATGTGCTGACCTCACAATGGAAGCCAGGAGATGTGCTGCATTGGGGAAGGGGTTTTGCTCTTATCTCCACAGGTGAGGAAAAATTGTGGATACCGTCAAAATTAATAAAGGTTCGGTTTGAAGAAGAGGAGCTACTTGGAAAAGATAAATAACAGTTCATTCACAAGGATGGCCAGCATACTGATGGTAAGAAATACAGATAGGTTGGGGGCAGTGTTCTTTTCTTATCTCTACAGGAAAATACTCATCTTCAGAGAAATTAAGGGACCCTAAATATTTAATTACTGATGGATGGACACATTTTGTAAGTATTAATTTTTTTTTTATTTTTTCTCATTTCAACCTTTAATATTTGCTGTTAATTCACAACAAAATGTTCCATTTATTCTTTTCCCTAGTACACTAAGCCATGTGATATTAACAATATTGTTAAATCTTTCTTAAAGTACCTGCCTCAGAGAAATAACTCTTTTACAATTGGAATTCTTCAGTGTCCAGAAGGAAATATCTTTCATACGGACTTGAAAGTTTTGTGAAAGGATTTTAATAGAAGTGAACTAGAGGGCTCTTATGAAGGATTTTGTTGATTACCATCTTGATAGGGCCTAAACGTCCCATCCAGGCACATCTGTGAGGGATGTTCTTGCTTACTTTAGCTGATATTAGAAGATCAGCCCAGTGTGGGTGAAGCTATTCTATGATCTGTGGAACCTAAACTAAAGATGAAGAAGAAAGCAAACTGAGAATTCCTTGCTCCTAGATTTGACTACTAATGCAACATGACAAGCTCCTATGCTATGACTTGCCATCCCTGTAGAGTCTCCAATTAGTCAAAAGAGACCATGCTTCCCGTTAGTTGCTTTAACAGACATTTTGCCACTGCATGAAAAATAAACAATAGAATCATTAAGATATTTAAAACCAAATAAACACAAAAATAGATCTGATCACATTGATCTTTAAGGTAAGTAGTATGTTTTATTTAATGGAGGTATCATAGTGTAAAGTATGTCAGGCTAAGAAGCTAAATACATTTTGGTTACAAGCCTAGCTTTAACAGCTGAGCCTTCTCTCCAGCCTTGATCAGCCTAGTCCCTGAAGGGTGGGGTGTGGAGACCCAAAAATGTGAACTTTTGAACAAAGGTCAGAGAGTTGGAATTTACCTCCATTCCTTAAAGGTTATTGTGTTCCTACCACAAAGGTCCCACCTAGATTTAGAACAGAGAGTTCAGGCCTCTCTCTCAAGGTTATTATCAACAGGTGTGGCTAATAGCCAGATCTTTTATTTCAGGAGTAGAGAAGTAGTTGTTTCTACCTCAAATAAAGGACTAAGGATCCAGTTCCTTTAAGAAGAAAACATTGGATTCCACCCAGGGTGTGGTTGGCCTATGAAAGTATTAATTTTTTTATGTATATATGTCTTATTAAACATTTTTTTATAAATATGTAGAGCTGGTTTTGAAGTTGGACTCTGGCTCAGTCCCTCTCCAATTCCAAGCCTGTTAGTAAGAGAAAAACCCAGAGTTTCTGGAGTTTCTGTCTCATGTCAAGAGCCATGATATGGGACAGAAAGAAATATGAGTTTAGAAAACATCTTTGCTTTTCTTCATATCTATCATACCTTTCATTGAATATATCTATCATGTCTTTCATTGAATATATATATATATATATGATTAATGTTTAAGTTTTTCACAATGAACAAGGAGATTTATCTGAAGTAACATTTGAAGTTTCCAGGAAGAAGATGGGGCCCCACAACAACAACTCTACCTGGTTGATATGACGTCGTGATAGTGATAGAGCTAAAATAAGACCTGTTTGGGTACCAGCTGCACAAGACGATCCCAACTTGGTTAGCTGAAATGGTGCATATCTTGTACAACATTCTGGCCAGACCTCCACAAAATACTCAGAGACTATTTGCAATTTTAAAAGACATTGATCTTGAAAGTTAACCATCATTTTACTTTCACAGGATTCCCCAGAATGAACGTCGCCCCCATGACAGCTGGAAATAATTCTAGAGGACGACATCCTCTCTCCCAGTAAAGTTTGCCCCTGGGTTTAGGGATATCATTTAGGGGTTGGGAGGTTGGGGGAGGAATTTTATAAGCTCAGGGATCATTTTGAAAAAAAAAGAGGGATGATGGGATAATAGATTTATAATTGTGAGTTACTGTTTTCAGACAAATATATTGGTATCGATTCTTGTATATTGATACAAAGTTAAATTATATTGACTATTGTACGCATGCATGTTTCTACCTCTGTTTAAAACATATTTTATGTATTGACATATATATATATATATATTTACCATATTGCAGTGTACATTTCTACCTCTTATTAAGATACTTATATAATGTTTGTGTATTGATATATATTTACCATATTGCAATGTATATTTGTACAGAGTTTATATTTGGAGGTCATTATCCTCATTTGTTACACAGTTGTTTATTGTCTTAGTCTTTAAGTTAGATAGATATTGAGAATTATATAGATTAATAGTCATCTAAGTTTGTCATTTATAATTAGACTAATCAGGTTCTTTAGATATATAGAGATTATACGTAGTATAGATAGATAATCTTCAAACTCTTCAAAGAGCTGTAGAAAATGGCCTTTAATCTAATTCAGAGTTTTGTGATAGTGAGACACAATTGCTCCTGGCAACACCACTCTATTCCCGAGAGAATGTTGAGCACCAAAGACACTCCACCTGGAGCCTTTCTTTTTGGCAGAACTGACCTTTGGGCAAAGAAATGCCCATACCTCAACCACTGACAGAGATACAGAGCGTGCATCAATGGATAAAACAGGACTGTCATATCCTGCCAAGACAGGGTAGGATAGTTCTAAGAAAGTTCGTTGTCTTTAATAATGGTATGTCAGTTATTTTAGGCCTTAGTCAAAGTTGGTTGACTCAACATTGCAAATGAGACTTTGGGTGATTGCCCAGGTAGTCAGTTGTCTCTGTCAATTGTTGCACATTTTGGATATATCTCGTTTGTTAAGTAATATTTATTCCCTTCTCGGATCTTTGACAGAGTTGAAGATTATATAATTGTAATTACTCTCTACATTATTTAGACTCCTTGAGATAGAATGTTTAGCAAAACTTTTGTTCTCAATATTGTTTGTTATATTTATTATTTGTTATTATTGTATATAGTTGTATTTGGTTTAGTTCTGTCTTATTTAGACAAAAAGAGGAGATGTAGGGATAAGTCCTGCCCCTTAGGGGGCGTGTTCACCTTGGGCTAATGTTTACCTATAAATATGGCAAGCATACTCGCAGCCCTTTGCTTCTGCTTTCTTGGTCTCTGCAGGAATGGTGGTTCTGTAAGTCTATTTCCCCATTAAGCTGTATATATTTTTTACAGTCTGTCTGCATTCATTTTATGCCGTTACAGGATACAGTTGTATCATTGAATTAGTCTTTTTAACATGGGCATGATATGGTTTAGGGAATAGGTCTGGACAGATAATTAAGCTTGCAGAGGACCCAAATGTGTTCCCTAGTACTTACATCTTCTAGCACACAAATGACTATGATTCCAGATCCAGGGAGACCTGATGCATCTAGCCTTTCCTGACACCTACTCTCACATGCATATACACACTTAGAGAAACATGAATGCAAACATAATTCAAAAAAATTAAATCTTAAAAAGTTATTTAGAGAATAGACACTAAATAGATAAGAGAATGAGTGCATTAAAGACATTAGAAAGAAGCCATAAATAGGACCAGTTGTTATATCCTCCAAATAAAAACCTCTGAAAAATTTCCCATCAATATTCAAAAAAATAATTTAAGTGAACATATTTTAGTATTCAGAAAGTTTCTGAGTAATATTATATCAGTTACATTTCTGTTACTGTGAAAAACCACTTCAAATAAGGACAGTTATTTAAGGATGATAAGATCATGTCAGAGAGTCACGGCAGCAGAAGAAGGAAGCTGATATAGCACAATTTTAACAACAAAAATGAAGGAGAGCTAGAGGCAGAGTGGTTGAGAAAGAGACACAAGGAATGAACAAGTGAAGACTAGAACTGAAGTCAAGACCAAGCAATACCACTTTTGGATATATGTGCAAAGAAAGTTCAAGCATAATACAAGGACATGTGCTCAACTATTTTTATAGTAGCATTATTTGTAATAGCTAGCACCTGGAAACAACATAGCTGTCTTTAAACCAAAGAATGAATAAAGAAAATGTGGTACATTTACACAATGGAGGACTACTCAGTCATAAAAAATAATGAAATCTTGAAATTTGCAGGCAAATGGATGTATCCGGACAAACAATATTGAGTGAGGTAACCCAGACCAGGAAAGACAAATACAACAGGTACTCACTCATAAGTGGTAGTGGTTATGTTTTTGATTATGTCAGTCCAGATGATCTGTAAGCTTCTGGAAAGTCTATCTCTGACCCTGTTCTTGTTTAGGGTTTCTGGAATTAAGATATTCATTTCTAGATCACATCTGCTCATTCTGATCATACCTAAATTACTCTACTTATATTGCAAATATAAAACCGATTCACCTTGGTGTTTTAGTTGTTATTTCTATATCATCTTCAAAATCCAGAGAATATTTGTTTCATGTTGTGTTGTTTTGACTTGAAATATTCACATTTCACATGCTCAATAATCACTTGGTATTAATGGCTACAATACAGAAAAATAAATTTACATTAAATCATTTTCATGTCTTTTACAATGAATTATTGTTACATGTATTTATATATACATATATATTTATAAATATAACTTTTGCATCCTGTATAATGTTACTTGTATGTATGTTTTCAGCCATTTGGTTTTAATGACCAACTTGAACCATGAATTTGAAAGAGAAAAAAAAAGGGATATATGAGAGGTTTTTTTTAAAGCCATGTACTTTTTTATTTATTTATTTTTTATTCATTTATTAAAGATTTCTATCTCTTCCCTGATGTGGGAGTGTCATATATCAATCTGTTGATTTCATTGGATAAGCAATAAATAAACTGCTTGGTCCCGATTGGTTAGAACATAGGGGGGGTGGAGTAAACAGAAGAAAATGCTGAGAGGAAGAGGAAGTGAGGTCAGAAAGAATGCAGCTCCGCTCAGAGCCAGACGTCTCAGAGAGAGACACCATGCTCCTGTCTCCCGGGCAGACAGGATAGCTCTGCTCTCTGAGACATAAGATGAAGCTTCAAACCAAGATAGATGTAGGCTAGAATCTTCCTGGTAAGCGCACCTCATGGTGCTACATAGATGATTAGAAATGGGTTAAGAGGTTGAAGCTAATGGGCCAAGCAGTGCTTAAATGAATACAGTCCGTGTAATTATTTTGGGGTAAAGCTAGCCGTGCAAGTGGCCGGGGGTGCTGGGGACGCAGCCCCGCGGCTGCTATTTCAACAGATGGCTGCCCAACGTGAGGCTAACTGAATCCACAAAAAGCCTGAGAAAGCTTGGGAAAGAATCGAGTGAAGCATGTTTTCTTGGTAGCAGCAGTTTCTCGGGTCTGCTCTGCTTGCTAGAGGCAATCAAGCACTCTCAGCTAAGAGAGGCTTCCTGACTCAGCTTCAGTTGCAAAACCCTGCAGCTCATTAAGAGGTCCTGCCACAAAACACTTAAACTGTGTTGACGAAAAGCTGAACGCATGGTTTTCGGTTTTGAGCCGTAGCAGGAAAAAAGCTGCGCCATTTAAAAATGCCAGATTTCTGGGCTGTCCTGCCAGAGCAAACTCTGACTCTTTTACGCGGCGGGTGGTGTGGTTTGCAAGCCCAGGCTGCAGAAGCTAGCTTGCTGGCAAGGACCTTGAAACACTGTAGAGTTGTGGCACTGAAGGCGGCTCTGGCCGGTACCTCAGCCACAAGGTTGGAATGGCAGAAAGCTAAGGAATGGACTGGATCTAGCTGGCAAAGCCACGGCTTTAATCCTACCCATATTGCTCAGTAATTTAAAGGCTCATGTGTTCAGAAAAAGAGAGAGATATACAGTAAAGAGAGATTCAAAAACAGAAAATTTCTAAATGATTTACAGTCTGTTGAAAATATATGCAGACTAAAAGTTGAAGTTCTTAAAGTAAAAATCAATTAAAATAGGAAGAGAGTTGTTGTGTGTGGTAGTACACGCCTTTAATCCCAGTGCCTAGAAGGCAGAGACAAACAGATCTCTCTGAGTTTAAGGTGTTGTAGGGAACACCTTTAATCTCAATGCCTGGGAGGCAGAGACAGGCGGATCTCTGAGAGTTCAAAGACAGCCTGGTCTACAGAGTTATTCCAGGACAAAGATACAGAGAATATAAAATAAAAGTAAAAATAAATGAAATAGAGTTAAAATAAAGCGTACAAAGATGGAATATACACAGAGAATCTTGATACTGTATGCTATTATGCTCTCTTTGAATTGTTTGAATGCTGAGGAAGGAGCAACAGCTGCTAAAAGATATTTGTTTATAAATGCTGCTGAACTAATCCTACATAGATATTTTGAAAATGCTTCAGAATTTGGATCTAAGGATATGCTACTTTGGAAAGGAGTTTCTAGTTTTGTTTTCACAGAGGGTGAGAGTCTGTGGCTTTCTTCTATTCCGATGTGGTATGATGGACCACGCCCTCCTGAACGGTTGCTGTGAACATCTTCAGAAAATTGCTCCGCTCAACTGCCAACTGAGATGAAACTAGCACACAGGTTATACCATAAAAGACCCAATTAACGACGCCCCCATACAGCAGGAAGCAGTTTGGAGAGAAAAAACTGTGCCCATGTTCCCAAATATTGTTTATAAATGTTCCTTTACATTTAAAGGGGGATATGATATAGGTATGAATAATTTGCATTAGTATAGATGTTGCTTTATTGATAGAGATTTAAGGTCAATTTTGTATCTGTATTTCTGATCTTGATTAAGGTATTGTGATTGTGTAGTTCACTTAAAAATGTAATGCATATAGGCTGTTAATAATCATCTATAATAGTCAAGTTTGTAATCATGTTAGATTTTCTAGATGTGCACGGATATATTTCTGATAGGCATTCTTCATATCTTTCAAAGGCTAGAGAATATGGCATTTTAAATATTTTAATAACTTAGGGTTTTTCAAGACAAGGAGACACTCTGCTCCTGGCAGCACTAATTTACTTCAAGAGGAAGATGGGCATTGAAGAGGATCCTTATGGAGTTTGATACCATTTGGGCAAGAAACTGCTCTTGCCTGGACTATTGCATAAACTGGACACACAGAACCCACAGAGAGAGGACTACTGAACTTGCCTAAAGGTAAGATGATTTTTCGGGGTTCCTGATTCATGAAAGAGTCTGCAAGACATTCTTCAAGACAAGCAGATAGTGACTGCCTTTGAAATTTCCTGCTTTGTGGAAGGTCTGCTGAAAACTATGGGCCTGTAGGCCGAAGATGGATGCCCCAACGGTACAGAGGAACTTTGGGTGACTGAACAGGCAGCGAGATGTCTCTGTCATTTCTAGAGTTTTGAAAATTGCTCACTTTTTATTTGCTTAGGTAATATTGTATTTGCTATGTTAAAGTTAAAGCCTTTTCTTTTTTTGTTTAAACAGAAAAAGGGGAAGTGATGTGGGAGTGTCATATATCAATCTGTTGATTTCATTGGATAAGCAATAAATAAACTGCTTGTTCCCGATTGTTTAGAACATAGGGTGGTGGAGTAAACAGAAGAAAATGCTGAGAGGAAGAGGAAGTGAGGTCAGAAAGCATGCAGCTCCGCTCAGAGCCAGAAGCCTCAGAGAGAGACTCCATGCTCCTGTCTAGCGGGTAGACGGGATAGCTCTGCTCTCTGAGGCAGAGGGATGAAGCTCAGAACCAAGATGGATGTAGGCTAGAATCTTCCTGGTAAGCGCACCTCATGGTGCTACATAGATGATTAGAAATGGGTTAAGAGGTTGAAGCTAATGGGCCAAGCAGTGCTTAAATGAATACAGTCCGTGTAATTATTTTGGGGTAAAGCTAGCCGTGCAAGCGGCCGGGGTGTTGGGGACGCAGCCCCGCGGCTGCTATTTCAACACTTCCCCACCTCCGCCTCCCATTTCTCCCCCTCCCCCAATCAAGACCCCCCTCCTTCAACAGCCCAAAGAGCAATCAGGGTTCCCTGCCCTGTGGGGAGTCCAAGGACCTCCCACCTCCATCCAGGTCTAGTAAGGTGAACATCCAAACTGCCTAGGCTCCCCCAAAGCCAGAATGTGCAGTAGGATCAAAAACCCATTCCCATTGTTCTTAAGTTCTCAGTAGTCCTCATTGTCCACTATGTTCAGCGAGTCTGGTTTTATCCCTTGCTTTTTCAGACCCAGGCCAGCTGGCCTCGGTGAGTTCCCGATAGAACATCCCCATTGTCTCAGTGTGTGGGTGCACCCCTCGTGGTCCTGAGTTCCTTGCTCGTGCTCTCTCTCCTTCTGCTCCTGATTTGGACCTTGAGATTTCAGTCCGGTGCTCCAATGTGGGTCTTTGTCTCTGTCTCCTTTCATCGCCTGATGAAGGTTAATATTCAGGAGGATGACTATATGTTTTTCTTTGGATTCTCCTTCTTATTTAGCTTCTCTAAGGTCATGATTTATAGGCTCAATGCCCTTTATTTATGGCTAGAAACCAAATATGAGGGAGTACATCCCATGTTCCTCTTTTTGGGTCTGGCTTACCTCACTCAGTATAGTGTTTTCTATTTCCATCCATTTGCCTGCAAACTTCAAGAAGTCCTTGTTTTTTACTGCTGAGTAGTACTCTAAAATGTATATATTCCATACTTTCTTCATTCATTCTTCAATTGAAGGGCATCTAGGTTGTTTCCAGGTTCTGGCTATTACAAACAGTGCTGCTATGAACATAGTAGAGCATATACTTTTGTTGTATGATAAGGCCTCTCTTGGGTATATTCCCAAGAGTGGTATTGCTGGGTCCAGGGGTAGGTTGATTCCGAATTTCCTGAGAAACCTCCACACTGCTTTCCAAAGTGGTTGCACAAGTTTGCATTCCCACCAGCAATGGATGAGTGTACCCTTTTTCTCCACAACCTCTCCAGCAAAGGCTATCATTGGTGTTTTTTATTTTCGCCATTCTGACAGGTGTAAGATGGAATCTTAAAGTTGTCTTGATTTGCATTTCCCTGATCGCTAAGGAAGTTGAGCATGACCTTAGGTGTCTTTTGGCCATTTGAACTTCTTCTGTTGAGAAATCTCTGTTCAGCTCAGGGCCCCATTTTATAATTGGTATTGGCATAAAAACAGAGAAGTCGACCAATGGAATCGAATAGAAGACCCTGACTTTAACCCACAAACCTATGAACACTTGATTTTCGATAAAGGAGATAAAAATATACAATGGAAAAAAGAGAGCATCTTCAACAAATTGTGCTGGCAAAACTGGATGTCAATCTGTAGAAGAATGAAAATAGACCCATGTCTATCACCATGCACAAAACTCAAGTCCAAGTGGATTAAAGACCTCAATATCAGTCCAAACACACTGAACCTGATAGAAGAGAAAGTGGGAAGTACTCTACAACACGTGGGCACAGGAGACCACTTCCTACGTATAACCCCAGCATCACAGACAGTAAGGGCCTCATTGAATAAATGGGACCTACTGAGACTGAGAAGCTTCTGTAAAGCAAAGGACACTGTTGCTAAGACAGGAAGGCAACCCACTGACTGGGAGATCTTCACCAACCCCGCAACTGACAAAGGTCTGATCTCCAAAATATATAATGAACTCAAGAAACTAGACCGTAAAAGGATATATGAGAGTTTGTATGAAGTAAAGGCAAAGGGGAAAGTGATATAACCTCAAAAAATAAATGAAGTAAAAATAAACATTCAGGGACACAACTGATGTTTTCTTTTGGTTTTTGCTCCTTCTTTGGTCTCGGCATTCCTTCTCATATGACAAATTAATCCTTTTTGCAGTTGGATTATTTTTTAATTCTAATATACATAATATATAATATGTGTATATTTGATATTGACTTTATAAGATCTTATATCTAAGACATTACTTCGAGTCTCAGACGAAATGTAGACTTTGGACTTTTAAGCAGTACTTTGAGGACCAAGATGTGTAAAAGGTAACTTTAAACTAGTTAAGTGATAGTGTATTTCAGAAACAAATACAGCCAAAGGCTATATGTAACCACTGAAATTTTAATTTTTTGTACCATATTAAGAACATTTCTAAACTTCTGTTGATTTGGAAAAGAGGTTCTTCTTTTGTTTCCATGGAGGATAAGACCCTGTGGAATTCTTCCAGACTAATGTGGTTTGATGGAGTAAGACCCCCAGAATCGTCACCTTGAACACTCCTCAAAAAATTACATTGTCCCATAAAGAGCAGGAAGAAGTTTAGAGTAAACTATAGCCACATTCTCAAATATTGTTTGTAAATTATTTTTATATTTAAAGGGGAATATACTATAGAGATTTACATTGGTATGGAACTTTGTTTATTAATATAAATTTAAAATAAGTTTTGCTATATTGTATATATATATTTCTGATCTTTATTAAGGTATTGTGTTTGCCCAGCTCATTTAAAAATGTAATGTTTAAGAAAAATAGGTTAATAGATAATCATCTATAATAGTCAAGTTTGTAGTCATGTTAGTTAGGTTTCCTAGATATATAGAGATATATTTCAGTTAGATATGTATTCTTCAAATCTTTAAAAGACCTTCAAAATATAGATTTTAAAATATTTTAAAAGCTTAAGACTTTTCAAGCCAGTAAGACACATATGCTCCTGGTAACACAAATCTACTTCAAGAGGATGATGGGCATCGAAGAGTCTGCTTATGGAGTTGAATAGCCATTTGGGCAAGAAACTGTTCTTGCTTGAACTGCTTGATGGTATGTTAGATGAACTGGACAAGCAGGACCTACAGAAAAATGACTTCTGATATTGCCTGAAGGTGGGATGGTCGTTCTGGGTTCCTGCTTCATGGAAAAGTCTACTAGACATTGTGAAGGACACAGAAAAAACTGAATGACAAACTGCCAATACAGGCAGCACCTCCTTTGAAATTTCCTGCTTCATGAAATAGTCTGCTAAATACTATGGGGCCTTAGGATAAAGATGGATGCTGCAATGGTACAGAAGAGCTTTGGGTGACTGTCCCGGCAGCTAGATGTCTCTGTAAATTCTAAAGTTTAGAAGTTTCTTACAATGCATTTCCTGTTTACTTAGGTAATATTATATCCTTCTGGAGACTTTGATGGAGTTGAAGAGTAGATAATAATCTAATTTTTCTTAGTTATAATAAAATATAAAGCAGATATAGATATTGTAACTATAATTTTTGCTTGATAACTATTTTGTTATAGGTAATTTTACTCTGGTAAGTTAAAATTTTCCTTTTTATTTAAAATGAAAAGGGGATGTGATGTGAGATTCCCTTCTGTATGCAGTGAATACCATTTGTTAATAAAAAAATTATCTTGGATTGTGATAGAACAAAAGAATAGAGCTACATGGGTAAAATTACCTGAATGCTGGGAGAAGGAACATGGAGTCAAAAAGAAGCCATGGGCTCATCGCCAGAGACAGACATGCTGGAACATTGCCGGTAGGCCATGAGTCTCACGGTTAAATATAAAATAGTGTAAATGGGTTAAATTAAGATACAAAAGCTACCAAATAATAAGGTAGAGATAATAGGTCAAGCAGCGATTTAATTGATACAGTTATTTTGTGGTTATTTCAGGCTTTGGGTCGCTTTTGTACACTATCATATCAACTGCAAATAATGAAAGTTTAATTTCTACTCCTCCTAGGTGAGTCTGCTTCTTTTTTTTTCTAGAGCTTTCAGGTGGGCTGTTAAGTCTACAATGTGTGCTTTCTTTGTTTTCTTTAAGTGGGCACTTAGGGCTACGAACTTTCCCTTAGGACTGCTTTCATAGTGTCCAATATGTTTGAGTATGTTGTTTCTTTATTTTCATTGAATTCAAGGAAGACTATAATTTCTTTCTTTATTTCTTCTTTGATCCAGGTGTGGGTCAATAGTTGACTGTTCAGTTTCCATGAGTTTGTAGGCTTTCTGGGGGTAGCATTGTTGTTGAGTTCTAACTTTAGACCATGGTGATCTGATAAGACACAGGAGGTTACGAATATTTTTTTGTAACTGTGTAAGTTTGCTTTGTTACCGAGGATGTGGTCAATTTTCGAGAAGGTTCCATGAGCAGCAGAGAAGAAGTTATATTCTTTCCTATTTGGGTGGAATGTTCTATAGATGTCTGTTAAGTCCATTTGATTCATTACCTCCATTAATTCTCTTATTTCTCTGTTAGGTTTCTGTCTGATTGACCTGTCCATTGGTGAAAGAGGAGTGTTGAAATCTCCTACTGTTAGTGTGTGTGGTTTGATGGCAGCCTTGAGTTTTAGTAATGTTTCTTTTACGTACGTGGGTGCTTTTATATTAGGGGCATAGATATTCAGGATTGAGACTTCCTCCTGATGAATTGTTCCTGTTATGAGTAAAGAATGTCCCTCTCCATCTCTTCTGATTTATTTAAGTTTGAAGTCAAAATTGTTAGAAATTAGTATGGCTACACCTGCTTGTTTCTTAGGACCATTTGCTTGATAAACCTTTTCCCATCCCTTTACTCTAAGTAGGTGCCTGTCTTCGTGGTTGAGGTGTGTTTCTTGTAAACAGCAGAACGTTGGATCCTGTTTGCGTATCCAATCTTTTAGCCTGTGCCTTTTTATAGGTGAGTTGAGTCCATTGACATTAAGGGATATTAATGACCAGTGGTTGTTAACTCCGGTCACTTTTTTAGTCATAGAGTTTGTTTGCCTTCTTTGAGTTGCACTGTTGAAGGGACTCTAGATGTTTGAGTTATTGTGGTCATTGTTGTACTCCTTGGTTTGTGATTTTCCTTCTAATACTTTCTGTAAGGCTGGATTTGTGGCTACATATTGTTTAAATTTGTTTTTATCCTGGAAAATTTTGTTTTCTCCATTTATACTGAATGAAAGCTTGGCTGGGTATAGTAGTCTGGGCTTGCATCCATTATCTCTTAGCTTCTGCAGTACATCTCTCCAGGACCTTCTGGCTTTCATGGTTTCCATAGAGTAGTCAGGTTTAAGTCTGATAGGTTTACCTTTATGAGTAACTTGACCTTTTTCCTTTGCAGCTCTTAATATTATTTTTTTATTCTGTATGTTTTGTGTTTTGATTATTATATGGCGAGGAGATGTATTTTTTTTTGGTCCAGTCTATTCGGTGTTCTGTATGCTTCTTGTACCTTCAAAGGAATATCTTTCTTTAGGTTGGGAAAGTTTTCTTCTATAATTTTATTAAATATATTTTCTGGACCGTTGAGCTGTACCTCTTCTTCTTCTATCCCAATTATTCTTAGGTTTGGTCTTTTTATTGTGTCCCATATTTCCTGAATGTTTTGTGATGAGAATTTGTTGGATTTGCTGTTTTCTTTGATCAGTGTGTTTATTTTCTCTATGGAATCTTCAGTGTCTGACAATCTTTCTTCTATCTCTTGTAATCTGTTGGTAGTACTTGTCTCTGTAGCTCCTGTTCGTTTACCCAGATTTTCCATCTCCATCCTTCCCTCAGTTTGTGTTTTCTTCAGTACTTCCATTTCATTCCTCAAGTCTTGAACTGCTTCCCTTACCTGTTTGATTGCTTTTTCTTGTTTCTCTTGGTTCTCCTGGGTATCTTTGAGTGATTTATTCATTTCCTCTACCTTTTTGTTTGTCATCTCTAATTGTTTATGGCACTTTTCACCTCCTGTTTAAGGTCTTCTATTATTTTCATAAAATTCACTTTTGAGTCGATTTGTTCTAATTCTTCTGGAGTAGTGTGTACAATTCTTCTTGTTTCAGGATCCCTGGATTCTGGTGATGTCATGTTGCCTTTCAGGTTGTTGGGGGAATTCTTGCATTGGCGCCTTCCCATCTCTTCCTTCAAATGAAGCCAGGAGAGGCCTGGTGTCTTGGTCCAGTCTTTGCTGTGACTGAGTCTCTGGGTGTATCTCTTCAGTGTAGAAGCAGAAACAAACCCGTCCAGGTGGATCTCCTCAGCACCACAACTCGGACGCCACTCTGGGTGGGTAGCCTTAGTGTAGGAGCAGAAAACTGTTCCAGAGCAAACGACCTTGCAGAAAACTCAGGCCGTCCAGATGGAACTCGTCAGAACCTGAACAGGGCCGCCTCTGGCTAGCAGACACTCACCCATCCAGATGGAACTTATCAGCACCTAGACAGGGCCGCCTGGTAGCCCAAAGATCCAGGGACAAGAGGGAGGATGTGGGAGGCAGCGCGGGGTCCAGGAGACCCCTGGAGACCCTGGAGCACAAGCTGTAGGTGCCCGAGCTCCCTTACAGGGAACCTTGAGACCTGCCTGAACGGCAGGCACTCCCCGGTCTGGGTGGGTTGCCTTAGTGTAGGAGCTTAAAAATATATAAGTATCTTAATCAGAGGTAGAAATGTACACTGCAATATGGTAAATATATAGTATTACCTGGCAAACCTGTATGGGATCTGATGTGTGTTATGTACATAGGGCAAAGCCTGTTCCTGATCAAATCTTGAACCTGGAGAAACAATGAGGTTAGTTTTGTATCATCAGGTATAAATTCAGCAGTTTCAATATGTAAAATAGCTATTTCTGCATATTGTGAATCAGTACCTATATTAATAGGTTCTTTAAAATCTATTAGCACCATAAGAATGGCATATAATTCCGCCTTCTGGACAGAATCATAATGACTTTGTTCCACCTTACCCAAATCTTCTGATTTGTAACCTGCCTTCCCTGATTTATTGGCTTCAGTATAGAATGTACGGGCTCAAGTTATTGGAGCATCACAGACGATTCGAGGAAGAATCCAAGAAGTTCTCTTTATGAAGTTAAGCCTCTTGCTTTTTGGATATTTGTTATTAATGTCTCCAAAAAAATTAGCACAAGCTCTTTGCTATGGTTCATTATCTTCCCATAATTTCTTTAGTTCATCAGCAGTGAAAGGCACTATAATTTCTGCTGGGTCTATGCCTGCTAGTTGATGAAGTCTCAGCTTGCCTTTTATAATTAACTCAGAGACTTTTTCCACATAAGCTTTCAGTTTCTTACTTAGTTTATGTGGTAAAAAATATCCATTCCAAGATAATATCATCTCTCTGCATTAAAATTCCTGTAGGAGAAATTTTTGATGGTAGTATGATGAGAATACAGTCAAGCTCTGGATTCACCCTGTCCACATGTGCCTGTTGTAATTTTTCCTCAATCATTGTCAGTTCCTTTTCTGCTTCAGCTGTTAATTCTCTGGGACTGTTGAAATCTTTATCACCATCCAAGGTTTTGTTCAAATGAATTATTAGATCAGGTGTTATCCCAATAGCTGGTTGTAGACTGGAAATGTCTCCTAACAGTCTTTTAAAGTCATTAAGTGTCCGTAGGTGATCTCTCCTAATTTGTGCCTTTTGTGTCTTAATTTTTTGAAAACCTATTTTGTAACCTAAATAATTAACAGAATCTCCCTTCTGAATCTTTTTAGTAGCAATTTGCAATCCCCATTTAGGTAAAAGTATCTTTATTTCTTCAAACAGTCTGTCCAAGGAATCCATGTTTGAATCGGATAACAAAATGTCGTCCATGTAATGGTATACTATAGATTTGTGAAATATCTTGCATATTATTTGCAATGGTTGGTTCACAAAATATTGGCACAGGGAGGGGCTATTTAACATACCCTGGGGAAGGACGGCCCAGTAGTACCTCCTTGAAGGTTGAGAATTGTTATAAGTAGGCACTGTGTAGGCAGATTTTTCTCTATCTTCTTTTTGTAAAGGTATAGTGAAAAAAATCCTTTAAATCAATAACTATGAGAGGCCATCCTTTTGGTAATAAAGAGGGCAAAGGAATTCTAGATTACAGAGGGCCTATAGGTTGAATAACCTTGTTGATAGCTCTGAGATCTGTCACCATTCTCCATTTACCTGATTTTTTCTTAACCACAAATACAGGAGAATTCCAAGGGCTGGTAGATTCTTCTATATGTCCAGCATCTAATTGCTCTTGTACCAGCTGTTCTAAAGCCTGTAACTTTTCCTTAGCTAAAGGCCATTGATTTGCCCATATTGGTTTCTCAGTCAACCATTTTAGAGGCAAGGCTGTTGGTATCTCTTAAGGGACATCAATTGCTTGTTCTTGTACAGCCCAAATGGCCAGTTTTCTCCATTTGTAATAACTTTCAGTACTGTTCTCAGAAATATGTGCTCTAGAACTAGCAGGAATGTTAATTTGAGTATTCCATTGTTGTAATAGGTCACGACCCCATAAATTCACTGCAATATTGGCTACATATGGCCTTAAATTTCCTATCTGTCCCTCTGGCCCTATGCATTAAACCCATCTCATGCTCTGCTTTACTCGAGATAGGGTTCCAATTCCCAGGAGCTGAACATTTACATTCTGTAGAGGCCAATATGGATGCCAAGATTCTGGGGTAATGATACTTACATCAGCACCTGTGTCCAGCACGCCAGTAATAAAAATGCCATTTACACATACTCTCAGCTTAGGTCTTTGATCACTTATAGAAATTTGCCAAAATACACGGAACTCATCTTTCTGATCATTATTGCTTGTAACAGTAGGCATGGGGCTTCCTAATTGTCCTGACAAGGCACGTTCTCTGCAGTAACTGGAAATGACTAAACCATGTTTGCCATGGGGGCCTGTGAGGCCCCCCTCACGTTTCATGTCTGTATCAGGTTGCCTTGTCTATCTCTTGTAGACCTGCATTCATTCGTCCAATGTCTGCATAAACCTGAAGGTTGAGTCCTTCTATTTCTGTTATTTCTAGAAGATGCATTATTATTATTTCTGAAAATTTGTTGTCTACAATTCCTTTTCCTATGACCCTTTTTGCCACAATTAAAACATTTGCTATTCTGTTGTCTCCTTTTACCATTGGAAATTGCTTCTTCTACCCATGCTTCAGTGCCATAGTCAAATGTATCAACATTTAGTGTATGCAAGACCCATTCTTCCAAGGGCGCTGATCTGAGCTTTAAAGGCCCCAAAATAAATTAAAAAATCCATATATAGTCATGATGTGACTCATTTATTCTTTAAGTGATATGATTCATAATGGGTAGTCAATATTTATTTAGCTGAGGAACTATACTAGTTTCTTTAGATGAATTCCAAAAATATCAAGTTCTTTGAATTTTAGATGGTAGGGAAGAATAATAATCACAAGTTTTGCTGTTTGTTTTGTTTGTATTGCTGCATGCTACTCCATAGTTTTGGTTTAAAATTCTATTTTGCTACACTTAATTTGTCATAAATTTTAGTAGAAAGCATGTTACTCATAACCAGTGTCTTGACATTCATGTAGGAAAATACAATGATTGAGAATGACTTGATGTTTTGGGTGGGAGTGTTTTGTGTAATTGTTTACTTGCATGCCTATTGATGTCTGGGTTTGACTACCAATTGAGGTCAGTATCCAAAAAAATCATCTGATGTAGCTTCTCATTGTGATACGATTCAGAATGCCTCAAATATGGTAACCTTTAGAAAGTCAGAATTCTTACACGGTTAACTGAGGTTCTATGAGTTTATCAGAATTGAACTTCCTGCTTTTACTCAATTTTAGACGTCATAGAGAATCCTTTTATGTAACTCTCTTTATCTTACATCACTGCTTGTCTGAACTCACAGAGTATATGACATAGTCTATACCGCTCAATGGCTGAGATTACTTGATCACCCTGATTCAATGTCAACCTCAATGAATGCAAGAACATTTGGGTGAAACTGATATCTTTGGACAATAAAATCTGGCACAACCAGTGATAGTATGAAATCTACAAGGTTTATGGATTGTTTGTATCTATAGTCTTATCACTAATATTCTCATTATATTTTATTCAAACAATAAGAAGTTTAAATGAGGCCTTGTTTACAAGCTACCCAACCAGCAAGGAGAGCTGATCTTGGCACCCGGAAATCCATCTCAGGGTGACTGAGTTGCTGACCCGCGGCCGTAGCCCGGGTCAAGGAACTATTACCTGCAGGGCCTATACCCCTGCATACTGCCTTTCTCTTCATACCTCACCCAGCGTGCATCCAGAACCCTCCCTCACTTCTCTCTCCCTGCCATCTCTGGGCAAATAACATCACCCAGCTCAGCCTATCGGGGTGCTGGGGCAGAATCCGGAGGGAAGCCGAGCGGGCGTGAATTCCTTTGGCCTCAGTAGCCTGCCTGCACCAAGCAGGGTAGGCGCTTTGTTTATGAGCTACCCAACCAGCAGGGAGAGCTGATCTTGGCACCAGGAGACCCATCTCAGGGTGAGTGAGTTTCTGACCCACGGCCACAGCCCGGGTCAAGGAACTATTTCCTGCAGGGCCTATACCCCTGCATACCGCCTCTCTCTTCATACCTCACCCAGCGTGCATCCAGAACCCTCCCTCACTTCTCTCTCCCTGCCATCTCTGGGCAAATAACATCACCCAGCTCAGCCTGTCTGGGTGCTGGGGCTGAATCCGGAAGGCAGCTGGGCAGCGGGAATTCCTTTGTCCTCAGTAGCCTGCCTGCAGCAAGCAGGGTAGGCGCATTGTTTACGAGCTACCCAACCAGCCAAAAAGAGCTGATCTAGGCACCAGGAGAACCATCACTGGGGCACCTAGAGAGCCATCACTGGAGAGTGCCATCACTGGGAAGGTACATCAGTGAGCAAGGAGACCTGATCCTGTAAAAAAGATCCTTAGGGGAGCATTCGGAGGAAGAGATGGGCAGGCGCCAATGCAAGAATTCACCCAACAATCTGAAAAACAACATGAAACCACCAGAACCCAGCAACCCCACAACAGGAGGAAACATGAACACCTTAATCAAGAAGAAGTAGAAAAAATGGAATCTATGAAAGTGATTGACATCCTTAAACAGCATGTAAAAAATGCCCTTATGGAAATGGATGAGAAGTATAACAGAAAGTTTGAAGAATTGAATAAATCAGTGAATGATACCCTTATAGAAATGGATGAGAAGTATAACAGAAAGTTTGAAGAATTGAATAAATCAGTGAATGATACCCTAGGAAACCAAGGAAAAACAATCAAACAGGTAATGGAAACAGTTCAAGACCTGAAAACTGAAATGGAGACAAGGAAGAAAACACAAACAGAGGGCCGACTGGACATAGAGAATCTAGGTAAACGAATAGAAACTACAGAGACAAGTATAACCAACAGAATACAAGAGATTGAAGAAAGAATCTCAGACGCTGAAGATACCATAGAGAAAATAAACGCACTGATCAAAGAAAACAGCAAATCCAACAAGCTCTCATCACAAAACATTCAGGAAATATGGGACACAATAAAAAGACCAAACCTAAGAATAATTGGAGTCGAAGAAGGAGAAGAAGTGCAGCTCAACGGTCCAGAAAATATATTTAATAAAATTATAGAAGAAAACTTTCCCAACCTAAAGAAAGATATACCTATGAAGATTCAAGAAGCATACAGAACACCAAATAGGCTGGATCAAAAAAGAACATCCCCTGGCCATATAATAATCAAAACACAAAGCATACAGAATAAAGAAAGAATATTAAGAGCTGCAAAGGAAAAAGGCCAAGTTACTTATGAAGGTAAACCTATCAGACTTACACCTGACTTCTCTTTGGAAACCATGAAAGCCAGAAGGTCCTGGATAGATGTACTGCAGAAACTAAGAGACCATGGATGCAAGCCCAGGCTACTATACCTAGCCAAACTTTCGTTCACTATAAATAGAGAAAACAAAATTTTTCAAGATAAAAACAAATTTAAACAATACGTAGCCACAAATCCAGCCTTACAGAAAGTAATAGAAGGAAAATCACAAACCAAGTAGTCCAACAAGGCCCACAATAACTCAGACATCTAGAGTCCCTTCACCAGCACATCTCAAAGAAGGGAAACACACAAACTCTACTACTAGAAAAATGACCGGAATGAACAACCACTGGACATTAATATCACTTAATGTCAATGGACTCAACTCATCTATAAAAAGGAACAGGCTAAGAGATTGGATGAAAAAAACAGGATCCAACATTCTGCTGTCTAAAAGAAACACACCTCAAACACAAAGACAGGCAACTACTCAGAGTAAAGGGCTAGGAAAAGGCTTATCAAGCAAATGGACCTAAGAAACAAGCAGGGGTGGCCATACTAATTTCTAACAAAGTTGATTTCAAACTTAAATCAATCAGAAGAGATGGAGAGAGACATTCTATACTCATGACAGGAACAATTCATCAGGAGGAAGCCTCAATCCTGAATATCTATGTCCCTAATATAAAAGCACCCATGTACGTAAAAGAAACATTACTAAAACTCAAGGCTGCCATCAAACCGCACACACTAATAGTAGGAGACTTCAACACTCCTCTCTCACCAATGGAAAGGTCAATCAGACAGAAACCTAACAGAGAAATAAGAGAATTAATGGAGGTAATGAATCAAATGGACTTAACAGACATCTATAGAACATTCCACCCAAATAGAAAAGAATATACCTTCTTCTCTGCAGCTCATGGAACCTTCTCGAAAATTGACCACATACTCGGTAACAAAGCAAACTTCCACAGTTACAAAAAAATGCATAACCTCCTGCACCTTATCAGATCACCATGGATTAAAGTTAGAATTCAACAACAAAGCTACCCCCAGAAAGCCTACAAACTCATGGAAACTGAACAGTCAACTACTGAACCACACATGGATCAAGGAAGAAATAAAGAAAGAAATTTAAATCTTCCTTGAATTCAATGAAAATAAAGAAACTACCTACTCAAACTTATGGGACACTATTAAAGCAGTCCTGAGAGGAAAGTTCATAGCACTAAGTGCCCACATAAAAAAACAGAGAAAGCACACATTGGAGACTTAACAGCCCACCTGAAAGCTCTAGAAAAAAAAGAAGCAGACTCACCTAGGAGGAGTAGAAGACTGGAAATAATCAAACTGAGGGCAGAAATCAATAAAATAGAAACACAGAAAACAATCCAAAGAATCAATGAAACAAAAATCTGGTTCCTGGAGAAAATCAACAAGATTGATAAACCCCTCTCCAAACTATTCAAATGGCAGAGAGAGAATATGCAAATTAATAAGATCAGAAATGAAAAGGGGGACATAACCACAGACACAGAGAAAATTCAGAGAATAATTAGATCTTACTACAAAAGCCTGTATGCCACAAAACTGGAAAATGTGGAAGAAATGGACACTTTTTTAGATAAATACCATATACCAAAGCTAAACCAAGACCAGGTGAATGATCTAAATAGACCTGTTAGTCGTAAAGAATTAGAAACTGTTATCAAAAACATCGCTACCAAAAAAAGCCCAGGTCCAGATGGTTTCAATGCGGAATTCTACCAGAACTTCTAAGAAGACCTAATACCTATACTCCTTAATGTATTTCACAATATAGAAACAGAAGAGTCATTGCCAAATTTCTTTTATGAAGCTACAGTTACTCTGATACCAAAACCACACAAAGACTCAACCAAGAAAGAGAATTACAGGCCAATCTCGCTCATGAACATCGACGCAAAAATCCTCAACAAAATACTGGCAAACCGAATCCAAGAACACATTAGAAAAATTATCCATTATGATCAAGTAGGCTTCATCCCAGAGATGCAGGAGTGGTTCAACATACGAAAATCTATCAATGTAATCCATCATATAAATAAGCTGAAAGAAAAAAACCATATGATCATTTCATTAGATGCTGAAAAAGCATTTGACAAAATTCAACATCCCATTATGATAAAAGTCTTGGAGAGATTAGGGATACAAGGGATGTACCTAAATATAATAAAAGCGATTTACACCAAGCCGACAGCTAACATCAAATTAAATGGAGAGAAACTCAAAGCCATCCCACTGAAATCAGGAACATGACAAGGCTGTCCACTCTCTCCATACCTCTTTAATATAGTGCTTGAAGTGTTAGCAATAGCAATAAGACAACACAAGGGGATCAAGGGGATTCGAATTGGCAAGGAAGAAGTTAAACTTTCGTTATTTGCAGATGATATGATAGTGTACATAAGCGACCCCAAAAACTCCACCAAAGAACTCCTACAGCTGATAAACACGTTTAGTAATGTGGCAGGATACAAGATCAACTCCAAAAAATCAGTTGCCCTCCTTTACACAAAGGATATGGAAACAGAGAAGGAAATCAGAGATGCATCACCTTTCATGATAGCCACAAACAGCATAAAATATCTTGGGGTAACTCTAACCAAGGAAGTGAAAGATTTATTTGACAAGAACTTTAAGGCATTGAAGAAAGAAATTGAAGAGGATACCTGAAAATGGAAGGACCTCCCTTGCTCTTGGATTGGGAGGATCAACATAGAAAAATGGCAATTCTTCCAAAGGCAATTTATAGATTCAATGCAATCCCCATCAAGGTCCCATCAAAATTCTTCACAGATCTTGAGAGGACAATAATTAACCTTATATGGAAAAACAAAAAACCCAGGATAGTCAAAACAATCTTATACAATAAAGGAACTTCTGGAGGCATTACCATCCCTGACTTCAAACTCTATTACAGAGTGACAGTAATGAAAACAGTGTGGTATTGGCATAAAAACAGAGAAGTCGATCAATGGAATCATACAGAAGACGCGGATTTTAACCCACAAACCTACGAACACCTCATTTTTGATAAAGGAGCTAAAAGCATAAAATGGAAGAAAGAAAGCATCTTCAACAAATGGTGCTGGCACAATTGGATCTCAACCTGTAGAAGAATGAAAATAGACCCATATCTATCACCGTGCACAAAACTCAAGTCCAAATGGATCAAAGACCTCAATATCAATCTTAACACACTGAACCTGATAGAAGAGAAAGTGGGAAGTACCCTACAACAGTTGGGCACAGGAGATCGCTTCCTATGTATAACCCCAGCAGCACAGACATTAAGGGAAACATTGAATAAATGGGACCTCCTGAAACTGAGAAGCTTCTGTAAAGCAAAGGACACTGTCACTAAGACAAAAAGGCAACCTACTGAATGGGAGAAGATCTTCACCAACCCAGCAACAGACAAAGGCCTGATCTCCAAAATATATAAAGAACTCAAGAAACTAAACTTTAAAACGCTAAATAACCCAATTAAAAATTGGGGCACTGAACTGAACAGAGAATTCTCAACAGAAGAATTCCAAATGGCCAAAAGACACTTAAGGTCATGCTCAACCTCCTTAGCGATCAGGGAAATGCAAATCAAAACAACATTGAGATATCATCTTACGCCTGCCAGAATGGCTAAAATCAAAAACACCAATGATAGTCTTTGCTGGAGAGGTTGTGGAGGAAGGGGTACCCTCATCCATTGCTGGTGGGAATGCAAACTTGTACAACCACTTTGGAAAGCAGTGTGGCGATTTCTCAGGAAATTCGGGATCAACCTACCCATGGACCCAGCAATGCCACTCTTGGGAATATACCCACGAGAGGCCCGATCATATGACAAGGACATTTGTTCAACTATGTTCATAGCAGCATTATTTGTAATAGCCAGAACCTGGAAACAACCTAGATGCCCTTCAATGGAAGAATGGATGAAGAAAGTGTGGAATATATACACATTAGAATACTACTCAGTGGTAAAAAACAATGACTTCGCGAATTTTGCTTGCAAATGGATGGAAATAGAAAACACTATCCTGAGTGAGGTTACACAGACCCAAAAAGATGAACATGGGATGTACTCACTCATAATTGGTTTCTAGAGATAAATAAAGAACCTTCATCTGACGATGGATGGAGATAGAGACAGAGACCCACACTGGAGCACCGGACTGAGCTCCCAATGTTCCAATGAGGAGCAGAAGGAGGGAGAATATGAGCAAAGAAGTCAGGACCACAAGGGGTGCACCCACCCACGGAGACAGTGGGGCTGATCCATTGGGAGCCCACCAAGGCCAGCTGGACTGTGACTGAAAAACCATGGGATAAATCCGGACTCCTTGAATTTGGTGGACATTGACGGCTGCTGAGAAGGCAAGGACAATGGCACCAGGTTTTGATCCTACTTCATGTTCTGGCTTTGTGGGAGCCTAGCCAGTTTGGATGCTCACCTTCCTAGACCAGGATTGAGGGGGGAGGACATTGAACTTTCCACAGGGCAGGGAACCCTGACTGCTCTTAGGTCTGCATATGGAGGGGGAGGAGAGGGGGAGGGGGGGAGGAGTGGGAGGGAAATAGGAGGCGGGGAGGAGGCAGAAATTTCTTTTATTCCAATAAAAAAAACTAAAAAAAAAAGAGGATAGCTTACAAACTTTTGGTTGGATGTCCAATGGTTAAAGCTCTAGTGATAATATTCTTATGGGAGACCTAGAGCTGCTAGGTAAAATTCTTACAAAAAACAGTTTCCAATAGAGAGCTTAAAACAGCTGCCTAACAGGTACTCAAGCAGGTAAAGTATAAATCAACAGATAAAGTATACAATAATCAACAAACACAGTATATTAATTATAATTCAGCTATGGCAAGTGTGTATATTAAATGTAAAACTTATTCTACAACAGTTTTATAAATAATGCTGCTTATGGCTAAATCTTCTCAGTTTTGCTAGTTAAGATATTAAACTCGTAATTTAAACCAGTAGCCTGTCTGATATAAAAGGACAGGATAGAATCTGGATAATGGTTTAACAAAATATTGACTATGATCAATGTTCCTTATACTAAACAGTAGATTCATTGATAATTATAAGATTGATTCCTGGACAATTGCCTTTGCTAAATTCAAAGGCCAAAAACAATGGTCTTTTCCCAGAGCATTGCTACAATTTATGTACCTGTATTTTGCTAATGTTATAGCAAAAAATCCCTTAAAGGATTTTATGCTAAATTTTACAAATGGCTCTTCCAATGGAGGATCTGCATATATGGCTAATAATAATAAAAATTATGGAGCATAACGAGGCTCCTTCAAAGCAACTCATAAAAGTTGCCAGCAGACCCTGATGCAAACGGATCTGGCTTGATGACACCAAGCTGACCTTTGCTAAGACAAGGTGAAAAAGCCCTCACAATGCATTATGAAAAAACCTGACCCGTATATATATTTGGGGTCGAGGATGTGTTTGTGCTTTTTTCACAGAAAGAAAATGTAATCTGGACATGATGTCGAGGCTGCAGACACAGAGGAGTTCCAGACTTCCAGAGGTGATTGAGGAGAGGTCCTTGGTCCGGTCTTCCCTGCCCCCAAGGAAAGGAGTGCCTGCTGACAAAACCAGCTACACCACTCTGCAGGGTGTCATCCTGCCTCCAGAGTCCAGGGAGAACCGGCTGACATAAGTGCCAGGATGTGCTTCATGTAGCTGAATCCAGCTCGCCTCACCAAGGTTCCCCCACCTGTCCTGGAGCACAAATGCTAAACTGCTTCTGCAGCTTGAACTCTGGTCTGCTTTGGAGCTGAGTTGCAGACTAAACATCAGACTGCTTTAAACTTTGGGACACAGAACTCATTTTAATTAAAATATTAACCTCTCTTCACTTAAGAAGGGGGAAAATTGGGGGTTCCTGTCACTGTTGCTCAGAGACTGGAACTGGTGATATTTGATAACAACAATGTATGTCATTGTACTCCTACTGAAATTGATCTAATGATATTTGGAACTGCTTATAGATGTTGGGAAAAGTTTGACACATGCTATAAAGTGTTTGGGTTTAATGCATATGTTAAAAATTTTAGATTTTGATCCCTTTTACACTGCCCTAATTTTTGGCAGGCAGCACACGTAACTTTATGTGGAGTAGGCACATAGGAAGGAGGACATACCATGGACCAGACTAAAAGGTGAATACTGGGTTGGAAAAAAGCCCTTTTTTCTTGTCTGGAGATGGAGTTATTGGTGCCAAAATTATATCATTATATCTTTTGTTTGAGGAGCTCCTCACAGTCTTTTCATTAATGATAGATGCAGGGGCCCAATGACGGGAGTTAGTGTGGATCCTCACCTGAAAAGCACACCATACAGAGGTTGTAGAAACCGGCTCAACATGGCATGGTACAGGTATGAGGGCGCTCTCCACATGGCCTAAGACAGGTTGCCCTGTGATCTGTTTACTTTAATCCTGCTAGATGCCTTTTATTTGAGGAGCTCCAAGGATGGGCAACTTATGGCAGGATAATCCCCCAACCTAAGACAGGGACCTGGGAACCCTAGGATGGGTAAGAGGGAAAGAATAAAGGCCTGGTCCCCACTCGACCTATGAATCATCAGGCACCCCTCTGTTCCCAGGAGAGGTAAATTGCTTCACCACTCGAGAGGAGGGTCTCTCCTTATCTCAGTCCCTTCTCCTTTAGATCTGACACCATGGTAGACTCTGACTGGTGCTCTCCATGTAATAATTACCTGCCTTTAGATAAGTGAAAGGGGGATCTGTTGGGAGCCGTTTCCCCCTAAAAAATCATTACAGGAACCATCACCCTGGGGAGTCTGCATGGAACTCCACACCTATAATTGTGCTAAGAATAGTTCTATTGCCCCACACCCAATTAAAGCTGTTAATGGAGAAAAATAAATAAATAAAATAAAATGAAAAAAAAAATGCTTTTCTATTTTTCAATGATGATTTCTGAGAGTAACATATTTTTTTAACAGCTTCAAACTTATTTGTGTTAGCATCATAGTTTTTTCCAGCGGGTAAGATTTCATACAAAGCTTTCAGCACAGTTCCTCATCTTAGATCCTCAGGGCAACCCTGGAAATTGGCAAGGCCATTTCACCAGTGACATATAACAGAATAGGAAAACAAGAGCATAGTTAATGACTTGGCCCATGTCACAAGAGTTATTAGCAGCAGAAAAAAGTATCATTAGTTATAGTAATCAACAAGTCTTATGAATGATAATATCTATATACAGATATTAGATATGTTCTTTGATAGATCATATGCTTAGTGAGAGACATTTCCGGAACTCTTTGCTCTGAATGGACAAGAATTGCTCTAAGATGGTATTTTCTCTTATAAATTTGCCTTGCCCTTCACCTATATGTACTGAGCATTCCCTACAGAGATGCTCTTTGATGAAAAGTTGGGCCTCATAAGAATTTAAATTATCTTTATTTCAGTGGTGATGACAGATTGTTTAAAAAAACTGTGAAAAGGATTTGGAATAAAATGATAGCATTTGTGAAATGGAAAAAAAGAGTTATTAGCAATACAAAGAGGATCCAAAGTATGGGTGTCGGCACATTACCTAATTTGTAATTGGAAGTTTTATTTTTAAATAAATCTTTGGAATTACAAATGATTGAATTCTATTTCTAGGACTTCAGTGTTTTTACACCGAACACATTTTGATTTGATAATTGGCAGTGATATTATCTTTTATTGACAGCTCGCTCGGTGCTTCTTAAAGGCTTTTGCACAGCTGTTTGACAACAGAGCTTCATCATTTTCCCTGAACTGTCAAGCATCCTGCAAACCTACTTCTTGCTAGGAGCATGCATGAACGCTTGACTAGATTCTGTGTACAAAGGAAGCCAAATAATGAGCCACGGCACACGAAGAAGGTCAAAGATAGCTAAGCCAAATCACATGTTACTTGCACGCTGCTGATTCTGCTCATTTTAATTGCTCAACAGAAATGGACAGCATAAAGGTCACTATGAAACATACACCGTCATCTCTTAAAGACTGGCTTGCCCACATTCCTCAAAAATGACAGCTCATAAAATATGTCAGTCAAGAGGTGAAGGCAAAGAGAAAAGAATGGCATGAAGGAATGCATGAGTCTGGAATGGATCTCCTCCCCAGGTTCTAGTTGTTCCTGAGTGTCTTGAACATAATGTAATAATTGTTGGTTTAATCATTCAGATATTCAGAATTTTGTGAGCTTCAGCTTTCTTCCTTACTTCTTTCCTTTCTTCCTTTATCCTTCTTTTCTTTCTTGAATGCAACAATACATTGCTATAACATTAAAAATCCTTTTTAAAATATTACACAAGATTCCTACTGAAAACAGTAATTAATTATCCCATTCTCCTAGCAAGGGATTGCTTCTTGATATTAATTAACAGTTTCCTTATAATAAGGGAGACCTTTTTATTCCAAGTTTATCCCCTGAATCTAACTCTTGTCTGCTTTCTATTTGCCTCTTTTTAATTAGCTGAGTTTGACTGCATAAAATCTGTAACATTTCCAAAAGAATTAAGAATACTTTAACTAGCAGGCACCTAATACAATGCAACAGTGATTTTTCTTTTGTTTTCTAGCCACTGACTGGAGTTGAGACAAGGCTAAGGTATAGTTGAAGAAGCATATCAAAGTTGACTCAACTAAAAATAAAATCTGCATGGCACTTCAATAAGACAAATTGCCAAATTATATAAGAATGTGAGTATTTCTAAAAACATGAGTTCAGTTTCCCTTATAAGGCTCATGAGATGAAGCCAGATGCATTCTAGTACCCAAACAGCTAAGCAGAGACATTAAGCAGCTTCCTTTTCAGAAGAGGCACCACCCCTTCACCACACACCAAAAGTCAGATGGAGCAAAGCCAGCATGCAGTGAACAGGGCTGGCAGGTACTATGGGGTACTAAGGTCTTCCTGTCTGGGAACTCTTATAACAGCTTGCCTGTTCTCAGGACTGATGGCCTTCCACCCCTATTGGAGTGTTTAATAAACCCATTTAAAGACCCCCACAAGGCTGTAAAGCTCTCAGCTACAGAACTCATGTTTGATTTGTGTCTGTGTGCCCAGCACCATGTTTAGTGCTGTGCTCCCTATTGTGAGGAGTCTAAATTTGTTGGCACATTAGAGCCTCTCTGTAGGGCCCATAGATCTACCCCTCCTCCCAGGGTTCATATTGAGGATGTTAGCAGTTTCTGGCAAAACATCTCGTTTGTTCCTGTGCTCCCTCTGCCCACCCTGGTGGTTAGGTATAGGGGAGTTGTGTGCTCCATCTTGAGCCTGGTAATTTCCCACCTGCCTGGCGGATTTCCACTGTGAAGCAGTTAGGTATATAAGGTTTGCTCTAAGCTTGAATAAATGGCATTCAGCATGTCTTCTTCATGAAGAACCCCCAGCTCTCGTATTCCTTAATCCCCAGTCCCTTGCCCAACTCTCCATGGAATGTTTGGCTTTTCTTCCAGAACTTCACCAGCATCTACAATATATCCAGTAAGAAGTGAGAAGAAAGGTCTTCACAACACTGCAACACTGGCAAGGATCCTCATCAGCCAGCGACTCCATGTAACTGAAGACAGCCGGCATCTCTTTCTGGTCACTCCTAACTCCTCCTCCTCTGGAAGACAAGGGGAGATGACATGGCCATCCAACTTCCAGGACCCTGGGAGACAGTTATCCCAATAATGTTAATGTGGGAGTCATTTTTCAAAATTTCTGTCATGAACTCTCCCATGCACCAGTTTCAGAATTCCCTATTTTATCATGTTGGCTTCACATAGTCATTCTCACAGAGAACCAAATTCTGCTCTTTATTCAGATTCACAGCAGCTGTGCAGTTAATCAGGGGCTGTGTTTATGCATTTAACAACTGAATCTGCTACTTTTGTACAAATGTACTTCTACTGCTGAAGGAGTCAAGTGATTCTGATATACAAAATATCCGGAAATGAGAAGTATTTAAAAACCCTAAACCTACGCTCAGCCTTTTGAAAACAAATGGACGATACTTTGATTGACTAAGCTGAAATACTCCTTCTACATTCACTTTCCTTGATCTGAGGAAATACTCCTTAAAAAAAATCCTTTAAAAGCCTAAGGATTTGCTGACTTTTGAGAAAAGCAAAACAAAACAAAAATCAAAGCAAAACACCTCACTTGGAGGGCCACAGGAATTCCCAGTAATACAGGGGTGTCTGATGCCGCTTACCTATCTTTCCTTCCCTTACAGCTGAGCCTTCTCAAGATGGGAAGCAAGAAACTCCAAGTAGAAAAATGACCTTGGACTCAAGATCAAACATCACTGCCACCTCTGCTCTGGACATGGGCTAGCCTTTGAGTCACTCAGAAACACTTTGATATCTATGAGGCTTCTCCCCAGAAACAGTCATATATACCAAAAAAAAAAAAAAACATGTTATTTCAGATAGCCATCATGCTATTTCAGATCTATTTCTGATAGCCATTTCTACTCACTAAGGTTATCTGTGAACCCACAGATCTATTGATTCATGAAAAAAATTGGTACTATGAATCATGAATCAAAAAAATGATGACTTCATTCACCATAATAAGAGTACCTGACTTCCCACTTTCCTTCTCAAACTCTCCGGATTAGAAAGTAAATTGTATTCTATAATTTTGAACATGTAAACAATGCAATACAATTACACCTACCTCTGACATCCACATCCAGCTCCCTCAAACCTCCCTCAGGTACACGCCCTCACCCACCTTCATGGACTCTCATTTTTGTCTTTCTCTTTCACATGTACACATGACTTTAAATGATGCATATTAGTACAAACATCTGTGTAAGGAATTAGGTCGGTAAGATAAATAACCAGGCCAGTGTTGAAGGGAGCTATGGGCTGCATTCCTGCCACCCAGCTCCCAGTCGCCTGGCTAGCTTATGCCCCAAAATAACAACACACAAACTGTATTCATATAAACACTGCTTGGCCCATTCCTATTAATGTGTGTAGCACCATGAGGTGGTGACTTATAAGGGAGATTCTAGCCTACGTCCATCTTGGGTCAGAACTTCATCACATCTGCCTCAGAGAAGAGAGCTATGGAGTCTGGGCTCACTTCCTCTTCCTCCCAGGATTCTGTTCTGTTTACTCCACCCACCTATGTTCTAACCTATCAGGCCAAGCAGTTTCTTTATTAATTAACCAATGACCTTCCTCCATCAGGCCAGCTCAAGAATAACAGTAATACTTTAATGGTTAAAGAGGGAAAACTCACACTATAAGAGTGAGAGGTCCAACTTCCAACATAGAGAGCTCTCTCCTGTATCTCCCAGTTTTTCTTCCTGGGGTCCAGGTTGCCATGCCCCAGTTAGCTGTGATTGGTTGACAGAGTTTCCCCATCACATCTGGGTTTTACAACAATTTTTTTAAATGCCAAGGAATGAGTCACACTTTCAAAAAATTGGCAGGGGTATCTCAGCCTGTTATGTTTCCTGAGGTGAATTCCATAGATGCATCGCAGGTGGGAAAAATTACCAGGGCAGATCACACAACCTGTTTGTTGTTAGAATGGCCAGTGTGAATAACCAGAGAAATGCCCTTCAGGGCTATTAAATATCATACCTTTAATTTCTGTAAAAATACAATTTAAACTTTTTAATGCTAAGTATGTGTTACCCTGGATTCAGATTTATCATTTATAAAAATCACCAAGTACACTGAGAAAATTCAACTCTTCCAGCTTGAGACATTCATGTGACCTCAGACCACATCCTTGATACAGAGATGAAAGTTAGCCCATTGATAATTTATGAGATGACAGTCAAGCTGAGTATCTATAGACAGGCTGGTACATTTTCTGTATTTTCAGGATCCAAAGGGTCAAAATGAGATGAACTTCTTCTGCACTGGCTTTTAACTTTCATTCTTAGTAAATATCTTATGTAATAAATAATAAAGTTTCAATTCATGTTAAAATCTTTAACATTGTTGCACATTGGTTATTCTAGAAAATATTCTATTATTTCTCTTTTAAATTAATTTTAGTTCTTCTCCATTTGTATTAATTTGGTAAATCCCTATTCTATTCTACAAGAATGGGTGTAAATATATAAATATATCCTCATAATGATTTTTCACCAAAACAATAAAAATAACAATATAAGATGAAGTTCACTCTATAAAAATTTCTTCCCTAAAGTCTCATAAGTTTGAGCCCATTAGTACCCCATTAAAGTTACCTAAATTGCCTTAGAACATTTCTTTGTCTCAAGGTAGAATGGTTACCATGTTATCCAGAAATCCTCACATTCAGATTTTGAATTTTCAAATATATTATTAATGAATTTTAAGGTGACCAAAGTAAATATTACATTGTCATATACGTTGGAATATGTGATTTTGGGAAATAAGAAGGCCTCATTATTCTTTAAAGGGAGGACAAGAAAAACAACAGATAAAGAAGGATTTGTTGAATTTACTATTTGATTTCTGTGCTTGGGTTTAATGATTCAGGGGGAATTGAAGTTAAAAGACAAATGTTTACAAACTAAAGAATTGTAAACAAGGAAGAAAGGTTTGTGACATAAGACTGAGTGGAGACAAAGGACAGACATACAGCCCAGTGGTGTTCAGCTATAACCTCGCTGTTTAAGTTTCCCCCAAGATTAAAACATTCCATTCTGCAGGGACGCTCTTTAACATGGAGGTAAACAACTCCAAAGATCATCAGGAAGTCCCTTAAACTGATGATCTGATAATGTTCATTAGGCCACTCCCTGCCAGAATAAGCAATAAAACTGCCCAGAACGCAATCTCAGACAAGTGAAGCAGCAAGGAAGACTCTGAGAGCACACCAGTTAGCCGGAAGAAGCAGAAACTGTAAACAGAGACTGCACTTTGTCTCCCGGCTGCCCATACCCGAATAATCACACAGAATCTATATTAATTACAACAGTTTGGCTGATAGCTCGGGCCTATTTCTAGCTATCTCTTACATCTTAAATCAACCCATTTCTATTCATCTATGTATCAGCATGAGGCTGTGGCTTCCAGTAAAGTTCCAGCATCTTTCTCCTTCCGCAGTTACATGGCCTTTCCCTGACTCTGCCTTCTTTCTCCCTGCACTCCGTTTCATTATTCCCATCTGGCTCTATTCTGCCCTGCCAAAGGCCAAAGCAGCTTCTTTATTAACCAATGGTAATAAAACATATTCATAGTAGACAGAGGGGAATCCCACATCGTGAAACCAGCAGAGCTCCCTGGAAGAGCTTTAGAGCAGAGTCCATTGGATAGGACATGCTCTTATCGGTTGAGCTCTCTGCAGGCTGTGCAGGGATTTTGGACTTTAGACTTTGGTGGTGTCCATACTCTGTAATGGGTGTCCTATCTGAGCTGAGTAGACATGTGTGTTGCATCTCCCTAGGAAATGTTTTGTCACATACTAAACCTGTACATTCTGCCCGTGTCCAGCTGACATTTCACAAAGGTATCATCATGTCAGCGAAAGAAAATGTCTTCAGCAAATGATGTTGAAACAATTCAACTTCTACATAAAAGAAGGGTGTTGAGATAAGTTATACTTCATTAGCATACCACATGATGAAAAATATACAATTGACTAATAAGCACATATAATATTGCAAAAAAATTTGTTGGAGGGAAAATGAGAAAAACTAGATGAATCCTAAGAGGTGCAGAGCCAGACTGGGAACACAAAGAGGCCTGGTGGGTGACATAGAAGACACAGTGTGAAGACTTACCCATTTACCTCACAGGAGCCAGTTTGGATTGATATAAAAAACTGAACGTCAACAGATCACAACTGTTTCATGCAAGTTCTAAGCACCAATGACATCATATAACTGAACCATTTCCCCAATACCAAAACCGCCTCTCTTGACAGTGGCCTTGGAAAGGTATACTCATTTGACTTCTATTTTCTAAGAGGAATAGAAAAGAGAAAGTAAGAAGAAACCTGCATTTATTTGAGCACTCAAAATACTCTAAAATAATTTTATTTTTTAAAAAAGAAATCTTTAACCTAGCATTATACAGTGCCCCTAGTTCAGGAGGTAATAAAAAAAAATTAGTCTGATAGAAATGTAAAGAGCTGCCAAGCACATTTAAAAGGCGAGTTTCTCTTTCTGCATGGCCTCTAGGAATATTGAGAATTACACTGTAGATTTTATTAGGTTTGGTGAAACTCATGGAGTATTGTAGGAGTTCATAACTAGAATCAGGACTGTTGTGGTGTGAATATGAAGCATGTTCCCAAACAACTCAACTATGCAAAGATTGGGGGGAAGCTAATGGGGTTTGAGAGAGAACTGGATCATGGAGTGTCTAGCTAATGCATTGATGAATTTAGACCTAGAGTGAACTGGGTGTGGCCTGGTTTGAGGAAGTAAATCACAAATGGAGTGCTTTTCAGGGTGTACTGTGTGTCAGCCCCTTCCTTAGAAGCCGTATAGCTGCCGCCAAAGACCTGCACTGGAGTCTGCCAAAACTTTGCTGGTAGGCCACGACCTTGTGGTGAGGCACAGATTAATGGAGATGGGTAAGCCAGAAATACACTTAAGCTATTGACCAAGTAGTATAACAAATAATATATTTTCTATGTGATTATTTCGGGGCTGAGCAGCCAGGAAGGAATAAGTGGCCTCTACTATATTCCTTGCTCTTTTGTTTTCCTGGCCTCCATGAAGGGAGCAGCCTTGTGCACTCTGTGGCCCCTTCCATTGATATTCTCCATCGTGATCCAGTACCAAGATGGTCATGAATGGGAATCTCTGAAACTGTGAGCTAAAAACAAACTGTTCCTTATGCTGTTTTCTCAAGTACTGTTGGCTCAGTGATAGGAAATAAGGAGAACTCTGCAGAGAAGAGGACATTGGGTCAAAGTACCAGGAGACATCACGAAATGGCTCCAGGGGCAGTTTCTGTAAAGGCTGCTTCTCGGCTTTTTCTTCATCAGAGAAGCTGTTCCCACCCTCATGACCATGAACATAGAAAACAGAGTTGACAGAGATTCAGTAGGAAGATAGTGCTTCCAGATTAGTGAAATGATAACTTCTGTCAGAAAACAGGTCTCCCACTGACACTGCAACCCCAGAGGAAGAAGGCTGGGTGACCCTACACCCACACAATCGTGTATAGAGAAACATCATAGACAATGTCTGAATCCTATTTTTTGAGAGAATAATGCCTCAGTTTGGAGGAAGGGTCAGGGGAACAGGGTGGTATGTGATTTCTATGTAGAGAAAAATACATAGCACGTAGTATAATGCAGAAGAGAACAGAAATTCTGAAGCCATCGTATTCCTTGACACTTGTTTCCTAAGTAGAAAGGTAGATGCAGCTGTGAATCTGAGTCAATTGAATCTATAAATACATTTTTAAAACTCAGGGGGAAAAACAATAGTTTTGGAAGCCAAGGTATTTTGATTTGCAAGAATCAAGCTTCTTTGATAAATAAGATTTCTCAGTACTGGAAACCTAACTTAGAGAGCCAAACCCTAAAGATCCACATATACAAGTTGAAAAGAGAGCTGCCTCTTCAGTTTTTCTAACTCCCTAGAGGAAAGAAATTTGTAGGCCAGTAGAAGAAAATGTTCAGAAGAGGAGAGGAAAGAAATTACATTCGTTATCTCTTACATAGTTCTCTAAGACATGAAGTGTTCTGTATCCCATCACCCATATAGAGTGAAACGTAGGGCATGGAGAAACTGCTGCGTCTACATTTCAGAGATCTGTCTCGTCTCCAGAATGTAGCCTGGAGATCGCTCAGAAGTAATGAGGGAGGCCCCATCGACCACAGCATGAGAGCAATAACATGTCTATTGCTAATGAAAGTATACAAATAGATGAACCTAGGGGAAAGTTGGCAATGTCATTGCATAGCACTAGAGTATTCTAAAGAAAATAGCTTCTCATTCACCTAAGGCAGCCATTCTCAGCCTGTGGTCATGACCCCTTTCACAAGAGTCAAATATCAGATATTCTGCCTATCAAATATTTATATTACAGTTCTTAACAGTAACAAAATTACAGGTATGAAGCAACAACAAAATAATTTTATGGCTGGGGTTCACTACAGTATGAGGAATTGTATTAAAGGGTTGCAGTATTAGGAGAGTTGAGAACCACTGCTGTAAGGACATAAATAAAGTTGAAGGTGAGACTTTCACTACAAGGGAGAAAACCCCAGAATACTTGGACTAGCCATTGAGAATTACTGATAACACAAAGAGATGACAATGGGCAAACAATACTAAGGAACAGAATTTCAATCTTCATTAACCCTGTAGTCCTGCTGGAAAGTTAAACACAATCCAATAAGAGGATGCAGGGAAAACTCTGGAATTGCCTGAGCACATTAACACATAGTTGCTCATTGCTTTGACTGATTTTACCTACATATCCGCAAGTTTAGTGCTCTGCTACCTGATATAAATGAAAAAGCAAGAAAATGCCTCCTGTCTTACAGAGAATTGAAGTATTCTGCAAACTCAAGTGTTCACCTGTGAACACTCCATCAATTATATGTATGTTTTAATCTAATAATGTTTTAAGCCCAGTATTGTGCTCTGATTATTTGTCCAACATTTGTATGTTCTCATTCTAGGGATTACACCTGCACACTTTACTTCCCCAAATAGATCCCCTGTATATTGGCTTCACTCAATCAATTTTGGGAAGTATGCCCCAAACTAAAACACTTACTCGATGTTGGCAGTTGGGGTCAGAGCTGAACACTTGTTGAATGGATAAGCAAAAAGGGACTAGGCACTGCTACCTAGGTCTTCTTTTCCCAATGTAAGGTAAGTGTTGGGCTCACTGAGAGAAGCAACCAACACGCTTCGCTTTTAGTGCCAAGTACAATAAAATTACTCATTACCGATGCTCAGGCACTAATTGTGACAGTAAATCTTGATCATCAGTTTGGCAGGATTTAAAATCACCATGGAAACACACTTCTGGGTATGTCTGTAAGGGATTTTCTGACTTAGTCAACTGAGGGAGGAAGTGGAAAGACAGGAAGAGGAAACTTAAAGGTGGGCAACACCATTCCATGGGGCAGAGTCCTGAACTGAACACATAGGAAAAGGGGGCAGAGCAACAGCCCTGTCTCTCTTTTTCCTGACTGTGGCAGCACTATGACCAGCTGCCCCCTGATCCTAGGGCATCTCTTTCTTGCCATAATGAATTACATCTAATGTAAATGGAGACTGTGCTTTCATTTCCCAGCCGCCCAGACCCAAATACTCACATGCAAACACTGTTCAACTCATGGCTCAGGCGTATTTCTAGCTAGCTCTTACATCTTAAATTAACCCATCTCTATCAGTCTATGTATTGTTATGTGGCCATGGCATTACCTTATTTCCTACATGTCTTGTTTCCTCAGCAGCTGGCTTGCATCTCCTTGACTCCAGCTACTCTCTATTTGGATTTCCTGCCTGGCTTTATTTTGCTAAATCATTGGACAAAACAGTTTTATTTGTTAACCAATAAAAGCAACACATATACAGAAGGACATCCCACATCAGTTGGAAGCCAAAATAAGCCTTTTCTTAAGTTGCTTTTGTCTGGTCTTTAGTCACAGCAAAGAGATGGGTAATCCAATATAACAGCGGTGTGTGGGATTGGCTTGAAAAAAATTGAATTTAAATAAATTGATGCCATTGACTTTAACTTGTCACTGTTTTGTATTTTTCCATTCAAATAGTATGTGTAAATAATTTTATCTTTTCCAATTCATGGGGGGCATGAAATGGCTACATACTGACATGGGAAAAGATACATTTAAATACTGACCACAAAGGCAGCATCTAGGGGAGAACTTGGCTGAACTTTATGTAATCTGTAAATGGCTCCCATATTCTATCTGTGGAAATACCTTGACTTTCTTTGACCTCTGGGTCCTTTAAATGCTGTTGAGCTTCCTTTGGGGCTAAACCTGTTTCAGTACATGGGGAAAGGCTCATATAGCCACAAAGTACCTGCATTCAAAGCTTGCTTTACTAAGAGTATGGACTGAAAAAGCTACTCTACATCTTCAGACTTTAGGCTCTTTATAAAGCTAGAATAAACTACTGTAATTTAAAGTGTTTATCAAGACAAGCATTAAAATAAAAATATAGCTACTAGGAGCTATTCTTCAAATGCCTTCTTGGATAGACATAAAACAAAAGCATCTTTCCACTAGATTGTTCATATATTATACCATATTATATGCACCAGCTCACACAGTGTAATGGTTAACACTCTGGGATCCAAATCCAGCAATCCAAGTTGGTATCTAGGTGGAACCTGACCCTTGAGGAAGAGATCTGGTAAGTCATCCTCATCAACTTAGACCATGAAACCCAGTATAAATGAGTTGCCCATTCATCCTTCAGCATTGCTGGGGCATGTTTACCTCTGCATACCATATTATATACATAATATACTGTAGTCAAAACTGGCAGGTTTTGTATATAAATGATTCTTTAGGCAACATTGGAGGTCTTCATGTATCATTTTTTTCTAAATCCATCAAACAGAGTTCTTCATCTAGCTTCCCTCTGTCTTCCTAACTGAGCCATACTGTGTCACATGGGTAAGGAGACAGCCTCTGCCTTCTGTTAGCTGCAAATGAAACATCAACCAGTATACACAGAAACAAGTAAACAAGGACAAGATACACAAATAAATTTAAAACGAAGTAAGCAGGAAATGTATTAACAACGTGTGAGCATAGGGCTTAGCAAAGTGGAGTTGATTTCTAAATAGGTCAGCCCACAGAAAACAAAACATCTTAGCAGTTCCTTGGCTGGTTTCAAAAATATAAAAAACTACAATAACAAAAACATAGTGGCTTTGTTCCTCTGAACTCCCTGTCATCCTTATATTTCTATTCCGAACACATCATCAGCATTTGGGAAACACCAAACACAGCACCACAGAGGTGCACATATTGCCATGTTAATAACCACATAATCACCCTGGAGTGCCTATGCATACTGGCTTCTGTAATCTTTTTCTTTCTGGGAAAGCAGTGGAAGCTGGGTGAGGCATGATTGCAATACAAAACATTATTATTTTTATTATTTCACGAAATTCAGCAATCTGTATGCAAATGCCAGGGGCTAGGAAGGCTTTTACAACCTCGAAACAGCCCAGATGTTGTTATTGCCTGTCCTTTTGCATGTGTATTTCTGAGACTCAACTCGTTTCTTAAATGTGGAGTCATATAATGGCAAAGAAACTAATCAAAAGTGAAACTCACTAAGCCTCCCAGATGTTCACCATAGGTGACACCAAGCAGTGGATTAATCAATAGATATGTTAACCCTCTTTTCTGCAATCAATTTGGGGGGGAGGCATCATATATAATGGTTGAATTTATTCAGCACACATAGTAGGGAACCCTGTAGGTCTGTGTCACAAGTTTGGTAGGTGTATGCATGTTAAGAGCAAAGCTGCCACAACATAATGAGAAGCTGCTATGTTTTTCTTGTTTTCTTGCTAGATTGGTGTATTTCTTTTAGTGAGGATCTGTGATATTTTTAGTCAATCCAAGCAATAGAACTGCTTCACCCCTTTCAGCTTTCCTCTAAAGCTCCCGATAGGGGTTTGGATTCCATCTCTATCTTATCATTCTGGCATTCACTTTCCTATTTGAAGTTCTTATAATTTCTGCCTTGGATTTTTTTCTTGTTTTCATAATCAGATCAGTGTAATATATCAGTTAAGACTCACTGTTTTCTCTGCAGTCAGATGTGATGGTTTCAAGTCTTGTTTTTCCAGTAATATACTGTGAAACAGATACAGCTGTTCCACCAATAGGTGGGGTTAGGAAGACTTGCCTACAGTTATGAGGAAGCGAGATGTGTCTATCTCTGACAATGCACCTGCCACAGAGAAACTAGGCAAAGTTAACCAGGAGTTCTCTTTATATTCCACCCCCTTATTCAAATATAATACTTTGACAAAATAAATCCAATCATGCTCACCCACTCAGGAACCAGTTCCATTCACCCCATTCAACCCCTTGCCTCAATATGACAGTCTAGCCTCCTACCGCTTCCCTGAGCTTCAGCACACCAGACTTAGCCATCCCCTACATACTTACATGCTCCAAACCTTACATGATGCTTACATTGCTCCCAGTCATTAAAGAGCATATATCATTCTCCACCTAGTCATAGTCTATACACCCTCAAGACCCAGTTCAAATGTCAAGTTTGTAGTGAAATCATCCCCCAAGCAGACAGAATTATTCCTTTATGTATTTCTCCATACACATTTCTTATTATTTATTTATTTATTTTCATTTATTTTACATACTGACCACACTTTCCCCTCCCTTCTCTCCTCTGGTTGCCTCCCCATCCACTCCTCCTCCATCTCTATTCATAAAGGGCAAGACTCTCCTGGGCTTGCACAAAGCATGGCGAATCAAGGTGAGGTAGGACAGATCTCCTCCAGCTGCACGTAGGCTAGGCAAGGTGATTCAGCATTGAGAACAGATATCCAAAAGCCAGTTAAGTACCAGGGACAGGTTCTGATCTCATGGTAGGAGCCCCACAAACAGACTAAGATACACAACTGTCAAACACAAGCAGAGGCCCTAGGTTGATCCCATGCAGGCCCCCTTAACTGTTGGCCCAGAGTCATGAGCTCCCAGGAGCTCAGGTAAGGTGTCTCTGTGTGTTCCTCTGTCAGGATCTTGACTCCACTGGCTCTTACTATCCCTCCCTCTTTCTTCAAGAGGACTTCCAGTGCTCGGTCCAATGCTTGGCTATGGACCTCTGCATCTGCTTCTGTCAGTTACTGGATTAAGACCCTCTGATGACAATTCGGATCACCAGTCAGATCATCAATCTGATTACAGTAGATGGCCAGTTCAGGCACCCTCTCCATTATGGCTAGAGGTCTTAGTTGGGGTCATCCTTATAGATTTTGGGGAGTTTCCCTAGTACCAAGTTTCTCCCTAACCCTGAAATGTGCTCCCCCATCAAGACAACTCTTTCTTTACTTTCCCCCTCTGTCCTGCCCCCAACCTGCCTCCAGAGCCCAGCCCACCCAACTAGTTCCTCAAATTCCCATGCCATTACCCCCCACTCCCACCCACAGTTTACCCAGGAGCTCTCTTCTATTTATCCTTCCCAGGGAAATCAATGAGTCCCTCTTAGGGCTCTAGAGTCACGCCACTGCCCAGTGTTATTATTGCTTACTTCTGATTTTTCCCAATTATTATTTATGTTCTATGGACAGACATCATGTCTCAATGATCTGTATTTCCAGACAGCCCATGATTTACCTTGATATTTTTTTAGGAGCTGAATAAAGATTTAAAAGGAAATAAATGCATATCTGGCGCACTACCTGACAATCTGGATGATGACTCTTTATCAGCGATCTTCCACAAAACTCGCATCTCAACTCCCATTCCTTCAAAAGAATCTTCCCCTCTGTTTCAACTCAATTAGCATCCTCCACTTTGAACTTCTGCACTATTTATTCTAGCTGTCTTTCATCTGACAGTTATAATATATCGCGTTATAATTTCAATCTCTTCTTTTCATATATCTGTAACAACATGCCACCAAGAGCCTAAAGCCATAAGATCTGAGTGTATCTCCAATCCCTCCCTGCTTTATGATTCCAGAAAATTCTTGGGAGGGCCATTTGTGAGTGGCCCTCTCCAGATGTGAACCTCTTCTTCTCTGGAATTAAGAAAGTGGATCATCTCACCCTTCTCTGCCGCCTCAACTTTCAGCATCAATGCTAAGTCTCCATCTGTATATACAAATGAGTCAAGGTGATCCAGCAAATTAAAGAGAGTCCTTATTTACAGGATTCATTTCCTTTATTAGCTACTGTGTTTGAGCCAAAGATTTTGTGATATATGTATGCTTCATTTTGCCAACATGGCTTTTAAATCCCTAAAACCCAAAACATTTTACAGTACTTTAATCTCTTGGTGTAATATCTTTAAAATACTCCTTTATTTAATCAGTTCCTGTGTAAAAAGAGTATAAAGTAATCATCAATCTCATCTTCGATGTCCTTAGGAGAGTTTGCACATGGGAACAGAGACCTGCATGTGAACAGAGATCTATATATGAGAAACTGACATGTAAACAGAGATATACATGTGAGAGACCTACATGTGAAAAGAGATCTACATGTGAACAGAGGCCTACATGTGAACAGAAATGTATATGTGAACAGAGGCCTACATGTGAACAGAAATCTACATGTGAACAGAGGCCTACATGTGAACAGAGGCCTACATGTGAACAGAGGCCTACATGTGAACAGAAATGTATATGTGAACAGAGGCCTACATGTGAATAAAGACCTACATGTAAACAGAAATCTACATGTGAACAGCAATCTACATGTGAACAGAGGCCTACATGTGAATAAAGACCTACATGTAAACAGAAATCTACATGTGAACAGAGGCCTACATGTGAACAGCAATCTACATGTGAACAGAGGCCTACATGTGAACAGCAATCTACATGTGAACAGCAATGTACATGTGAACAGAGACCTACATGTGAACAGAACAGAGGTCATGGTGGAAGGCATCCTGAACTCAAGTTCAGCCTTGACTCTGCACTTCTGAGCAGGAAGCTTTAGCAGAGCGCTCAGCCTGGGCATCAGTCCAGCATTTCAGAGGCCTCCCATGTGCTTCTGAAAGTAATCCTCAGTGGAGATACTTAGCTTCCATGGGAACAGGTAAGTGCATATAGAAGACATATTCCTCTCCAAAGCATATAGCAAAATAGGATGGGAGAGAAGATAGACTTGCTACAAAGACCTCTGAACCTCCCTGATTCTGCTAACCATGCTCAGTGAGTCGCTGGTGTGAAACTTTAAAGATACAATTAAACTCAGGCAGAATTTTTGAAAAACACGTCTATTCCATAAGGTAATATATGTCAGGCATGTGTGTATATATGGCAACAACTAGTAAATGTGTCTGCATAGCAAATTCTGTGCCATTCTCTTAACTCACAAGCACAGAGGCATAAACTTGCTGCCAGTCTGTTTGTAATGGCAGAATAATGAGGTCTCCAGGGTCCAGGAGAAAACGGCTGGAGATGTCTCTTTGAGAATATACACTGAGTTACTGTGAATTGGTTTTGCTTTGTGCAATGCTCAGAATAAGAAAAAGAAAAAATCAGTTCACAGTAATTTTTCCCAAATGGGAGTATTGTCTCTCAGCTATTTTTAGTTCATTGTTCTGAAAACCAAATACTGCTTTATTAATGCCTGTTTCGAGTAGAACTAGGCACATGTTAAAAAGATATTTGTGAGGTTCTTCTTTAAAGGCAATGGTAATCAGCCCAGAGAACAATCTACTTTCATCCTGAAGCTGCCTAATAAAGCCATTCAGACTCCTGAAGCAAAAGCTTCTGATTCCTTTTTAGATCATTTTCCTCTGTTTTATGAGGCAGATCAATGTGGAGATTAGAGAACAAATCAGAATGCACACCAAGACCACTACACAGCCATTGAGAGTGAGGAAGGAATGCAAATAGAAAAATTTGATGCTTTGGTCTAAAAACTAAATAAATAAACGGACAGATCTGTCAACTTCCAGAGCTTGTGTGTGCTGTAGACCACACAGCCTGTCTGCTTGGGCTTCTCACCCAGCCCCTGGAGGTGCTAACTCAGCGAGTAGTCATGGGGAGGTACCCATTTGTGCACGTTCTTCTTGTGTGGCTCCAAGGCTTACTTAAATTGTATTACAAGCGTCAATAGTCACTTTGAAGTCTGTAGAGCATTTGAGCTACATGATATACAGCGATTTCAGGGACCAACAGAAACTTTTCTGTGCAGCGTTACTCAAAGTGTGAAGACTAAAAAAATAAGGTGGAGTGGTATCTTATTTCCTCTTCTAGAATGTTTCTGCTCTCGAAACCAGCATGACCTGCTTCCTCCTACTTTTCAAATATTATCTTGCATGTCACCATCTCGAAGACATCATTTCTAAGCAGAGGAGATTGCAATCTCCCATTCCTCAGCATTACCGACAATGTTTCATTCCTTTTCTCCACAACTCTTGAATTTTCTAATAAGTTACACTCTGTAATTTTGTCTGTTTTCTCCATATGTAAACTCCAGGAAGGAAGGAATTGTTCATGTTTTTTTCATCTATTTTCTTTGCCTGCAGGTCTATGGCTCATTACATGTTCAAGAAATCTATGTAGAAAAAAAGTAATTCTCTGCAATGAATGATCAGTGCATATAAGTTGATGGAGGTCTTTCAGTGTGGTACTTGGTGGGCCTCAGTTCTTAGATAATCTTTTGACTTTCCTAGAAATCTTAAATAAATAAATAACCCAAGTACATTCATCCTTTTCTATGCATTCCTCTGAACTCTCTTGTGGGGACACATACCTTTTTATTAAATCAGATAATGCTATAAATGATATTTTTTTCTAAGCAGTATAATAGTAAAACCATCACATATTTTCCCCACTATAACTAAACACCTTAGCAATCACACAGAAAATAAGACACAAAAAATTAACCGTGGATAATCAAAGAAAGTGATGTAGCTTGACATTTCCTCTTTGGGAGGCATAATCTATAGTCAGAATATGAATCCTATGAGGACTGTTTTCCTCACATGATGGAAGGAAACCAATTCATTCAACTGACCACTTAGTCATGCTGGTCCCTGAAGAATGGAGCCACACTAGGAGCTAAGTGCTGGCTTCTGCCATGGACAGGTCTGACACTCCACTATGGCAATAGCCAGTGAGTCTTGGTGAGGGCAAGTCCATGGTGTTTCACTATGTCACTTACATATAATATATGCATATACTTCCAGTTCAGGAAGAAGACTACCAATACTGTATAAAATCCGAAGGAAAGATAGATTTAAAAAAGAAACAAACCCTGATTGCTCTTTGGGCTGATGAGGGAGGAGGACTTGATTGGGGGAGGGGGAGGGAAATGGGAGGCGGCGGTGGAGAAGAGACAGAAATCTTTAATAAATAAATAAATAAACAAATAAATAAGAAACAAAAGTGCTAATTTTTCCTCCAAACCAGAAACTGTATCTCCAGAGTTCAAGTGTCTCTGGATATTTTGTTCTATGCTTTGTTTTGTTTTGTGCCAGTTAAGAACAAAACTGTAAAGAGAAAGCGGAAAATTCACAGCCACCTAGAGCTAATTATATCCAAAGTTTATATATATATATTAAAATGGAAGAGCAAAATCAAAGAACACCGAAACTGAAGGTCCTAAAATAGCCTCCTTCAGTGATGCAAGAGGCCCAGCATGAACAGTCCCATGGAGTCTCAGCTGAGAGCTGGCCCTCTCACCCACTGGTGTGTGGCTTTAGGAGAAGAAACAGCAACTGGAGAAGCAGGTTTTTAAAAAAAGAATAAAATCCTGTGGTACCATGTTTCCATACAAAGAACAGCTTTGAGTCTCTACCCAGGCTGAGGGTCTCTCTCAGCTCTAGGTAAGATCTCAGAATGTGTAACAAACTCTAGAGCAAAGATTTTAGGCTCAAAACCCATAGCACCTCAAGGATCCTACTAAGTTCTTTGTCCTGACCCTTGGGCCATAGGATACAGGCACACATCACACAGATTCTATGATAAGCTCTAAAAGATACCACAAGGCCTCAGATAAGATGAAATTAGAGAACTTATTCTCACAGTATCAAAGAAATCAGAGTTGCATGGTTAGAAAAACTAAGGTTATTATTTCCTATGTGTCAGGAATGAGTATTTTAATGCTGTAATAACTGAGTCCACACAACCACTCAATATGATAGGTGTTATTATTATTGTTATGAATTGAGTAATATTCTACAAAGCCTCATGTGTTAACAGCCTTAGCACTGTTGGGAGTGTGCTTAGCACTGTTGGGTTTCTGGGTATGCACCCTTGCAGGGGATTTCAGCGACATGGCCCTTCCTCTCCTTCCCTCTGTTTTCTGGCAAAACCAGAAACCAAAAACCTCATTCTGCCATGTGCTTCTAGCCATGCCAACAGTGCACAGGAACTATGAACTGAAACTTGTCAAAGTGTGAACCAAACTAAACATTTTTAGGTTCATTATTTCAGGTATTTTGTTTTCGTAATGAAAAAGTGGACACAATGTTTTATATTGAAAACCCTTGGAAACAAATGCATCTTCAAAGTCAGATGATCTTTAGCCTTTAAAGGGGACTAATGCAGCTATTCCATAAAAGGCATAACATTCACATGTCCTTGAGAAGCACACAGAACTCAAACATACTATGCTAAAAAGAATGACTACTTTTACAAAATTAGAAATATTAGTTCCATAAAACAACTGGTGTCACTTAAAGTTAGGGTCATTTTGGCACTAAATAAGCATATGCCAAACTTAGGAAAAATAAAGTTTGTAAACATTTTGGATTTGGGTGTTGTGGAAACTGGAACCAAGAGTAGGTGACTCACAATTACAGAAACTAAAGCAAAGAGACATTCAACACACAATCTTTCTCGGGTCAAATTGGGAGAAAATACTGGAAAATAGACACAACCAAGAAGAGAATATAAAACTCAGCATTCATTTGATAACATCACTGCATATTCACTAATTTGGCTAATCTTTAAGCATCTGTTAAACCACAGAAGCCAGGACTATAGTCCTGGAAAAGATACATGGAGTCTTACAGCTCACAGCTTCCATGAGACAAGAAACAAGTAGCTTCCCATCCCTGGGGCCCAACAATAGGGCATGAAACAAACTTCAGCCCTATTTCCCATAAGTAGCCTAAAAGACATCCAAAGCCCAGACATGACAACCAGATGAGCATTGGTCTCTTAAATCTTTATAAAGTGTTAATTCTCTCTTATTAGCCACCTGGAAAACTAGACAATCCTGCAGTGTAGGGAGCAGTGGAATTAATCCTCCTCCTTGTCACCACCTGCCTCTGTGCCATTCTGGCTCTTCTTGTCATTCTTCCTCTTCATGGGGCCCAAGAGAGCAGCCACCACATAGGAAGAATAGGAAGAGAAGTCAGTATGATTCTAGAAGCTCAGATTGACAGTGAAGGATGGGATGTTCACCACCTGCTTGCAGACAGCGCTGTGGCACTGGAGGCTAATACACAGACATGGTGAACAGACCTATCTTAAAGACTGGTTCTGAGGTTGCCTCTCCAAGAGATTTTCAGTCTTCAGGCCCAGGACATCATCCAGCTTCCTTTTGCCCTAGTCTAGCACTCCAGTGTGAACAAGTTGTCATGGCAGGGCGTTACCTTCAAAAAGACTATGTGGGCCCTTTTTGTTCAGTGTCAAGCAGCTCTGGTGGTACCTGGCAGATCTTGGCCAACGTAAATTTGATCCTCCAGAACTCACTTTTGTTCTAAATCCCACATTCTCCAATCAGCTTCATTCTTTGGCTGAGACACAACTGTTTAAAGGGTCTCCATGGGTTCTCATGGGTTTTGACAAGCTCAGGCCCTGGCAACTGGCATACTGACTCTTGTAGGCATGCTATGCTTATTCACTAAAGGCCCGTGACAGAAAGACCTAGTACTATTTTCTTGATCTTCCCACTGAGAGAGTTTAAGTAAGGCCATAGCTCAGATTTAATTAATCAAATACTTTCTCTACTACATTCCAGTATTCACCCTAATATATTCCCCCCAGTTGCCTCTGAAGGAGTCCTGAGTAACTTCTGATTCACAAACTAACATGCTAAACTTTTTCTTGCTACACTGCTGTGCCATGATGAGTGGCTAGTGGGGCCTACAGCTACATCTAGTACTTACTTCTTCATATTTTCTTACACAACACCAGTAGTACAATTTCTCTTTGGTAATAAGAACTAATTACCAGTCTGTTGCTTCTCAGACTGTCATTTCCGTGTCTTAGCAACAATCAATTAGTCACCATCTTCTCTTTAACTCAATTCATCAAAAACTGTTGAAGAGAAGCATCCTTTCCTTAGACCGGGCAACTCCCAACTAATTACAAACCCACAGATGTAGAATAAGAAGCAGGAGTGCTTAATTATTAAGTGATGTGAGAAGCACACTAATACATCCCATTTTCTATATTATGCCTGTGACTGAACTGTGAAAGGTTTCTTGATATAAAGCATATATTATTTCCTTGATAGTTGAGTCCCACCCCTATCTCTGGATTCTGCCTCCAGGATCTCATCACTCCCATTAAAAATTAAATCTCAATTTAAAGACAGCATTTACCACTATTATCTCCCTTTACATTGCAAGGATTAGCAAAACTTTCTCTACTGTCATTCACATGCGAGCAGAAAAACATCCCCCAACAAAATGCTGTGGCTGAGTCCCATTCAAATTTTATCCATAAAACCTGACACAATTTGCATATTGTCAAAAGATAGACTTTCAACACTTTAGAAATATAAATTATATTAAGCTTCTTCAGGCATTCATACTGTTGAGTTATCATGGATAAAGATTTCTTGTAATAACGAGGAGACACAATCTCACAGCACATTCCCTGGTCTTCTGGCTCTTAGTGCCCTGCACCTCCCATCCCTGTTCCTTGAGCATTTTGTGTAGAGTGTCACCAGTAGACATGCAAACTTGGAAAAAGGAAAATTCGAAGGTCTGCATCACTAGACAAAGAACTAACGGTAACTCAGGGATGCTGAGAATGGGAGTCTTCTTCCATAGAGGATACTCCTAATTGGTTTGCCAGTACCAGTGATCAGCCTGAAATCTGTACATGCATCAGTAAACGGAGTCAGCAGGTTGTGTGTGTATGCGTGTTTGGGGAACCAGAAGTTTAGGAAAGAATGAAATGAGGGTATAGGAAAGTTGAAAAACAGAAAAAGAAAAGAAATGATGTAATCATATTTTAACTTAAAATGTTAATAAAAACTTTATAAAGTTTCAAGCCCTAAAAACACAGGAAGCTTGGCATGAACCCCCAAACTAAAATTTGACTCCTTTTTCACGTAGTGAGCTTATAGTATTTACCATGTTTCTGTTTTTCCAGAAGAACTGAGAAGCAGCTGGGATCCCATTGATCTGCTTTATGTCTCCTTCAAGGGGGCTCAGTTCTCCTCTTAGCCGTTGGGTGGAATTTACTCTCTGTAGAAGTAGGCGTGTGCAGGGATTGTCCTCATAAAGAGTACCCAGTGGTGAGATATGCTCCTGACATGGGGAGGAAGCCTGAAAAGGACTCGGCTTCTCTCCTGCCAACCTCGGAACACTTTTAAGTGCTTCCCATTGGCCAACGCCAGCTGGAAGCCTGGAGGGTTAGGGAGCCAGTGATCTTCCTTTGGGATAGAATGAGGCAGAGCAGGACTACCTAAGCAAATCTGAGAACAAACAGAATAAATGGGGTATGTAGATGCCCTCCTGTTAAAGATATGGAAGCAAGAAGTTATCTGTTCAAGGTCACACGGCAACAGACAAAGCTAAGTTTCCACCATATTCTACAGTTTCTGGTCAATACTTTCAAACATCTGATAAGTTAGCAGAAAGGCAACTCTCAGGCTTCTTGAACAGAGGACACCACTTAGTTATTAAATAAGAGACACCTGGAGCATTCAGAACAAAGAAATTATTAATGGGAAACCCTAACTCTATGTTTGGGAAATATGGCTAAGGAGGAAAGTGCCATTTAAATAACTGAGCATACTATTAAAATTAAATAGCACTAATATAAACAAAAAATATGGAGTTAGTTGGTAATGATAGTTCTTCACCTTTAACTGTGGGCGATCCACATTGACAAGCTGATAAGAAATGAAAAATATGCAATTTGTAATAAAAGTTTCCAACGCTATGTATCTTTCTTTTGTCTGTTTAATTTTTTATAGACCATAAAATTTAGGTAATATATTATGATCATGTTTCTGTTCATTTCTCCTTCATGTCTCTGCATTTTATACTTGGTACGCCTTAGGGGTAGTGTAAAGGGAAATACTTTTAAAAATTGAACAACGATCTGGCACTAATCAGGAGAAAAAAGTCCAGTTTTCAGAACCGGGCTGCCTACAAGAACTAGTCAATACTTAAAGACATGGGAATTCTTAGTCAGTTCATGTCTCTCCAAAGTGGCAAGAGGATCGTCTCTGTCACATGGTCTGTCCTATCTGCAGGAGCTGCTGCCTATCTTTAGATGTCAGAGATAGAGATGCTCTCTTAGGGAACTGTACAGGAAAGGCCTTTGAGGTTTTGTTTCCTAAAGTGTCTTCTTGTTTTCTGTGGTTTATCTGACACAGAATGCTTGTCTTCAGCTTTCTCCCGTGGTGGTCTATCAAATTCATGTTTGACAAGGAAGCCAGGTAGCAGTTTGAGATTTTCAGGTCATTTATTGCCTAATAACAAAGCATAAAATCAATCCATTTGTTGATTCTTTTACTATTCTTGAAATCCATTTTCTTGTTTCACTTACAGACTATATGAGAAGTCTGATAGTAAGGTCCTGACACCATCTTTTTTGACTTAGCATTTATCTCCTAGATTTTTTTCTCCCTTTCAGCCCTCCTGGTTATTTTGTCTGTATTATATCTTTACTATATCAGGTACTGGATTAGGTCAAGTAATATTACTTACCTTTACTAGATTAATAGATTAATAATAATTAATATAAATAGATTAATAATTCATCAAAATTCTAATTTCTGATTTCTAATGCCTCCTTTGGTTCTTGGTCAATGCTACTCTTTGATCCTGTTTAGCATTTCTAAAGGCAGTGTGCTCATACAGTGAAGGAAGGAAGATCAAGAACAGAGTCTTGTTAGGTGAAGCAGACATTTCCAGTGCGTAAGATAATCGACTGATGAAAAAGTATGAGTAAGTATAAAATTTGACTATGTACCTCATTGTAAAACCAATTTTGAGTCACGTGGTGGTGGCACACATCTTTAATCCCAGCACTCGGGAGGCAGAGGCAGGTGGATCTCTGTGAGTTCTAGGCCAGCCTGGTCTACAAAAACTAGTTCCAGGACAGGCACCAAACTACACAGAGAAACCCTTTCTCAAAAAACATAAACAATAAACAAACAAAACCAATTTTGTAATATACAGATACGTATGCAATAACATATAGCACCATTGCATATCTAACTAAAAGAATTGAAGACAAAATAATTAGAGTAAAAATATCAGAAATAACATCAGCCAAGAATATAAAACATCTATAATACAGTTAACAAGAAAGAGATAAGACCTCTATATTTTAAAAATCAGTGTGATGCCACTAACAAATAAAAGGCTTACACACATTGTATAAGTTATATTCTTTGACAGAAAAATCAAGTATTATAAAATATAAATTATTCTCAAAATGAAATTTCATGTACTAAAATTTAAAATTCAATTAAATATTTCTGGAACTTAAAAAATGTCAGAGAAATCTACATTCCAGAAATACCTCACAAAGAATAAGGAAAACTTGTTCATTAAAACATGTCACAAAGCTTTCATTAATTTTTACACTGTTTATTAACACAGACTAAAATGGAATTTAGAATTATTTTCTGGTATAAAGACAACATAAATAATGAAATTGTCAGTAAAGTGGATTCAAGTGGACAAGTTAAACTGAGTGAGGTAATCGAGACCCATAAAAACAAGATGCTCTGACATTTGTGGATACTAGCTTCAAATCCTTAGTTATATGTATTTGACTTGAAATACCTGTGGGAAACAGTAGAGTAGAATGTGGCCAATGGAGGAGAGAAGACCTTAAAGGGGTGGGGATTAACAAGAATGGGTTAAAAAGACAATAGAGAAGGGGATTTGGGAAGTGAAAAGCTTTGGACAAGGAATAGACTGGGGTATGGGAAAGGAGGTGGTGGGGAGGATTAACCAAAGCTAACAGTGTATGAAAAATGCTATATGGAAACCCACTACCTTTTAAGACAATCAAAATATAATTTAATGGATTTAAAAGGGAGATATCCTATATGGTAAGATGTTATTTTTCCTAGAAGCTATGGGATACTAAACAAAACAGCTGTGGGATGCCCATGATGAGTTGGCGGTTCCCAAAAAAATACAGGTTCTTATCGTTCCTTTGGTTGCCCTTGCAAACTAGGTGATAACACTTTATTGCTGAAGACACCACATATCTTGGTTGCAAGATACAGAGAAATCAACCAAGAACTGAGCTGTAACTTGCTTCTCCGTGACTAGCTTTCATGGTGTTGGAAGGCGCTATGCAGACTGCTTATGTAAAGAAGACTTCAATCCTGTTTCTCAGCTGTGATGTCTACAAACTTCATTGCCACCCAGCAGCCTATGTGAGTCCACTTAAGCAATAGTGGTAGGGCTATTATGAAAGTAACCAAATATTCTAATAGTGGGATTTGAGGCCCACTCCATATGAGGAAACTCATGCCTAGTATTGTTAAGTACGGCCAAAGACACATGACTGGGAAAATCATAGGTCGCAGGGGAAAACTGACTACTCTTTAGCTAAGTTGGCATAGCATTGAACTAGCTTCTAAATATCTGCGTATATTCATAGACAGACAACATTCTCAGCCTTAGTCAGAGAAGTGTTTCTTTACAGTGAACGGAGACTGCATCCACTGTATGTGCTCACTGAATGCTGCTCATAGCACTGAGAATCAGTGGCAGTTGAAGGCTGAGTATTCAGCCTTAAACAAGACATTTATACACCCCTCTAAAGCTGGGGGGACATCGGGAAATGGGGGCAGGTAGAAAGAATGTAATTGGTGTACGACAGGACTTGGAAATACCATCTTCCAGGCATGACACAACCTTTGCATTCATAAATTCAAAGCAGTGGCCATTATGAGCACTGGGCCTACACAAGACTGGCCCTATCGATCAGTAATGGATGAGGGAGGGGCTCCTGGGACCCTACTCTTCTCTGCCGACCCACGGGCTACTGATAGATTATGGAAGTAGAGGAGTCAGTCCTTGTCTGCAGTCATGTACTCACTTGAGAACCCCCAACCACCTTTGGTTAATGTTGCTTTCCTTAGTTCCTAACTTCCACTGCTCCTTCGTTTTCATTTCTGTATTTTTCTTCTGTTAGTACGGATGTTATATGAACTATGTATTGCTTCTCTCTAGTAAGTCCAGACAGTAAAACAGATGGGTGGTAATTTTCCATAGTGCGCCAAGTGCAGTCACCTCTCAGAATGTCCAGTGGATTGATTCTAGGACCTTTTGTAGCTACTGAATCCCCGCAAATTCAACTATATTGTACAAGATGGCATAGTATTTAAAAATAACCTATACAATGCAAGTAGTTATTAAGTCTATTGCAAATACAAGCCATTTATAGATTACTGAAATTTAATAAAATGCAACTGCTAAACAAGCAAAATTTTTTAATGTTTTGTTTAGAGAAAGGTAAGAGAAATTTCTGATCATGTTCTGTAAATACGATGTGCTTTTTTTTTTTTTAATGGCTTTCCATCCAGGATTGGCTAAAACTATGAAGTGGAATTCTCAAAAGCAGAAGATTGGCTATACTTAGGGCCTCCTTCCTTCCTCTAGAGAATGCATCCCTGCTGGGATCCTGGAGACAATATGCTGTCTCATTCTCTCTCAGGTCTGTCTGTCCATGCTCTGCCTGATGGTACTGTTCATCTTGTCTAAGATCCAGTGTGCCACTCTGATTGGTCTTCTGAGACCTTTGTTTTATGGCACCTTATTGAGGTAAAGAGGTGTTTGAAGCGTGGGTTCTCTCTGTACTGGAAAATGCCACCTCTTTAACCTACATATTTCAAACTCTGAATTTCCACAAGAGATTATTCACTTTAAATTTTTCATCTTTTTGTTATATTATATTAACTAGGTGAGAAAATCAGAAGTTTCTTGGAGACTTCCATTGTCTGCAACACATCTAGAAAAGAATTTAAAAGAGGAATGATGCAATATAGCCTCCAATTTTTTATGGAACAACTCTGGTGGTAAAAGATGATAGGTAGATAGGGTGAAAACAAGACAACCTGGAAGAGAGAAGGCATTTTTGAGGCTCGTAGAGAACCATGACAACATGCAATACCAGGCCACAAAGAGAGGACTAAGAGAGAAGGAAAGCAATTGCAGAATTTTCAGAAGTCAGAAATCACTAGAGGCAGCACAGTCCTACAATCTCTGACTTCAGCGGGCCAAGCGAGGATGATTTTGAGTTGGAGACCAGCGCTTTACCACATAGTGAGTTCACAGTCTGCCTGAGACATGCAGCAAGACTGTCTAAAATTTTTTGAAAAATGAGTCTTGAGAGAAAAATGTGTCAAAATGACTTTGATGTCTCTAGTTTTAGTGATTTTGTGCTCCCATCAACTAAAGAAATGGAGCTGAAAAAGACAATGAGTTTTTAAGATGGAAAAATCATTGTGTGGCTTGTGTATTTGTGTGCATGTGTGAGAAAAGGGAGGGAGAGAAAGAGAAGGGAGGAGAGAAGCAGGGGAGGGAGGGAAAGTTTTCTGGAGCAGAGGCCATTTCCTAATTATCCTTGTCTCCTCAACTTCTAACATGTCTCCTGAAAGGGGCTCAACAACCAAATGCTGAATTGAGTTCAATCAGGCTATTGATTATTAGCTGTTTGTAAGAAGGTCATCCAGGTGGCAATGTATGAAGTCAGTTTGTCACTTTAGGGCTCAAGAGAAAGGTTAAAGTTTTAAATGTATTAGGTGGTATCAGCATTTTTGCTTTCTTGACTGATTCCCATAAGTTGTATTTTACTAAATCAACTACATTGATAATATATATTGGTTAATGTCTATAATTGTATTTTTATGATTTCTGTGTATGCCTGATACACTGTAATAATAAGCAGAGATTGATTTTTCTAACTTTTCTCCTATGTCTTTAGCAGTATGTATAAACCCCAAGGATCCAAACTCAAATAGTTGACTCCTTAAATAATATGAAAGTAGCTCAAGTGTGTTTAAAAATAAATATTCAACTCTTAGTTAACTCATTTAAAATAGCAACTAAGTTTGGAAAAAAGAGACTATTCAATATTATGGATGTGATGTTCTAAACTGGAGTTACTCTTTCAAAGGTAGTGTCTACATAACGGTTTTTAAAAGCTAAGTAGTTATTATTAAATTGCTATGTTGTTATTCAGCCTAAATTTGCTGTGTTCAGACAAAAGCAAAACATGGCTGCTATTTTTAAGATTGCCACGTACTTCATTGTTTTTTCTTTCAGGAAGCCCTTAAGCGGGTGCTTCAGGAGGAGAGTGCAGACACACAGCTCTCTGCACAGTTTCCTGCGGCCATCTTCTTTCACGCTTTTCCGTGGTACTTGATAATTCAACACTTAAAAGACCTCAAGGGATCTTGACCTCATAACTCTGCCATGTTCCCTGCCTGGAGACACAGCAGTTGTTGCCTTGGTGACCATGCTTGAAGAAGGGGACATGAGCTAGTCGAGCACCGAAACACTTGTGATGAAGCAGTGAAGTCCACAAAGGAAGCATTCACAAAGGACTTCTTTCTGTTTCCTAATTGGTTCCCTCCCCTATTCTTTCACTTTTCATTGAAAAAAAAATAGAAAAGAATACAAAAAAGAGTCGTGCACAGTTTGCCTCTGCACCTGTCGCCCAGTTGCAAATTCAACACAGATATCTTACTTCCAGCCATCAGAATATTTTGAGGCAAGTCTTGGTGATTTTTATCATTTCACTTAAAAGTATTTCAGTACTTATTTCGAAAAGATAATAATTTAAAAAGAGCACAATGTGATTGAATGGCGTTCTGGGAGTTCTGTTGAAGAGGAGAAGGGGGGGTGTTTGAACAAGGAGCTCAGGGTCATGACTGATGGGAGAACACACAGAGGCAGCTGGCCTGAGCTCATAGAAACTCACGGATCCTGGACCTACTGCTAGAGAGCCTGCATGGGACTAACCTGGACTCTCTTTATGTACAGACAGTTATGTAGTTTGGTCTCTTTGTGGGGCTCTTAGCAATGGAAACAGGAACTACCTGTCCCTGGTGCTTGAGCTGACTTTTGGGAACCTATTTCCCAAGCTGGATTGCCTTGCCAAGCTTTCATGGAGAGGAGGAGTTGGGCCTACCTCAACTTGATAAGTCATGTACTTTATTGTCGCCCGTGTAGATGGTGGGGAGGAGGCATGGGGGAGGTGGGAGGTGGGAGGAGTGGAACAGGAGAAGGGGAGAGGAAACTCCAACTGGGATGTAAAATAAATGAAAAATAATTAATACTAAAAAGCATAATATGCATATGACTGTCCTCATGCCTATCCACACGAATGTCTAATATTCTCCACTGTCGTTCACTATCCAGGCAGATTTCAAGCTTTACCGTCTATTGCATTCTGCCTTTCTAGTAGTTGTTTAGCGTTGGATTGCTTTGAATACAGAGCCAAACAAAATGTGCATACTATATGTAGTATTTATGCCTTATAATTCAAATATTTCCTCCTCTATGTTTCTATTGGTAGCTTATTAAGGAAACTAGGTTATTCGTCCCTTCATGTTCTGGAGATTAAGACTTTGCTGCTGTGATTCTACCGCATCCTTTAAGGGATTCTTGTAAATGTATAGTTAGATCAAGAAGTTCTTCCTTAATTAAGGCTCAAATTTGGGTGTAGAGTTTTGTAGAGCTACGTAACATCCCATCATTTCTATTTCAGAAATATTAAGAACCACTGAGTCGATCCATTCTTTCATGCAAAGCTTAAAATCATTTAAAAATATCACTTCATGAGTCTCATACATTTTAATGTATAGTATGTTTCAATCTGTTTCATTGATGCTCAAATATTCCCATTTGGCTAGAAGGAACCTTTTCAAGTTGGCTCGCGAGTCTTTCCGATACAACCAACCCCTGCAGCCTGTTTAGTTCCTGATTCTTGAAGTAATATATGTTCCCACTCCTAACCAGGAACCAGATATGTTACCAAGGTTCCTGAATCTTTGTAATATATAGAAACATCTAGAGCCTATGACTTGATCATAAGTTTATTTTTAATGCTGTAAAATGAGAAATGCCAGCCACAATTACTGTTTGAGGTTTTTCAATGCCTTCTTCCGACAGTGGGCCACTTAGGTCTGCTACTCCCCCTGCCTGGAACATTCTCTATTATTCTTTTCTGTCTACTGTCCTTTTCACTCCTATCTGTCCATTCTGCACTCATCTTTCATATCTAAGACCAAACTTAACCATACAGGAAGGCTTTTTCAGCTTCTTGAGGCAACCAATTTCTGCTGCTGTACCAACTTAAGGAGTCCTTACAGTGTTTTATATACACTAAGTAGCGATTTGAGGAATGCTTAATTTTCATGATAGATAGCAATGTCCAGGCAAAGAGACGCTCACCTTGGACTTTTCTCATCGCTGTGACCTCATCTTCAAACACACGGCAGACCTACACTAGAACTTCACAGTGGGCTGATGAGTATGCTCCAACCTGAACGTCCGATGACATCAGAATCTGATGACACTCTTCTGATAAGAAAAGAAAAGGGACACTAGATGTAGAATATTGGACAAGCCACGGACTGTAATTGAATAGCTCTAAGCAGAGAAATTACAGCAGATGCCAAATGTTACCAGACACCAGGCATCGAAACTGCAAGGAAGGAATTTTTTCCCTAAAGCCCCTGAGGAGCACGGCCTTACCTTGGTGTCACATTGATTTTGAACTTCTGGCCTCTAAAGTTATGAGAGAATAAGTAAATTTCTGTGGTTTAGGCCATTGGGTTCCTGGAACTTTGTGATAGGAGCTCTAAAATCTAATCCAATGGCTACTCTCTTCTACAGCAGTTTGGGAGGTGACTGTTTACAGAATCAGTGTGCTGTGGTATTCAGGGACAAAAGCAGTTTATTCTGTGTGTACTGAGAGTGCCCTGCAGTCTGTGCTAGTTCCTTGTTCCTCCAAACTGAGAGCACTCACCCAGTTAGTAGAGGCCTCCTCTGGAGAGGATCTGCTCACACAGTATGGGATATTCCTGTTCAGAAATCACTGGGGTAGATGTGAGGGCTCTTTCTGAAAGTGCTGGGAAAGTGGTAGGGAATGAATGAGGGAAAAGACCTGGGGATTTGGAGATGCTACCACTCTTACTGTCCAAGGAATGAGTGTCACAGTCACTAGACACACCCAACATACAGTTAGCCAGTTCTCTACTCCTGCTATACTATCTCAATTCCCTCTATAGCTCTCCTAACCTAGGTTCTCGGTCATGGAACCAATATGCCTTTCCTTCAATCTTCTGTCCTTTTCACAGAACTACTTACCATCCATTGTACCATTTTACAAAAATGATTCCTGAGCCTCATCCTTTATTCAGATTACCTGAAACTACTCTAACTGAATGCCCAGTAAATCACTTTAATCAACTGGGGAGTTACTTTTGGAATTGTATTAATTTCCAACTAAATAATAATAATAATCTGCTTCTACTGTGCAACAAAATGTAGGTTAGATCTCATTTAATATAGACACTAAGAATGAAAAACACAAAGGTTACTTGATTTTTGAATCAAGTTTCAAGAAGTGAATTTTTATGGTTTCTTTATTTCAGAGATAGTCTTAATAATTGTTTTATTTTTCTTTTTTTTTTTAAAGATTAGACTAGTTCATGCTTTTGCACCAATACCAAACAAATAAAACATAGTTTTGTGGGATTAAAACAATACTTTTAAACCATTATATTAATTTGTGACCTCCTAGAGTTTAGCTTACCCTGACAAAAATTACATTCTTTTTTTTATTTATTTTTTTTCCATTAACAGCTTTAATTGGGTGTGGGGCAAAAGAACTATTCTTAGCACAATTATGGGTGTGGGGTTCCCTGCAGGCTCCCCAGGGTGATGGTTCCTGTAATGATTTTTAGGGGGAAACGGCACCCAACAGATCCCCCTTTCTCTTATATAAAGGAAGGTAGTTATTACGTGGAGAGCACCAGTCAGAGTCAACCATGGTGTCAGATCTAAAGGAGAAGGGACTGAGATAAGGAGAGACTCTCCTCTCGAGTGGTGAAGCAATTTACCTCTCCTGGGAACAGAGGGGGTGCCTGATGATTCATAGGTCGAGTGGGGACCAGGCTTTTTTACTTTCCCCCTTACCCGTCCTAGGGTCCCAGGGCCCTGTCTTAGGTAGGGGGATTATCCTGCCATAAGTCGCCCATCCTTGGAGCTCCTCAAATAAAAGGCATCTAGCAGGATTAAAGTAAACAGATCACAGGGCACCCTGTCTTAGGCCATGTGGAAAGCGCCCTCATACCTGTACCATGCCATGTTGAGCCGGTTTCTACAACCTCTGTATGGTGTGCTTTTCAGGCGAGGATCCACACTAACTCCCATCATTGGGCCCCTGTGTCTATCATTAATGAAAAGTCTGTGAGGAGCTCCAAGTGAATTTTTATTGAATAGCTCATGTCTAATCATCCCCCTCTTATCTCACGCATAGTTGCATTAAGAGATTTACATCACATGATAGAAATATTAATCAATTTGAAATCATAACACTGAAATATGAGCCATGGTTCTGTCACTTCTAAACAGTATACAATGGGACAGCTCATCTAAACATGTTTGAATGGGAAACATATGTAGGCATCTAAGATCCATGCATAGTGCATAGTTCATATTTAGTAATAATGAGAATATAATTCAGTATAATAAAGGGCAAAATGAGGAGTCAAGGACTATAAGAGAAATGATACAACTTTATGGATGTACAATTGAGCCAACTGTTTGGGTTTCCTCAGCCTCCTCCTCTAAAGAATAATTGTTTCCTGGTGCCAAGAATACTTGCAAATATGAAAGCATATGATTTGTAAAGAGAACTTAGCACAATGAATTGGGAGTCCCCTCTGTGTCCTGTAATTACAATTAATAAATAAAAAAACTGCCTTGGCCTGTTGATAGGGCAGAACTCAGGTAGGCAGGGAGGACTGGATTGAATGCTGGGAGAAAGAAGGGTGGAGTCAGAGAGACACTATGGAGCTGCCAGAGGCAAACATGTTGAATCTTTGCTGGTAAGCCACTGCCACGTGGTGATACACAGATTAATAGAAATGGGTTAAATTAATATAAGAGTTAGCCAATAAGAAGCTAGAGTTAATGGACCAAACAGTGTTTTAATTAATATAGTTTCTGTGTGGTTATTTTGGTTCTGGGCTGCTGGGACGAACAAACGAGCCCTCCTCAAATAGCACAAGATCTGGCACAGATTTTGTGCTATTTGAGGTTTAGTGTTTAGTAAATCTTTTAATACTTTAGAAGAATATTTTACAATTTTAAACATTTCACATATTTTGCATGTTTGAAATGCTATGTGACTGGATTTTAAGTGACAAGTTAAAATTTGGACTGTAAAATGATAATGATGTCAACATTACAGAATGTATGTAAAATATGTTATTACTGGCAAATAATATGTAGAGGGTACATACAACACATATTACACTCTCTCTAATTATGCTATCAAAACTTTTCTATAGAACAAGTCAACCATATTCTGAGCTCGTTTTTACTCTGAGGCATTTGAAATGATCTTTTCTGATTTTCTCCTATTTCTTAATATCCAGTAGTCAGTCATTAGAGATTTAATCATTTAACTTGAAGGCACACTCCCTAGGAAGAAAACATGAAATATAAGCATCAAGGTGAAAAGGAAGCTATCAGAAGCAATTCAGCGTCTCTCATTAACATTTCAAAAGACAACATGGATGTACAAATGTTCTAGAACCAGAAATGATAACAGCAAAACGGACAAAGTAATGTGAGCAGATGCTATGACACTGAGCGTCACTTTCTTAGCTAAAGGTGCCTTCTAACAGTGACAGAGAAGATCAGGCCTTATTGCAAAAATCACATGTATTCTCTTATCTGTATAATCATGAGAAAAAATGGGTTAAAACATTACAAAGTTTTCAGGCTATCTTTGATTCCTTTTAAATTCTGTAAATGATGCAACTATTTTGATAGTTGAACAAAAAGAATACAATACTGCCAGAGAAAACTTGCCTTATCAAAATGTTTTTCTGCCTATTCTGGTGCAATAATTTGTCTTAAGATGACACAATATGATGACAAATGTTTTAAATTGTCCATTTATAGCCTTTGCTTATGTATAAAAATAATATAAAATATGCATCGGATTTGGCAAGTCTGACTTTCAGCAGCCATAAACACAGCATCAAAAAGTATAATTATAAAATCACTCCAAGACTATTTTGTCATGTAGTGTGGCAGGTCAATAATGGATGATTTAATGCGAGAATTATTTTAGCAACTGGTTATGCAAATGTAGACATTTGTTCAAGGGAAGGTTATGGCTCACAGAAAGAATGGCAAACATTCCCAAGAACACTGCTTGCATTCTCAGCCCAAAAGATATAAGGTTTTCTTCTGAGTAGTCTAGAGCACTGTGCTTCTTTATTTTAAATTATAAAATGTCCCAGGAAATAGATATTTTAAGAAATTACAATAGAGAAAAAGTATATCAATACATAAAGCATTAGAAGGTCTCTCTCAATCCTGTTTGCTGCACATCCTATGTGTTGCATGTGTATGTGCATACATCTCACATGTGGAAACAGATGTGCAAATAAAAGAAAAATGGAAGTGTTTTCCAAGTTTACAGAAAATATTATGATACAAAGACACAGATGTAACTTAGTATTATCATATGTGATTAGCATGCTAGATGCAGCATGTTCTGTACCAAAAAAATAAAGAAACAAATCTTGATACCATGATTTTTTTACATTATCTAAAAAGGTTTTCTGGCATCTTCAGAATCGGGGCCATTTCATCTGATTTTCACATGGAGTCTGAGTTGGCTATATGATGCTCGTTCTACAAACACGAATTGTAGCAATTCATAGTTCAGTGTTGTCCAGTTTCGGATCACACAGTTATGGTTACCAAAGCCAAATTGACATCAACAGTCACACTTTAAAATTAGAAGTTTAATTTAAACATTTACATCAAATTTGAGCTCATTCTGAAAACTAACCCAATGTGGACAAATCCATTGTCATTCACAAGAAGGCTGCTACTGAGTTTCCTGGCCTGAGTGGGGGGTTTCTTCCCTTGGGGGTGACTACTCTGATGATAGACATTCATATTCCTGTGACTATAACACTGTCTTCAACTCTAATTGAAAGTAGGAAATGCATAAAGTGTGCTAATGAAAATAACAGACCAGGGGGTGCGGAAATTAGCTGACTTCCCCCTCCCCCCAAAATTCATTAAACCAGAACAGGAACTTGAGTATGTGGTGGGATTCGTGGGTTAATATGAAAAGACGTCATGTCGCTGAAACCATAGAGCCAACAAGGGAACACACTTTACCTTTCTGCAACTCGGGGACCTGGGAAGAATGCTTCCTGATGAGCCCAACAAGACAAACCCCAAAACAAAACCATAGAGGACAGGTCCAGTTAAATTAAAAGACCTAGCTCATGCAGTTATGAGTATCCCATGAGAGAGAGAGAGAGAGAGAGAGAGAGAGAGAGAGAGAGAGAGAGAGAGAGAGAGAGAGAGAGAGAGAGAGAGAGAGTGTGTACCCAAAATGATGACTGTTTCTATGGACATGGTCAGTAAGTGGATGCACCTGGAATTAATTCTCATTCTACCACTAAATAAAAGGTGTCATTGGGCCATTCTCTTCATGGAGACTAGTGTTTCTTTGTCAATGATCACAAAAAATCGTTGACAATTGGGAGTATATTTTTATAGCACCAGAAATTTTAGAATTGACCTTCAGGGATGGCAGGAAGTTAGACTGTATCTGTGTGCACTAGAGAGCTGCACGATATGTTAGCAAATGGTGTCTTGACTGACAGCTTTTAAGAGCAGGGCTCCTGGAGTCAGCCTATTTGAATACAATGTTCACATCTCCCACCATGTAACTGCGGGCAAGATGCCTGTGCTGCCTGTGCCTCCATCCCCTCACCCTTGATTAGCTCAAACTTCATAGGATCAAATAAACATACTCATGAAAATTCACCAGGAAAGCATTTCCCAACTTGATGATTTTATAACAGTAATAATGATATTACTCAACCCTCCTCCCCCCACACACACCCCAAACACGACCTTTAGGAAGACTACAGCTGAGGAGCGTGCCCTTTACTGCCTGTGTCCTCATCCTTCACCTCCTGGTCCTCTAAGACGATTTCTTTTTTTTTGTATTTTTTACAAAGCATCTAGTTCTAGACTCTCAGGACAGCTTCTACATCATTACTATTCACCCGGTTCAGTGTTTCCCCAAGAAGCCTGATGCCAATGCTGCTGCTAGAAGCCTGAGCTTGTTTGTAATGGGCAGCATTGAGCCTTTTCTTGCAATCTTGTAAAGATTGTCTGAAAATGATTGCCACATTGGCATCATCTTTAAGAAAATAACTTTTTTTTCTCACCCACTCTGATCCAGATGGGGGTTTTCTGAGTATCAAATAAGCCTACTCCCCAAAAAATTAAGGCACAAAAGCCTATTCTCCCTGAAATCCAATAAATAATGCCTTTAATTCACAGTGATTACTGGATTTGGCAGACAAATAATTACGCTGTGAAACTGACACTACAGAAAAATCATTATTCCGATGGAAACAAGTAAGAACAAACCAATAATCAAGCCGCAAGGAGGGGAAAACATGTCTCACAAAGTCCCTTCTGCTGTGAACTGGAAACCAAGGGCTCTGCCATTGGCCGATTGGCAAGCCGGTGCAGCTCTCCCACAAGCATCCTTGTGGTGGCTGAATGATACCACCTCCACCAATGCAGCAATTCTTTCACTACATTGATCCCATACATCATGTACAAACTGTAATGCTTCCTTATGCACTGTGATAATGGAGGTGACAGTGACCTCAAAGGGAAGGGTGTGAATATGGACAAGACCACCACTAAGGTTTTCATCAGCCCCTTGTTGACTTTCTAAAATGTCAATGCAGGAAATGGCCACTCTCTCCCAAAATGCAGGAATTATTTCTAATTTCAGCTAACACGTTTGTATAACACAGCCCTGATTTTCCCTTGTTCTCTGGAATCTATAAGGAGAGTTTAATGGGAGAAGCATCATAGAACTGAGGGAGCAGACAAGGGAGAGGCCAAAGTAAAGAGGGACAAGGTGGGTGGGTAGCTCCGGGGCAGCAAGTGGTCCTACCCAGCTTGGTCTGTGAACTGCAGCAACAGAGCCATTCACTTCCACTCCCCAGCCTCAGCTTCTTTACTAATACAATACCATGGGAATGTTTACCTAGGATTGCTTTCAGTATCTAATAAAATATGTAAGCACTATAAATACAGCAAATAAAATTAAATCTCCTTGGCCTTTATGTGAAACAGAATGAGTGGCATAGGTAACCTGGAACACACAGGGTGTCTAACTAGGGGAGAGACCCTCATATGGAATTCAGTCAGATAAGCCCATACCCCATCACACCTTCTTCATCGCCCACCCCACAGTCAAGCAGCACTATGTCTTTCCCCTGTTGCCCAAGCCATTGCAAGGAGCAGAAACGATAACAGCCAATGCTGTGTCTGTGGAGACCTCGGGAGGTTTGCAGAAGTGCTCTGCTTGTTGCAAGCTTCCTGACATGGTTGAAACTATCCCCGTGACAGTTGCACATCCTTTCATAATTGCTCACTTGCAGAGAACTTGCAGAGCTAGAGCAGGCCTGTGCCTACAAAGTGAAGACTTGAGGCGTATCCCTGGATTGAGTGGGAAGGAGAAAGCTCTTGGATTCATTTTACCAGCTGTGAGTAAACCACAGAATCTAAGGCAGAGAGTGAACAATTCTCTGAGAGTATATAGAAAACCAGTTATGTATCCCAGGTTCTAGAAACAAACAAACAAAAAATAAACAATAGAAAAAGAATTCATGAAACCAGAGGATGAAGAAGCACAACCACCCATCTCCTCTGATCCATGCTAAGCAGAGTTCAGTCCAGGTTCTTCTGGCAGGGAACAAGAGGCAAAGGAAAGGATATCTTTATTTTGCTTTCTATTTGGCTTAAAGAAGGTCCACGGGAAAGCAAAGTGTGCAAGAGACAGGAGAGAGTCTGTCATTTCTTTAAATTGTGCTTAATTGACTCTTCAAGCAGAAGACATTCTGGCAATTCACCTGGAACCAAGAAATGGATAACTCTGCTGGTTTCTTTTTTTTTTTTGTGACAGGGTTTCTCTGTGTCTTGATTTACCACTAAAGATCTCACCCTCTTCAGTCTTTCCTTCTCTATTAAATACCTTTGGAGTATTAAAGACAAGGCAAAAAATATGCTACATGGTTCATAAAACATTATTTTTCTGCATTAGTTTTAATGGAAAATAAGCATTCACCAAGAAAAACCACTTGAGCCAGGCAGTGGTGGTACATGCCTTTAACCCCAGCACTTAGGAGGCAGGGGGAGGTGGATCTCTATGAGTTCAAGGCCAGTCTGGTCTCCAGGATAGCCAAGGCCACATAAAGATTCCTTGTCTCAAAAATAAAAAAAAAGAAGAAGAAAAGAAAAGAATCAGACCATAAACACATCCACAATTTGTTAGGCTTCCTGCTTCATTTATGTCTTTCCTGACAACACAGACCCTCACCTATAACTCAAAAAGTATAACTTATATCAAATCATGTAATTGATAGAGTTTTGTGCTTCATTATTTTGATTGAGAGCATATAGTTTAAACACATATTTTAAAAGGATTGTACGTCATCAAAATTAGAAAGCTTTATGTATCAAAGAACATTAACAGAATGCAAAAACAACCCAAGAAACTCATATGTGCTTGACTTGTATATGAGATGCAAAATGTGTATGTAATTTACAATTGACATCCAGAATACATAAAGGATTTCTTAGAGTTAACAACAGTGGGGAAATACAACTCTTTAAAAATAAGCAATGAACTTGAATAGATGTTTCACCAAAGAAGGTTTATAAATGGCCACTAAGTGTAAACCTTTGTGCACACCATCACCAGCCACCACTGAGATGTCATTAGGACATCAGCCAACAGAAGAAAAGTATAATGATGTTTACTGACAACACATTGTGCCTTCCTGGAGATCAATGTAAAGTTATCTGCCCATTATAGAAGACTTTATGACAGTTACTCAAAAAAAAAACTTAAGTTAGAACTATAAAGTATAGCAGAGACATTTTTATACTTAAAAGAAGCAAAAATAAGAGCTCAAATAAACCTGTGAATAACCACACCCATAACAGCATCAGTGGCATCAGCTAAAGGATAAATCCAACCCAATGGTCATTTTACATATGAATGGACAAATAATAATAATAATAATCTATGTATATATAAAAACTTTGGATTTAGAGGAGTCTTATATTGTACCAAGGTTTGTCTATAACTTTTGACATTTCTTTCTGGGATTCGAGGTATACCCAACTAAGGGGTCTCATGAAATAGAATGATCTTTAGCCATAAAAAAAACTAAGTCCTGATAAATGCTACAATATGAATGAATTGTGAAACATTATATTAAGTAAAACAAACCAGCCCCACAAGGCAATCCATCTGATTCCACCCAAATGAGCTACCCAAACATATCAACCTGATGGATACAGGAAATTTATTGATGGTTTCCAGGGATGTCGGGAAGACTGCAATGTAGAAACTAAGCAATGGCCAAGTTTCAATTTAAAACAATAAAAAGATTTCTAGAAATACACTGTGGTTTTGGTTCTTCCACAGTATAGATACACTCAATGCCCCTGGACCATACATTAAAAAATATGGTTGCAATGGAAAAATTTAGGAAACATGTATTTTGGTCCATTAAATATACTAGATTTCACTAGGCAAGGTGGTGCATACCTTTAATCCCAGCACTTGGGAGGAAGAGGCAGACACATCTCTATGAGTTCAAGGCCAGCCTGGTCTATAGAGTAAGTTTTCAGGCAATCAGAGCTGCATAAAGAGACTCTGTCTAAACACCAAACACACACACATACACGCACACACACACACACACACACACACACATGAATGCATGTATGTAAGTATGTTTGTGTGTGTGTATATATATATATATGTGTAGTTCAAGGTCAAGGACATATCCACGGCTATACCAAACACTAACCATGATACCTATAACACAGAATTCAGTCCTTCTGTTTCCCATTTTCTGATATGCAAATGTGATCATCTCAGCATGTAAGCCAGAAGGTTGTGAATTTTATGTGAGACAGTCAAAAGAAAAATCCTGGAACATAATGAATGCACAAAATGTAGCAGTGAGTGTTGATACCATTTGCTTTGCTGCAGTAAGCAATATTTGATATCACAGGAAACATTACCTCATCCTTTCCTGCATCCCATGTAAACATTGTTCATGTATCCTTAAGGACTTACCAATTTAAATATTCATGAACAAAGATGAGCTTATCAACTCATAATCAGTGGTTATTTTTTTCAACAGTATTGATTCCTTCATATTTTTGAAAAGGGCTCCTTGAGCCAAAGACATACATTCACGGAGAGCTGGCCAAGTACTGTCTTGGAAAGAATATAATTTGTGTTGCTATGATCCAATGCAAAGGGAGTAAAAAGTTCTTTCTCATGTCATTTGGTCTTTTTAACGAACCCAGAGAACTAGCCACAGAGTACAAAAGCACATAAGTGTTTTGGACACCAGATGTAAAGATGACAAAGTTAAATAGATGGCAAAATCCCTTTGCCTATCACTGACACAGACTGAAATATGACACAGAAAACACAAGTAAAAATTCTGGAAAAATTTGGGCAACCCCTACTAACTGTCAAGGTAAATGTATAAGGATGCTATTGATTTTGAGTTTGGGACATGAGTTATAGAGTCTTCTTTGCTAATTCTCTCCATTTTTTAAGAAAATATTTTAAAATAAGTCTCTACCTTGAAAATGCTATAATAAAATATTAACATCCATACTCAAATAGAATGAGTGATTTCTGAAATATACAGCATTTTCATGAGCTTTGCCTAAGACCAATTTTTAAACCCTTGGATTATTGCTGACTTCTGGAATAGCCTTTTATCAAAGTGAGAACAAATTCTTTTAGGGATTATTTCTCCAGCAGTTTGAGTGACTCTTTTCCACAGATATCTTGTTCAGAACCCACACCCTAAAGCCTCATAATTCCATTAAATCAAAGCACAGCTGGGCAATTCTTTCTTTGCTCATATTATAGTGATCCCCGGGGAATTTATGTAAATCTATGGAAATTCATTTTAAAGGCAGTACTCAGAATGGATGCATCCTCATTAACTAAACGATTATATCTACAAACAAGCTAAAAAGCAACATGCCGGAGAGCTAAATTAAACTTTTCATCAGGAAAACTAAACCACTCACTTTCTTATTGAGGCTTTATCTAAATGCCACCAAAACTGGAGGAAAAAAGTCTTTGAAGATGCTCAAATAGCTATCAGGGGAGATGTGGCACTCTTATGTTCCCATTGCCTTGACTCCACTATAGCATTGTTAATAGAAAAGACAGTAGTCTTGTAATATATGGGCTCTCAGGAAAGAGTTGGATAAAAAGAAAAGAGAATGACCTTTCCATGTCCTTCAAATAACACTAAAGTCAATCTCAAGATACTGCAAAAAACACTGGAGTTAACAAATGGATATTCAAGCTATTGCATGCTGAAAGGTTTTGTAGTTAACTTACCTACATTCAGCCTACATTCTTTACTTACTAGCCAATGGAATCACCCAAACTTCATGCCCTCTTTCTATACATGAAAACTGGGGTAATAACAATTCTTGAAAGTTTTATCAACGTCTCATGCAATAAATTGTACACAGAACTTAGCCTAATACTTGGCAGAGAGTTGCCATGCTAATGTTGGGGCAAAAATAAAAATGAGAAACAGAAGTTATAAAATGAAGAACTGTCTTAGTTATGATTTCTATTGCTGTGAAGAGACACCATGACCAAGCAACTCTTATAAAGGAAAACATTTCATTGTGTTAGCTTGCTTACGGTTCAGAAGAACAGCGAAAGTAGAAACAAAGAAAGGATTGCCAAACTGAAGAACCAAAACGTCATGTAGGATAAATTGATGGAATCAGATGAAAACGGCTGTAGATCTTTGCACCTGATCCCATTGAAAAGAGGGATCTATTGAACCTCTTGGAAATCTGCGATCTGTGGGGGCTTTGATCAAATTTATGGCAGAAGTGAAGCTGTCCTAGATGCATGTTCAGGCTTTCAGAAGACATGTAGCTTCTATTTTCTGTCCCTTGGAACAATCGTGTAGAATTGGTTGCAACAAAAGGAGCACGATGATGACTCTTCAGGAGAAGACATGAGGAGAAGCTCTGTGCTATATAGAATGAGGAGCTAGGTTCAGCCCTCCATATGGCCTCATCAAAGTCCAAAGCTAGGAGTGAAATTGTCGTGAACTCTCTGAACTTAATAGTAGTATCTGAATGTCACCAGATAGACATAATCAGTGCCATGTGGAGCAAAGGAACATCCTGGGTGTTCTACTTGTGTTCTCGACATACCAAATCATGAGAGTTAATAAAACTATGGTTATGTCAAGATGTCAAGCCACTAATTTTCCCAGTATTTTATTAGATATCAAAAGACAAAGGAAACAATGAAGAAAACCAAATTTTGATTTAAAAAAACCTGACATCCACGTACCATCTCTAGTGATGTGGACTAGATGCAGTCCAGTAATATTCTTTGCCCAGTATGTCAGCCCTGAGTTTAATCTACAGCACTGAAAAGAACTAAGCAAAAATTTAAAAAACAAGTGTAGAGTAGGCATTTAAAAAGTAAACAAATACTTAAAAACAAATGGGTATATTTCTTGAAAAAGTATGATTACCAAAGAAAACTTGTTAAGGAAACAGAAAGCTTGGAAATTTATAAACACTAAGTGTTTAAATCATTAATTTAAATAATCTTTTATTTCTCCTCAAAGAAACAAGAACAGCAATTCCTACAGTATTAGAGGCAATTCTGCCATCACGCATGAACTCACACCTCTTCCAAAACAAGTAATAACAGAAGCACACTGTTTTATAGAAAATTTATCAGACACTGAACCATAAATAAAAGATGAAACATATTTTTTTGCAGAAAAGAAAAAGCAAAGACTCCAAACACATATTTTAAAGAATGTATGATTCTCATGTCAAAAATTAAGGATGGAAGAAAACAAGAAAAATCTCTCTGGAAAGCAGCCAGAAAGTTTTGTCCTTAAGCTGACCCAGAAGTGTAGTAAATAACGCTGTCTTGACTGTTAAATTAATGCCGGTGTGAAAGTGACCTGTCCTTGGTATAGCTATCCATTTGAATTTAGTCCATTAACTTTTAAGAGTTGAAAAAAAAGAAAACAATAAAATTGCAGCTAAGGATGCCTGCACAAGAGCTGCACTCACCTGGGCCTGTCCATGCCCTGCCAGGGAAGCAGAAAGGGCACACAGGGCTCCGCCTCTCCCTGAGAATTTACAAACAGGTAATGGTTGATATGAGATGGGGAGGGAAAGGAGGGAGGAGGAGAGAGAGAGAGAGAGGAGGAGGAGGAAGAAAAGGAGGGGGAGGGAGAGAGAGAGAGACATTTTATTCAGTGGTGTAATCACTTGTATCGAGTCCATGTTTTCACCTCTGTTCCTGCAAATAGCCCTGATAATGGGTCACAAGGAAAAAGAAATAGACATGAAAGCAGAAAGAAGTTTAATTAAAAGAAGCCTCTCTTTATAGCAAATGGTGTTTCCTCCAAGATTGGAACATCCCAGGAAAGCTCATTAGGGTGGAAAGAAAACAGCTCAAAATAGAGCAGATTCACGAGGCCCCTTCCTCCCCAAGAGTAAATAGTCAAGACTGCTGAGAATCACTTTCAGATAAGAGAAACCAACCCAGCTGCCTCAAAGAGGTTTAGACAACCCAAGTCACCTGTAAGGACACGATCTAACCTACTGAGATGCCAGTAGACTGTGCAGTGTGCTCCAAGTTACCTACCAGTTTTGAGGAGCTGTCACCCATGGTGTGGTGGACTTTGGTGATAAATTGGTCTTTGAGTCATTTCTGCTCCTGTAACCCCTCATCCATGTTCCCGTAAGTAACTCTAATAAAACGTAGTCGTTCACAAAGTTGAACTTTGGTGGTATCTGGACTTTGGTCTGTTGTAGGCTCTCTGTCTAGGATGGGTAGACATCATATGTATGTTTCATTTCCCCCAGAAAAAGTTGATCACACAATGAATGGATAGCATCACCCAAAAAAGGTGGGCTTGATGCAGAGTTAAACAGATTCTGGGTAGCCTGACACTATAAAATACATCTACACTACAACTCCTGCATCTATGGCTCAGAAAACACTACTAGAGAGAGGAAGGGAAGATTGCAAGATCCTGAATACCAAGAAATAGCTGCATAAACAAGACTGGAATAATGGCGGTATCAATTGATATGCTATCACTAACACTGTTGTGGTCACACATTGGAGTAACATCTGTTGAGGTCCCCCATCAATGGGGTCTGCATGTTCCAGGGTAGAGATGTGTGGATTAGAAAAATTTAGTAGGAGGAACAGAGATACAGAACAAATACAGAGACATAGGATATAACTGGGAGAGCTAGTCATTGAATACTGAATATGCATACTTTTATTTTCCATATGCTTATATACCCCATCCAAAAATGAGAAAGACAAAAGGCTGCTTTAACATAACAAACAATTACTTGCTTCAATTCTTGAAATATCAAGCAACTATATCCATTAGTTAAGTATTCTGTTATTTAGGCAGGACATGTAACGTTCACACCTTAGACCAAACGTTCTGTAGGCAGCCACTCCCTGGGTCAAACCTCATGCCATATTGAAGGAGCAGAAATAGGCTTGAATTCTCTGACCTTTGGTCAAGGTGGAGTGGATCCACCTCTATGGGCCATTAATATCCAAAACACCAAATAACCACACCCGAGGTCAGGATATCTTGTTTGTAGCCACTTTTTAAGCTAAACTTAAGAAACAAAGTCAATAACTTTGAAAGAGCAAGAGTAGGCTTAAGGCTTCAATCAAGGTAGAGCAGACCCACTTCTGTGGGTCCCCACATAACTCAAAAGGAAAAATTGTATGGGGTTCAACCCCTACACAAAAACAAACTATAGGCAAAAAAAAAAAAAACAAACTAACTAACGATTGAAGAGAGAGAGAGAGAGAGAGAGAGAGAGAGAGAGAGAGAGAGAGAGAGAGAGAATTAGATTCTCCCAATGATGAGTTCCCTTGCTGGCTGTATGATGCAAAGTAGGTTGAAACTGCATACACACAAACAAAAACAGACTTTCCAGATTGTATCTATAAATATTTGTGCACACATACACACATACATGTATTCAATAATAATAATCAAAGAAAAAGAGGCTATCAACTTAAAGTGGAGGAGGGTAATCAGGAGATGAGAAAAAAGTGGGGGTGATGTAACTATTTCAATTAAAAACATTTAAAAAGCAAACAAATTTTTAAAAGAAGGTATTTAAAGATGGGGGACAAGAGATAGTAATGGGGCGAATGACTGAAATACATCTCTCACATGTAAGAAAATGTACTGTAATATTATTGTGTATAATAATATTCATAATATATGCCAATACATTTACAAACATAAGATTAACTTGTTAGGTATGTAAAAAAACATTTGATGAAGTAGTTCTCTGAGAAAATAAATAATATCCTATATTGAATGGACAAATTGTTACATACCATTTAGAATAAATTATTCTCATGAATTTAAAAAGAAAAATAAAATTTATCAAGTTGAGTAAAAACAGCAAGTCAAGTAGAACAATGAGGCATAATATTTTATCTATACTCACTGAAAAACAGCATACATTTTCTTATTTATTTTATAAGATTATCATAGAATTACTTCAAAGGCTTTAAGCCATAATTAATAATAAAGCAGTATGATAATTAGACCTTGGAACAGAATTGTAGAAACCACATACAGACTTGTATATTACTTGATCTGAGGCAGAAGGCCAAGAAACAATGGAAATCAGGTTACGAAAAGAAAGGGATGGAAAACAACTGGAAATTTTTCAAATGAAGTTTAACCCTATTTCAACGTATTACATCAATATGTACCTCAAAATATATAAATGAAAAATTACCAGGAAAAATAGACAATATGTATCATGTATGTTTACACATTTCTGTTTGCTTATATCAATGGGAGTGCATGTGAGTGTGTGGGCACACGCATGTGAAACCCCAGGATCAATGTAAGGTGTCTTGCTCAATCACATTCTATCTTATATTTTCAGAAAGGGTCTCTGACTCAACCTGGAACTTGGCAATTTAACTAGGAATTCTCTTGTCTCCTTCTCCCCAGAGCTAGAATTAAAGCTTGCACCTGCTTTTATGTCGGTGCCGGGAAGTGACCTCAGATCCTCGTGTTTGCAGAGCAAGTACTCATTGGCTGAGACAGCTCCTCCAGCACCTTGTGATCACTGGATGGTATGAAATTCCAAGTTAAACCATTAGATGATTAACGCATTGTAGACATAAAAATAGGACGTCACACAAACACAAAGGAGGACTATGATGAAAGACAAATGGACAAATGGAGCAAAAGTTAACATTAAATGTATCCATTGCTACCTTCATATAAAAGTGATTCTTGTAAACCCATAAGAAACAAATCAATACCAATTTGTTAAATTTAAATCTTTAATTTAAAAAAATCAACTTGAATTAAATTTCCAAACAAAAAGCTGTCCAATGCCACAGGATGCCAAAGAATAGCACAAGTCTGTTTTAAACAGTATTTTCCTCTAAATTTGCTACGGTTAAAAGTTGTGCTCATGACTAGTAGTAGATTTTAAAAAAATGAGTCTCACTTTTGTAACATCAATTCATGTATTTCTGGAAACCAGTTTAAAAACATGCATTAAAATTCTCATAATTTATAACCTTGTTTTTACAAATTCTATTTTAGTCAAAATAATTTAGCATTTCTCAATTACACATCACATAATTTAAAGAAAGTCTCTCGGTTAAAAAAGTCATACAATAATTTAAGATTGTTTACGTAAGATTGTTTATATATAGAAAAATCTCATGTATAAATAGATTTTTCTTTATATGTGAAAATTTCAATATATACATGATCCCAGCAATAAATTAAGAATTGGTAATATAATAAGAGCAAAATAAGTAATTTAGGTATTTTATCACAATATAACTTTACATTATTTTAATTTAGCTAGATGACTATTAATATCAAGAAATAATCACATAATAAAGTAATATGAAAAGACTTTAGCTAGAAATCAATGTTCAGAGTATATCACCATTTCATAAAAAGATGATGCTTGAATCTTACATTTAATCCTAATTTGTATGTGTATGCATATGTGTGCCTGTCAGTATGCACGTATGTGTGCAGGTACCACACAGGTCAGAAAAAGGTAGAGGATCCTCTCAAGATGGGGCTACAGGTAGTTGTGAGCTACAAGATGCAGGTGCTGGGAACTGAACTCAGGTTGTCTGCAAGAGCAGAATGTACTCTTAACTGTGAAGCTCTCTCTCAGCCCCAATCCTAAAATTCTGTTAGCAAGAATATGTGGAACATAGTATAAATATTTGTTTCACCATGGTGTCATTGTTTATCTTCCTTGCTACTTCACATAATGCATCAACAGTAAACATGAATGGTAAATATTTTAGGCTGAGAAAAGAGAGCGAGAGCGAGACGGCAAGCAAGAATGATAAAGAAGATGGAGGAGAAGACTAGCTTCTGTATGTCTTCTTATAAGGACAGCTGTCTGTCTGAATGCATCGCAGCACTGCATCTGATGACCTCCTTTCTGGAATTCCACCAGCTCTTCTGCACACAGTTTTGATGGCATTATAGCATGTACTTGATTTTGTTTTCTAATTATTTTACTTTTCAAAATAATATCACTCAGCAAAGTTTTATAAATATTCTTTTATACTACTTTTGAACACCATAAATTTCTCCATACACAGACATTTCAAAATGTTAAATGAATTTAGCTGAATCGCTCATCCGCAGCTAAATGTAGTTTATAGTCACAAACTTTGCCTAAAAGAACAGAACTTGAAAGATGGATAACATAGAATTACTGAAGTTTGGCCAAGCTGTGAGTCTGGATGGAAGTTATTGAGCTGACTCAAGACAAACTGATGTAATACACCAATCACAAGCACTTGGTGGGGGTTTAAATTCTTCTGCTGGTTAACATAGGGAAAGTCACCCGAATGTATCAGATCATCTGATATATGCATCTAAGAACCTCCTATCATCACAATTTTTTGGTATTTATGATTTTACAGTGTTTGTTGAGTCTTTGCTGTTTCAAAGAACTACATTGAGGGAATAGGGAAATTGAAACAAAGACCAAGTAGAGTTGAGAGAGTAGCCAGTATTGCTCTTCTGAGCTTAAATGTCTAAAATATACTTATTTATCTATCTGTTCTTTTACAAAATGTTAGTAAGTTCAAGACTTTCTCAGTTAAAGCCTTTGTATTAGATTCATGCATTTTTGTGTGCATAAAATACATTTTTAATTAGATAGACATAACTTCATTAAAGGAATTGATATGTATGTTATATATACTATAAAACACTATTGTCTAAATTCTGCATTTAAAATGATCTTGCAAGATTTTAGGAATCAATACTTTCAACAGGTCAACACCAGCTGTCATCCCATGCAACCCAGTTTACTCATAAACACCCCAATCCTGTAACATACTCTGTATTTTTCAATGTTAATTTAAAATTTCCCAAAACTTGAAAAATGATGTATTTATGAGGAATATTCAATACAGAACTGAAATAATAAGTCGTATGCCATGGTAAATTTTTTTGCGGATAATTTTAAAGGATTGGCTGTTACGGACACTGGACTCCTTTCTCCCATGATTCTTTGATTTCACTCACTCACCATCCTTAACAAGAAAACTTTAACTCAGTTCTGCAAACATTCCTGAGGTCAGTACAGGGCTCCAACCTGCGGCCCATTAGGTGTAAGATACATGCAACACAAAAAAGTTCAGGTTTTATTATCATGGAGTTGATAATAAAAGGGGTATGATGGGTCATAGCTCCCTTTATTAAGATGTTTAGCATTCGGACAGTGGTGGCACACGCCCTTAATCCCAACACTCAGGAGGCAGAGACAAGTAAATCTCTGGGAGTTCTAGGTTAGCCTAGTCTACAGAGCAACTTCCAGGACAGGCTACAAAACTACAGAGAAACCCTGTCTCAGAACAAACAAACAAACATGTTCAACATTAAGCTGTGTCATTTTCCACCTTAGTCTCTGAAGAACAAGCTGATTGTTTCGATGTCTTTTCAAATAAAATTATTCCCATCTCAACTTTAAAATCTAGCATATAATAAAAATTACTAGATGAATAGAAACAAATAGGTTAGAGAATCCAATGGAAAAGTTTACTTTTCCTTAAAAACAATAAAATTAATTTTAAGGTTTTTTTAAATCTTAAATTAGCAGTCCCATTCCATTGTTCTCCAATAAGGATTGCATTTACATGGTAAAACTGAGAAACATTTATTATAATGGGCACCATATAATATGGAGAGCATCACACAGATTAATAGACACATATTAACTATTGATTTCACATTGAAAACAACAGAAGACCTTTAAATGAACACCCAGAGTGACAAATCTATAACTTTTCTGCATTTTTAATGAAATCAAGATTGAAACATTAAACTTTTCCTTTTTACAATACTACTCCAAAAGATAAACAAAGAAAGCCTAGCTAAATGGCTCTTATTTCAGTATTTTCTTTTTGAGCTAGCTATTAATCTGCAAGGAAACATCAGTAATTCTTTTCCTTCTCAAATTTTAAAGGTGTTTTAGCTTTACTTAGATTTCTAATAAACATAAAACATGTGATATTCTGTTTTTCCCTGCCTTGTCCATCTAAGACAAGAGATTCTTTTTGCCTCAAATCCCAGTGCACACATGTAAACACGATTACTCCAAACAAGGCAACAAGTGAGAGGCAAGGTTAAAATAAGGACTCAGACGATCTGACTCACAATCCAGCCTTCAACCCTTACAGCTTGCTGCTCCTCTTTGTCCTCTTTGCTGTGAATCAAGATACTTGTTCCTTAGCAGGGTGTTTCTGCTGCAAATCCACTTTCTACCGCATTATGCAATGAAGTCAGAAGCCTGAGCTTGTGACATCAATATAGGTTGCTATGGTTACTCCTTCCATAAGTATTACAGGTTCAGTGCAGGCTCAGAAAATGGGGACTTCAGGAGAGAAGCAAACAAACGAACATCCTCAGCTGACATTGCAACAATAATTGCAATTATTGTTTGGAAAAACCTTTTCCAAATGAGCCATAAGTTTCATATTGATATATTATCATTGAAATAATTTCTCTAATCTATTATTTTAAAAGAAACTTCCACAACAGAAACAGCAATGTCACTGACCTTCCCAAAAAACACATCCACGAGATCCATGTCCAAAATAAATCTTACTGCCACATAACAAATTATAGCACAACTCTGTCCTTATAGAAGTAAAGTTGTATGCCTGTGTGTATGTTACCTGTTATACACAATTTTATAATAACACAGTGACAACCCAGCTTTTTATCACCAGAATCATTAAAAGGCTTGAGAGTTGCATATTTGAGATGAGTTTTAGCAAAGAAGTCTATTTTTAACAAAGGAGTTGTAACAATCACCTTCTGAGAGCACAAGTTCATTTATTTTCCTACGATAGTCTCCTAGTGACTCAATTTAAATATTTTAATGTATTTACTCACGGAGGCATTATTTAAAAAGATTCTTACGACTTTACATTTTCCAAACCTGAATTTGAAGCACGTGAGACAATAATTAGAAACCCTGGACTCCTTTCTCCCATGGACCTTTTGTTATTACTTACCATCCTCAACAAGAAAAATTTAATTTAGTTCTGCAAACATCCATGAGGTCAGCGCTGGCGCTCCAACCTGTGGCCCATATATGCAACATAAAGCCCCTTATAAAAAGTTCATGTATGAAGTTGATAATCATAACAAAACTATAGCGCCATGTGTCAGGCACTATGCTTAACTTCGTATCTGTCTCACTTAATAACCACATGTGCAAAATGAAGGAGAGCGGTATTATCTCTACAAATACAGCTGAAGCTCAGCGAGGTAGAGGACCTTGCCCAAGATCACATAGTTTCTTAGAATGCAGGCGGCACCTGAATTCAGGGTTGAGTCCAGAATTTCATAGATGTTCAAACAAAATTTGAAAACTGTATCATGATAAAAACTGAGTGAGGCTTTCCTAACTGAAGAAATCATCTGTGCAAGAGGCATTTTATAATTTTGCATTCAGATTCCTGAACACATGCGATGGTTATTTTCCTATTTATAACACTTGGCAATATAATGTGTGTCTTCGTAAAGATGCTGTTTTGTACTTTAGATAGAGCACGGAACTACACAAAAGGGGATAGCAGAAGCTCCCCAACAGAAGCTGAAAAAAAACACACACGAAAGAGGCAGCACAGATATCCATCCTTACACCACGCACAGAGCACAGCTCACAGTGAATTAAAGATTTAACCATAAACTTGTAAGTCCTCTGAGAAAAGATAAGGGAGGTCTTCGGGGCTGAGCGCCTGAGCTGACCCTGTGCTCGTTTTTCCTCCATAAACAGCTTCTTTCCCTGACCCTCTTGACAGCCTCAGCTCCCACCATGCAGCTTCGTGGCTGAATATGCCTTCTTCCTAGGAACCTAATTTAAAAAGGCATACCTTTCTCTCTTTATTTTTCTCTTTCTCTCTTTTTTTTCTGTCTCTCTCCTGCCAAGATTTAAAGTTTGTCTGCCTTGCTTTTCTCGCAAGCATGTTCTTCACCAAATGTTCTTCACGCTTCAAAATCAAGCAAACAAATAAAAAGGTGGGGGCAAAACTGCCTTACGTTGTTCTTAGCAGTGAGTTTTTCAATTTGACACAAAAAACATGAGCAACAAGATCAAAAGCTACTTAGAGGAGGAAGTAAAGATATTTGCAAAATGTATATGCAATAAGCAAGAATATCCAAACTATATATCATACAGCTCAATATAAAGAAGAGCAATAATTCCATTTAGAAGACAGGCAAATAGACATATAAAGACATATAAGTGGCTAGCCAGAATATGAAGAGACATTCAACATCGTTAATCATCAGAGAAGAGAAAACCGAAGCTACACTGAATTTTTGCCTTACTCCATTAAGAGTGGCTGTGAGAAGAAAGTCAACAATAGCGTGTGTTGGTCATATACAGATAAGAGGAATGTTTTTATACTGTTTGTGGGAACGTAGGTTGATACAATAATTATAGAAATATATGGCTTGTCCTAACAAATTAAAACTAGGACTAATATATCATCTAACAATTATACTGCTAGGCATATTTCCAAAGAAAATGAAATCATTATCTCATAGCTAAATCTCCATCGCATTTTCATTGCTGCTTTATCTACAACAGGCAAATACAAAACCAACCTAATGTCCATCAACAGATAAATGGATAAAGAAAATTAAGGGTAGTGGTGGGTGATATATATGTGAGTGTGTGTGTGTGAGTGCGCGCATGCGCCTGTGTGTGTGTGTGTGTGTGTGTGTGTATCTATCTAAATACAGATAAAGATCCTTAGATCCTTAAGAGTCCTATTTCTTCAACAATACAGATGAACCTGAAGGGCATCCTGCAAAGTAAAATAACCCAGACATAGAAAGATAATTTCACTCACATGCAGAAGCTTAGGAAGTTGTATTCCTAGAGCCCCAGTGGAAGAGTGGCCACCAGGAACTGAAGGATACAACAAATGAAAACATACTGGTCAGAGTGGGCGAGTTTCCAGTTATGAGTCAGTTGCAGATCTGGAGAGGTAGGTCACTTGCTAAAATGTTTCCTGTCAAAACATGAGGATCTGAATGAGTCAATCTCTGGTACCTATGTACAACCAGGTACAATCACATACACATGCAATCACAGAGCTGTGGAGGCAGAGATGGAGATCCTGGGACTTGCTAATCAGTCTATCAGCTAAACTGATGAATCCAAGGATCTCTGTCCCATACACATACTAAAGCATACATGTTGACTATAGTTAATAATGATGCACTTGGAAGTTGTTTAGGCATGTCTAAGTAATGAAAGTTCCATGGATTGAGAATGGCAATGTGCTATCTAGTTTTATGTCAACTTGATACAAGTTATAGTCATCTGAGGAGAGAGAATGATGACTGAGAAAACTGCCTCCATAGGAGTGGGCTGTAGGCAAACTTGTAGGGCATTTTCATGCTTAGTGATTGGTGTGGGAGACTCCAACCACTCTGTTTTTGGCCATTCCATATCCACCATAGAATTTCTCATTCCTTCTTCTCGCTGCTTCTCAGCGTTTAATACTCCAGGCATTTTGAATGCATACTGGATGAACAATAGTACTGGTCTATTGTTGTGGGAGTTGTATTTATGCTTCATCATCTCAGCTAGATTGTGAGCTCCTGAAGAAAAAAAGCTTCTAAGTAAATCTCAGTATGTATACATGCTGTGCTTACTAGTGTTTATGCCTCATTGCAAGACAGCCAAAACTTATTGCATACATTTATAAGATAAATATTTGCATCCCATACTGTATGAATATGATCTCCTCTGATCATGACAGAGTCAGATACTTGTACTTGTTTCAGTAAAAATTCATGAATAATAAATTACAGGGTAAGATTTTCCTACCTGACTACACAGAAGAAAACAAAGTTTTCTTGAATTTTAAGCGACTTTCAGTGGGATATTTCAACCAAAGAGAGTAAAAACTGAAACTTGTTTGTATTAATCAAAATTCTTCCAGTTGCAAAGGATAGAAACTTAGCTTACAATTAGCTTAAGTCAAACTGAAAAATGACTCATTGGTTTAATTGGAAGGCCATGTGTAGATCTGGTTTGAGTCACAGCTGGATTCATAGGGCTTAATGCTATTAATAAGTTGTACTGTCTTTTCTCCAAAGGTTCATCTTATTTTTTTAAAACTATAGACAGATCAATCACCAGCCCAACCAAATAGCTTAGTGAAAGGTTGAGGAGTAGGGGAGCAACTGAACCTTGAGTGGTTCATACATACAATCTAAAACTAACTGTATAAGAAATAAAGACATCCATAAACAAAGCCGGCCTGAGAACAGCATGCACCTGTGTCACAATGGTAGTTGACACTATGGACTGGAGGAAAGAAGAGACCAGCTGAAGGCTTTTACAAAGAAGGAGAATGTATAGGAAATACAACACTTTTCAGAATGGTAAGAGAAAATCAAAACACAAAGGAGGGCCCTTTGGGTTCTCAATCATTTAGATTGCTTTAATTCCCATTACCAAATATTTATTGTGCTCCTCTATACACCAGGAACCCTGATAGACACAGGAATGAATAGAACATTTAACTTTCATAATGGGAAAGGCATATTTATAGATATTCTGATTCAAAGGACAACATGATTCAAAGGATAACATCACTAAAGTGTATGGTGAAGGATTCATAAACAATAGAGTGATGACGTAAGGAGTAGAGGAGCGGGAGCTGATGAGATGAAAATTACAGAAGGAAAGGGACTATGAACATGAACAGGAAGAACATACAATAAAATCTTAGATCCACCTCGCCTGAAGAGCACACCATACAGAGGTTGTAGAAACCGGCTCAACATGGCATGGTTCAGGTATGAGGGCGCTCTCCACATGGCCTAAGACAGGGTGCCCTGTGATCTGCTTACTTTAATCCTGCTAGATGCCTTTTATTTGAGGAGCTCCAAGGACAGGCGACTTATGGCAGGATAATCCCCCAACCTAAGGCAGGGCCCTGGGAACCCTAGGACGGGTAAGGGGGAAAGAAAAAAGGCCTGGTCCCCACTCGACCTAGGAGTCATCGGGCACCCCTCTGTTCCCAGGAGAGATGGATTGCTTCACCACTCGAGAGGAGGGTCTCTCCTTGTCTCAGTCCCTTCTCCTTTGCTCTGACACCATGGTTGACTCTGACTGGTGCTCTCCACGTGATAGCTGCCTGCCTTTGTATGGGAGGGGGGAGCGGATCTGTTGGGAGCTGTTTCCCCCTAGAGATCATTGCAGGAACCATCGCCCTGGGGAGACGGTGGGGAACCCCACACCCATGGTTGTACTGGGAATGGTTCTGTTGCCCCACACCCAGTTGAAGCTGTTAATGGAGAAAAATAAAATAAATAAAAAAATCTTAGATCCATATTCAGGCTGTTGTTGATAAAATATAAGCATCTTATGGGTAAATTCTAGGTCTTGCTTTCAGGCACAAAAATATTAAGAACAAAGTAAATAAGGTAACAAAGATTTTTGAATGCTTATTATGGGAAATCCATTGTCCTATGACATTTCCATGTATTGCTGCATGTAATTGTCAAAAAATCTGTGTAATAAGTGTTAATATTCCCATCTTACACACAAGGACACCAAGACACAGGAATTTAAATAATCTTCCCAAGGAAATGCTACATTGATTTCTTATCAAACTGATCCAAGTCTGTAACGTAAGCTTTTTACCAATATATTATAGAAAACATTTTCGGAAGTTACATCATTTCATGTAAGGCAAGGAACAAATTCCATTTCACAGAACTTCTCAGAAACCCTTGTTCTTTGAATGTGTAGCCCTTTGCCTGATACATATCCAACATTATTCCCTTTCAATTATTCTGCTGGCCAAAGAAACCAGAAGAAGCACTGTTTGTCAAGACAGTGAATAGGGAGGACCAAAAAAAGAACATATTTATATCATAAAATATAGCTTTGTACTAGCAAAAGAATCTCAATAGTCCTGTTCTGGATCGATAGTGTGTACTCCAAAAACAGCAATGATGAAGTTCTAAGCTCTGATGCCTCAAGATATAGGTAACTTTAGGTTCTTAGAGGCAGAGTGCTTGCCAACCATGTGTGAGTTCCAGGTTCAATCCCCAGCACAGGAATCAGGCAAAGAAAAACAAATAAAACAAACAAAAGCCCAACAAGAACCAAAAAAAGATACAAACTTTCTCTGAAATAGTGTCTTTAAAAAGACATCAAATTAAAATATGGTCACCAGAATCACTTCTAATCTAATACAACCAACATCTTTTAAAGTGGGGGAAGCATTGGGCGCAGACACTAATATGCCCGAGGGAAAGATTAAGGGAATGGATAAAATAGAAAAGAGTCAGATAAAGATGAAGGCAGAAACCAGGATGATGCAATTACAAATCCAAGACTGCCAGAAAACTGCTAGAACCCAGAAAGAGACATAGAACAGATACCCTCAGAGTTCTCATTAAGAGCCAACCATGCTGGTTATTTATCTTAAACTTCTGCCTTCTAGAACTGTTAAATATTATTTTAAAAAAAGAAAAAATCTAAGCAGTTATCAAGGCACAGGGCAAGGTCTAGCACTTTCCTTCATGGGATACCATGGTGTGACACTCTACTAGCTCACAGAGAGCAGCTGGATGGTTTTATGGTCTCATGGAAAATATTTGCAAATATTTTACATAGCTATTTCATCCTGTGCTTTGTTACATGATCTCATCTTTTATTAATAGAGAGTTATTTTTCTGAAAAGTGTTTTTCTATCAGAAACATGATAATAGATTCATAAGTGATCACTAAAGGTTTTTATTTTTTTTTTTTTTAATTTATTTTATTTATTAAAGATTTCTGTCTCTTCCCCCCCGCCCCCCTCCCCTCTCCCTCCCCCAATCAAATCCCCCTTTCTCGACTGCCCAAAGAGCAATCAGGATTCCCTGCCCTGTGGGAAGTTCAAGGACCTCCCACCTCTATCCAGTTCTAGTAAGGTGAGCATCCAAACTGCCTAGGCTCCCACAAAGCCAATAGGTGCAGTAGGATCCGAAACCCATTGCCATTGTTCTTGAGGTCTCCGTAGTCCTCATTGTCCGCTATGTTCAGCGAGACTGGTTTTAACCCAGGCTTTTTTAAACCCAGACCAGCTGGCCTTGGTGAGTTCCTGAAAGAACATCCCCACTGCCTCAATATGTGGGTGCACCCCTCGTGGTCCTGAGTTCCCTGCTTGCGTTCTCTCTCCTTCCGCTCTTGACTTGGACCTTGAGATTTCAGTCTGGTGCTCCAATGTGGGTCTCTATCTCTGTCTCCTTTCATCGCCTGATGAAGGTTAATATTCAGGAGGTTGCCTATATGTTTTTCTTTGGGTTCTCCTTCTTATTTAGCTTCTCTAAGATCCCGGATTATATGCTCAATGTCCTTTACTTATGGCTAGAAACCAAATATGAGTGAGTACATCCCATGTTCCTCTTTTTGGGTCTGGCTTACCTCACTCAGGATAGTGTTTTCAATTTCCATCCATTTGCCTGCAAACTTCAAGAAGTCCTTGTTTTTTACTGCTGAGTAGTACTCTAATATGTATATATTCCATACCTTCTTCATCCATTCTTCAATTGAAGGGCATCTAGGTTGTTTCCAGGTTCTGGCTATTACAAACAATGCTGCTATGAACATAGTAGAGCATATACTTTTGTTGTATGATACGGCCTCTCTTGGGTATATTCCCAAGAGTGGTATTGCTGGGTCCATGGGTAGGTTGATCCCGAATTTCCTGAGAAACCTCCACACTGCTTTCCAGAGTGGTTGTACAAGTTTGCATTCCCACCAGCAATGGATGAGTGTACCCCTTTCTCCACAACCTCTCCAGCAACGGCTATCATTGGTGTTTTTTATTTTCGCCATTCTGACAGGTGTAAGATGGTATCTTAAAGTTGTCTTGATTTGCATTTCCCTGATCGCTAAGGAAGTTGAGCATGACTTTAGGTGTCTTTTGGCCATTTGAACTTCTTCTGTTGAGAGATCTCTGTTCAGCTCAGTGCCCCATTTTATAATTGGGTTGATTTGCCTTTTACGTTCTAGTTTCTTGAGTTCTTTATATATTTTGGAGATCAGACCTTTGTCAGTTGCTGGGTTGGTGAAGATTTTCTCCCAGTCAGTGGGTTGCCTTTCTGTCTTAGCGACAGTGTCCTTTGCTTTACAGAAGCTTCTCAGTCTCAGGAGGTCCCATTTATTCAATGAGGCCCTTACAGTCTGTGCTGCTGGGGTTATACATAGGAAGTGGTCTCCTGTGCCCATGTGTTGTAGAGTGCTTCCCACTTTCTCTTCTATCAGGTTCAGTGTGTTCGGGCTGATATTGAGATCTTTAATCCACTTGGACTTGAGTTTTGTGCATGGTGATAGATATGGATCTATTTTCATTCTTCTACAGATTGACATCCAGTTTTGCCAACACAATTTGTTGAAGATGCTCTCTTTTTCCATTGTATACTTTTAGCTCCTTTATCGAAAATCAGTTGCTCATAGGTTTGTGGGTTAAAGTCAGGGTCTTCTATTCGATTCCATTGGTCGACTTCTCTGTTTTTATGCCAATACCAAGCTGTTTTCAATACTGTAGCTCTGTAATAGAGTTTGAAGTCAGGGATGGTAATGCCTCCAGACATTCCTTTATTGTATAAGATTGTTTTGGCTATCCTGGGTTTTTTGTTTTCCATATAAAATTGATTATTGTCTTTTCCAGATCTGTGAAGAATTTTGATGGGATTTTGATGGGGATTGCATTGAATCTATAGATTGCTCTTGGTAGTATTGCCATTTTTACTATGTTGGTCCTCCCAATCCAAGAGCAAGGGAGGTCCTTCCATTTTCTGGTGTCCTCTTCTATTTCTTTCTTCAAAGACTTAAAGTTCTTGTCAAATAGATCTTTCACTTCCTTGGTCAGGGTTACCCCAAGATACTTTATGCTCTTTGTGGCTATCGTGAAAGGTGATGCTTCTCTGATTTCCCTCTCTGTTTCTTTATCCTTAGTGTATAGGAAGGCAACTGATTTTTTGGAGTTGATCTTGTATCCTGCCACATTACTAAAGGTGTTTATCAGCTGTAGGAGTTCTTTGGTAGAGTTTTTGGGGTCGCTTATGTATACTATCATATCATCTGCAAATAACGAAAGCTTAACTTCTTCCTTTCCAATACGAATCCCCTTGATCCCCTTATGTTGTCTTATTGCTATTGCTAGAATTTCAAGCACTATATTGAAGAGGTATGGAGAGAGTGGACATCCTTGTCTTGTTCCTGATTTTAGTGGGATGGCTTTGAGTTTTTCTCCGTTCAATTTAATGTTAGCTGTCGGCTTGCTGTAAATAGCTTTTATTATATTTAGGTATGATCCTTGTATTCCTAGTCTTTCCAAAACCTTTATCATAAAGGGGTGTTGAATTTTGTCGAATGCTTTTTCAGCATCTAATGAAATGATCATATGGTTTTTTTCTTTCAGTTTATTTATATGGTGGATTACGTTAATAGACTTGCGTATGTTGAACCAGCCCTGCATCTCTGGGATGAAGCCTACTTGATCATAGTGGATAATTTTTCTTATGTGATCTTGAATTCGGTTTGCCAGTATTTTATTGAGAATTTTTGCGTCAATATTCATGAGTGAGATAGGCCTGTAATTCTCTTTCTTGGTTGGGTCTTTGTGTGGTTTTGGTATCAGGGTAACTGTAGCTTCATAAAAGGAATTTGGCAATGACTTTTCTGTTTCTATATTGTGAAATACATTAAGGAGTATAGGTATTAGCTCTTCTTGGAAGTTCTGGTAGAATTCTGCATTGAAACCATCTGGTCCTGGGCTTTTTTTGGAGGGGAGATTTTTGATAACAGCTTCTATTTCTTCGCGACTAACCGGTCTATTTAGATCATTCACCTGGTCTTGGTTAAGTTTTGGTAGAAGGTACTTATCTAAAAAAATGTCCATTTCTTTTGCATTTTCCAGTTTTGTGGCATACAGGCTTTTGTAGTAAGATCTAATGATTTTCTGAATTTCCTCTGTGTCAGTGG
>CADCXT010002519.1:0-79893 GCA_902806775.1 Microtus agrestis | reverse complement strand
TGAGTGATCCATTTTTTTCATCACAATGCTCCATTGTGTCATCACAGTGATCCATTGTGACATCACAGTCCTCCATTGTGTGATCACAGTGATCCATTCTGTCATCACAGAGCTCCATTTTGTAATCACAGTGCTCTACTGTGACATCAGAGTGCTCAATTGTGTCATCACATTGATCCATTGTTTCATCAGAGTGCTCCATTGTGTCATCACAGTGTTCCATTGTGACATCACAGTGCTCCATTGTGTCATTACAGGGATCCAATTTCTCATCAAAGTGCTCCATTGTGTCATCTCAGTGCTCCATTGTTCCATCACAGTGCTCCATTTTGTCATCACCGTGCTCCATTATGTTATCACAGTGATCCATTGTCTCATCACAGTGCTCCATTGTGTCATCACAATGCCTCATTTTGTCTCCACAGTGCTCCATTGTGTCATCACAGTGTTCCATTGTGACATCACAGTGCTCCATTTTGTTATTCCAGTGCTACATTGTGTCATCACAGAGCTCCATTGTGTCATCACAGTGCTCCATTGTGACATTACAGAACTCCAATGTATTATCAAAAGTCTCCACTGTTTCATCAAAGTGCTAAAATGTGTCATCATAATGCTCCATTGTGTCATCACAGAGCTCCATTTTGTTTTCACAATGCTCCATTGTGTCATCATAGTGCCCCATTGTGATATCATAGTGTTCCACTCTGTCACCATAGTGCTCCATTATGTCATCACAGTGCTCCATTGTGTCATCACAATGCTCAATTGTGTCATCACAGTGCTCAATTCTGACATCACAGTGCTCCACTGTGATATCACAATGCTCAACTGTGTCATCACAGTGCTCGATTATGTCATCACAGTGCTCCATTATGTCATCACAATGCTCCATTGTGTTATCACAGTGCTCCTTGTGACATCACAGTGATCAATTTTCTCATCACAGTGCTTCATTGTGTCATCACAGTGATCCATTGGGTCATCACTGTGATTCATTTTGTTATATGAGTGATCCATTTTTTCATCACAATGCTCCATTGTGTCATCACAGTGATCCATTGTGACATCACAGTCCTCCATTGTGTGATCACAGTGATCCATTCTGTCATCACAGAGCTCCATTTTGTAATCACAGTGCTCCACTGTGACATCAGAGTGCTCAATTGTGTCATCACACTGATCCATTGTTTCATCAGAGTGATCCGTTGTGTCATCACAGTGTTCCATTGTGACATCACAGTGCTCCATTGTGTCATTACAGTCTACATTGTGTCATCACAGTTCTCAATTGTGTCAACAAAGTGCTAAATTGTGACATCACAGAACTCCAATGTATTATCACAATGCTCCCCTGTGTCATCAAAGTGCTAAAATGTGTCACCATAATCCTCCATTGTGTCATCACAGAGCTCCATTGTGTCATCACAATGCTCAATTGTGTCATCACAGTGCTCCATTGTGACATCACAGTGCTCCACTGTGATATCACAGTGCTCCAGTGTGTCATCACAGTGCTCGATTATGTCATCACAGTGCTCCATTGTGTCATTAAAATGCTCCATTGTGTCATTACATTGCTCCATTGTGTCATCACAGTGCTCCATAGTGTCATCACAGAGCTCCATTGTGTCATCACAGTGCTCCATTATGTCATCACAATGCTCTATTGTGTCATCACAGTGCTCTGTTTTGACATCGCAGTGATCAATTGTCTCATCACTGTGCTTCATTGTGTCATCACAGAGATCAATTGTCTCATCATATTGCTCCATTGTGACATCAAAGTGTTCCATTGTGTCATCGCAGTGCACCATTGTGTCATCACAGTGATCCATTGTGTTATCACAGTGCTCCATTTTATAATCACAGTGCTCCATTGTGTCATCACAAAGCTCCATTGTGTCATCATTCTGCTCCATTGTGTCATCACAGTGTTGCACTGTGTCATCACAATGATCAATTATGTCATCACAGTGATCAATTGTCTCATCATAGTGCTCCATTGTGTCATCACAGTGCTCCACTGTGTCATCACACTGCTCCATTGTTTCATCACAGGATCCATTGTCTCATCACAGTGCTCTATTGTGTCATCACAGAGCTCCATTGTGTCATCATAATGCTCCCCTGTGACATCACAGTGCTCGATTGTGTCATAACTCTGATCCACTGTCTCATCACATTTCTCCATTGTGTGATGACAGTGTTCCAGTGTTACATTACAGTGCTCCATTGTGTCATCACAGTGCTCCATTGTGTCATCACAGTGCTCCATTGTGTCATCTCAGGGCTGCCTTGTATTATCACAATGCTCCACTGTGTCATCATAGTGCTAAATTGTGTTATCATATTGCTCCGTTGTGTCATTACAGAACTCCATAGTGTCATCACTGTGCACAATTGTGTCATCACAGTGCTCCATTGTATCATCACAGTGCTCCGTTGTGACATCACAGTGCTCCACGGTGATATCAGAGTGCTCCACTGTGTCATCACAGTGCTCATTATATCATCAAAATGCTCCATTGTGTCACCACAGTTCTCCATTGTGTCATGACCGTGCTCCATTGTGTCATACCAGTGATCCATTATCTCATCATAGTGCTCTATAGAGTCATCTATGTGCTCCATTGTCTCATCATAGTGCTCCATTGTGTCATCACAGTGCTCCATTGTGTCATCACAGAGCTCCATTTTGTCATCAGAGTGATCAATTTTGTCATCACAGTGCTCCATTGTGTTATAACAGTGCTCCACTGTGTCATCACAGTGTTCCATTGTGTCATAACTGTGCTCCATTGTGTCATCACAGTGTTCCACTGTGTCACCACAATGATCTATTGTGTCATCATAGTGCTCCATATGTCATCACAGTGCTCCATTTTTCATCACAGTGCTACACTGTGTCATCATAGTGCTCCATTTTGTCATCACAGACTCCATTGTGTCATCACAGTGCTCCATTGTGTCATCACAAATCTCCATTGTGTCATTAAAGGCCTCCACTGTGTCATCACAGGGCTTCATTATGTCATCACAGTGCTCCATTGTATCATCACAATACCTTATTGTGTCATCACAGTGCTCCATTGTGTCATCACAGTGCTCCATTGTCTAATCACAGTGCTCCATTCTGTCATCACTGTGCTCCATCGTGACAACACAATGCTCCATTGTGATATCTCAGTGCTCCATTGTATCCTCACAGTGCTCCCTTGTGACATCACAGTGCTTCTTTTTGTCCTCACATAGCTCCATTGTGTCATCCCAGTGCGCCTTTGTGATATTAACGTGCTCCATTGTGTCATCACAGTGCTCCATTGTGTCATCACAGTGATCCATTGTTTCCTCACAGTGCTCCATTGTGTCATCACAGTGCTCCATTGTGTCATCACAGTGCACCATTGTGTTATCACAGTGCTCCACTGTGTCATCATAGTGCTCCATTGTGTCATCACAGTGCTCAATTGTGTCATCAAAAGCTCCATTGTCTCATCAGAGTGCTCCATTGTGTCATCCCAGTGCACCACTACGTCAACGCAGTGCTCAATTTTGTCATCACAGTGATCCATTGTGTCATTACAGTGCACGACTGTGTAATCACAGAGCTTCATTGTGTCATCATAGTGCTCCGTGTGTCCTCACATAGCTCCATTGTGTAATAACAGTGCTCCATTGTATAATTACAGTGCTCCATTGTGTCATCTCATTGCTCCATTGTATCATCACAGTGCTCAATTGTGTCATCACAGAGGTCCATTGTCTCATCATAGTGCTCCATTGTGTCATCACAGAGCTACATTGTGTCATCACATTGTGACATCACAGACCTCCGTTGTGTCATCACAGTGCTCCATTGTTTAATCACAGAGCCCCATTGTGTCATCACAGATCTCCATTGTGTCATCACAATGCTCTATTGTGGCATCATAGTGCTCCCTTGTGTCGTCACAGTGCTCCATTGTGTTATCAGAGTGCTCCACTGTGTCATCACAGTGCTCATTATATCATCAAAATGCTCCATTGTGTCACCACATTTCTCCATTGTGTAATGACCGTGCACCATAGTGTCATACCAGTGATCCATTATCTCATCATAGTGCTCTATAGAGTCATCTATGTGCTCCATTGTCTCATCATAGTGCTCCATTGTGTCATCACAGTGCTCCGTTTTGTCATCACAGTGCTCCAATGTGTCATCACAGTGATCAATTGTGTCATCACAGTGCACAATTGTGTTATCACAGTGCTTCACTGTGTCATCACAGTGTTCCATTGTGTCATCACAGTGCTCCATTGTGTCATCACAGTGTTCCACTGTGTCACCACAATGATCTATTGTGTCATCACAGTGCTCCATTGTGTCATCACAGTGCTCCATTTTTCATCACAGTGCTACACTGTGTCATCATAGTGCTCCATTATGTCATTACAGTGATCCATTGTCTCATCATAGTGCTCCATTGTGTCATCACAGTGATCCATTGTGTCATCACAAAGCTACATTGTTCATTATAGTGCTCCATTGTGACATCAGAGTGCTCCATTGTGTCCTCACAGAGTTCCATTGTGTAATCACAGTGCTCCATTTTATCACATAGCTCCATTGTATCATCACAGAGCTCCCTTTGTCTTCATAGTGCTACATTGTGACTTGACAGTGCTGCATTGTGTCATCACTGTGCTCCATTGTGTCATCACAGAGCTCGGTGTCATCACATTGCTCCATTGTGATATCACATAGCTCCATTTTGTCATCACAGTGCTCCATTGTATAATCACAGAGCACCATTGTGTCATCACAGATCTCCATTGTGGCATCACAATGCTCTATTGTGGCATCACAATGCTCTATTGTGGCATCATAGTGCTCCCTAGCGTCATCAGAGTGCTCCATTGTGTTATCACAGTGCTCCACTGTGACATCCCAGTGTTCATTATATCATCAAAATGCTCCATCGTGTCATCACAGTGCTCCATTGTGTCCTCACATAGCTATATTTTGTAATAACAGTGCTCCATTGTATAATCACAGAGCTCCATTGTATCATCAAATTGCTTTATTGTGTCATCACAGTGCTCAATTTTTTCATCTCAGAGGTCCATTGTCTCATGAGAGTGCTCCATTGTGTCATCACAGTGCACCATTTCGTCAATGCAGTGGTCAGTTTTGTCATCACAGTGCTCTATTGTGTCATCACCATGCTCCATTGTGTCATCACAGTTCACCATTGTGTTATCACAGTGCTCCACTTTGTCATAATCGTGCTCCATTGTGTCATCACAGTGCTCCATTGTGTCATCACAAAGCTCCATTGGTCATCACAGTGCTCCACTGTGTCATCACAGTGCTCCATTGTGACATCACAGTGCTCCATTGTGTCATCACAGGGATCCAATTTCTCATCACAGTGCTCCATTGTGTCATCACAGTGCTTCATTTTGTCATCACAGAGCTCCGTTTTGTCATCACATTTCTCCATTGTGACATCACAGAGCTCCATTGTCTCATCATAGCGCTCCATTGTGTCATCACAGTGATCCATTGTGTCATCACAAAGCTACATTTTTCATCACAGTGCTCCATTGTGACATCAGAGTGATCCATTGTGTCCTCCCACAGTTCCATTGTGTAATCACAGTGCTCCATTATATCACAGAGCTCCATTGTATCATCACAGAGCTCCCTTTTGTCTTCATAGTGCTCCATTGTGACATGATAGTGATCCATTGTGTCATCATAGTGCTCCATTGTGTCATCACAGAGCTCGGTGTCATCACATTGCTCCATTGTGATATCACAGAGCTCCATTGTGTCATCACAGTGCTCCATTGTATAATCACAGAGCACCATTGTGTCATCACAGATCTCCATTGTGTCATCACAATGCTCTATTGTGGCATCATAGTGCTCCCTTGCGTCATCAGAGTGCTCCATTGTGTTATCACAGTGCTCCACTGTGTCATCCCAGTGTTCATTATATCATCAAAATGCTCCATCGAGTCATCACAGTCCTCCATTTTGTCCTCACATAGTTCCATTGTGTAATAACAGTGCTCCATTGTATAATCACAGTGCTCCATTGTATCATCAAATTGCTTTATTGTGTCATCACAGTGCTCAATTGTTTCATCACAGAGGTCCATTGTCTCATCAGAGTGCTCCATTGTGTCATCACAGTGCACCATTTCCTCAACGCATTGCTCAGTTTTGTCATCACAGTGCCCCATTGTGTCATCACAATGCTCCATTGTGTCATCACAGTGCACCATTGTGTTATCACAGTGCTCCACTTTGTCATCATCCTGCTCCATTGTGTCATCACAGTGCTCCATTGTGTCATCACAAAGCTCCATTGGTCATCACAGTGCTCCTCTGTGTCAACACAGTGCTTCATTATGTTATCACAATGCTCCACTTTGTAATCACAATGCCTCATTGTGTCATCACAGTGCTCCATTGTGACATCACAGTGCTCCATTGTGTCATCACAGGGATCCAATTTCTCATCACAGTGCTCCATTGTGTCATCACAGTGCTCCATTGTATCATCAGAGTGTTTCATTGTGATATCACAGTGCTGGATTGTGTCATCATAGTGCTCCATTGTGTCATCACAGAGCTACATTGTGTCATCACATTGTGACATCACAGACCTCCGTTGTGTCATCACAGTGCTCCATTGTTTAATCACAGAGCCCCATTGTGTCATCACAGATCTCCATTGTGTCATCACAATGCTCTATTGTGGCATCATAGTGCTCCCTTGTGTCATCACAATGCTCCATTGTGTTATCAGAGTGCTCCACTGTGTCATCACAGTGCTCATTATATCATCAAAATGCTCCATTGTGTCACCACATTTCTCCATTGTGTAATGACCGTGCACCATAGTGTCATACCAGTGATCCATTATCTCATCATAGTGCTCTATAGAGTCATCTATGTGCTCCATTGTCTCATCATAGTGCTCCATTGTGTCATCACAGTACTCCGTTTTGTCATCACAGTGCTCCATTGTATAATCACCGAGCACCATTGTGTCAACACAGATCTCCATTGTGGCATCACAATGCTCTATTGTGGCATCACAATCCTCTATTGTGGCATCATAGTGCTCACTTGCGTCATCAGAGTGCTCCATTGTGTTATCACAGTGCTCCACTGTGACATCCCAGTGTTCATTATATCATCAAAATGCTCCATCGTGTCATCACAGTGCTCCATTGTGTCCTCACATAGCTATATTTTGTAATAATAGTGCTCCATTGTATAATCACAAAGCTCCATTGTGTCATCATTCTGCTCCATTGTGTCATCACAGTGTTGCACTGTGTCATCACAATGATCAATTATGTCATCACAGTGATCAATTGTCTCATCATAGTGCTCCATTGTGTCATCACAGTGCTCCACTGTGTCATCACACTGCTCCATTGTTTCATCACAGGATCCATTGTCTCATCACAGTGCTCTATTGTGTCATCACAGAGCTCCATTGTGTCATCATAATGCTCCCCTGTGACATCACAGTGCTTGATTGTGTCATAACTCTGATCCACTGTCTCATCACATTTCTCCATTGTGTGATGACAGTGTTCCAGTGTTACATTACAGTGCTCCATTGTGTCATCACAGTGCTCCATTGTGTCATCACAGTGTTCCATTTTGTCATCTCAGGGCTGCCTTGTATTATCACAATGCTCCACTGTGTCATCATAGTGCTAAATTGTGTTATCATATTGCTCCGTTGTGTCATTACAGAACTCCATAGTGTCATCTCTGTGCACAATTGTGTCATCACAGTGCTCCATTGTGTCATCACAGTGCTCCGTTGTGACATCACAGTGCTCCACGGTGATATCAGAGTGCTCCACTGTGTCATCACAGTGCTCATTATATCATCAAAATGCTCCATTGTGTCACCACAGTTCTCCATTGTGTCATGATCGTGCTCCATTGTGTCATACCAGTGATCCATTATCTCATCATAGTGCTCTATAGAGTCATCTATGTGCTCCATTGTCTCATCATAGTGCTCCATTGTGTCCTCACAGTGCTCCATTGTGTCATCACAGTGCTCCATTTTGTCATCACAGTGATCAATTTTGTCATCACAGTGCACAATTGTGTTATAACAGTGCTCCACTGTGTCATCACAGTGTTCCATTGTGTCATAACTGTGCTCCATTGTGTCATCACAGTGTTCCACTGTGTCACCACAATGATCTATTGTGTCATCACAGTGCTCCATATGTCATCACAGTGCTCCATTTTTCATCACAGTGCTACACTGTGTCATCATAGTGCTCCCATTTTGTCATCACAGACTCCATTGTGTCATCACAGTGCTCCATTGTGTCATCACAAATCTCCATTGTGTCATTAAAGGCCTCCACTGTGTCATCACAGGGCTTCATTATGTCATCACAGTGCTCCATTGTATCATCACAATACCTTATTGTGTCATCACAGTGCTCCATTGTGTCATCACAGTGCTCCATTGTCTAATCACAGTGCTCCATTCTGTCATCACTGTGCTCCATAGTGACAACACAATGCTCCATTGTGATATCTCAGTGCTCCATTGTATCCTCACAGTGCTCCCTTGTGACATCACAGTGCTTCTTTTTGTCCTCACATAGCTCCATTGTGTCATCCCAGTGCGCCTTTGTGATATTAACGTGCTCCATTGTCTCATCACAGTGCTCCATTGTGTCATCACAGTGATCCATTGTTTCCTCACAGTGCTCCATTGTGTCATCACAGTGCTCCATTGTGTCATCACAGTGCACCATTGTGTTACACAGTGCTCCACTGTGTCATCATAGTGCTCCATTGTGTCATCACAGTGCTCAATTGTGTCATCAAAATCTCCATTGTCTCATCAGAGTGCTCCATTGTGTCATCCCAGTGCACCACTACGTCAACGCAGTGCTCAATTTTGTCATCACAGTGATCCATTGTGTCATTACAGTGCACGACTGTGTAATCACAGAGCTTCATTGTGTCATCATAGTGCTCCGTGTTTCCTCACATAGCTCCATTGTGTAATAACAGTGCTCCATTGTATAATCACAGTGCTCCATTGTGTCATCTCATTGCTCCATTGTGTCATCACAGTGCTCAATTGTGTCATCACAGAGGTCCATTGTCTCATCAGAGTGCTCCATTGTGTCATCACAGTGCACCATTATGTCAACGCAGTGCTCAGTTTTGTCATCACAGTGATACATTGTGTCATTACAGTGCTCCATTGTGAAATCAAAGAGATAAATTGTTTGATCATAGTGCTCCATTGTGTCATCAGAGTGCACCATTGTGTTATCACAGTGCTCCATTGTGTCCTCAAATTCCTCATTTTGTCATCATCGTGCTCCATTGTGTCATCACAGTGCTCCATTGTGTCACCACAATGCTCCATTGTGTCATCACAGAGCTCCATTGTTCATCACAGTGCTCCAGTGTAACGTCACAGTGCTCCATTGTGTCAGCACAGTGCTACACTCTGTCATGTTAGTGCTCCATTTTGTCATCACAGATCTCCACTGTGTCATCACAGTGCTCCATTTTGTCATCACAAAGCTCCATTGGTCCTCACAGTGCTCCAATGTGTATTCACAGTGCTTCATTATGTCATCACAATGCTCCATTGTGCCATCACAATGCCTCACTGTGTCATCACAGTGCTCCATTGTATCATCACAGTGCTTCGTTTTGTCATCACAGAGCTCCGTTTTGTCATCACATTTCTCCATTGTGACATCACAGAGCTCCATTGTCTCAACATAGCGCTCCATTGTGTCATCACAAAGCTACATTGTTCATCACAGTGCTCCATTGTGACATCAGAGTGATCCATTGTGTCCTCACACAGTTCCATTGTATAATCACTGTGCTCCATTGTATCACAGAGCTCCATTGTATCATCACAGAGCTCCCTTTTGTCTTCAGAGTGCTCCATTGTGACATGACAGTGATCCATTGTGTCATCACAGTGCTCCATTGTGTCATCACAGAGCTCAGTGTCATCACATTGCTCCATTGTGATATCACAGAGCTCCATTGTGTCATCACAGTGCTCCATTGTATAATCACAGAGCACCATTGTGTCATCACAGATCTCCATTGTGTCATCAAAATGCTCTATTGTGGCAACACAATGCTCTATTGTGGCATCATAGTGTTCCCTTGAGTCATCAGAGTGCTCCATTGTGTTATCACAGTGCTCCACTGTGACATCCCAGTGTTCATTATATCATCAAAATGCTCCATCGAGTCATCACAGTCCTCCAATTTGTCCTCACATAGTTCCATTGTGTAATAACAGTGCTCCATTGTATAATCACAGTGCTCCATTGTATCATCAAATTGCTTTATTGTGTCATCACAGTGCTCAATTGTTTCATCATAGAGGTCCATTGTCTCATCAGAGTGCTCCATTGTGTCATCACAGTGCACCATTTCCTCAACGCATTGCTCAGTTTTGTCATAACAGTGCCCCATTGTGTCATCACAATGCTCCATTGTGTCATCACAGTGCACCATTGTGTTATCACAGTGCTCCACTTTGTCATCATCCTGCTCCATTGTGTCATCACAGTGCTCCATTGTGTCATCACAAAGCTCCATTGGTCATCACAGTGCTCCTCTGTGTCATCACAGTGCTTCATTATGTTATCACAATGCTCCATTTTGTAATCACAATGCCTCATTGTGTCATCACAGTGCTCCATTCTGACATCACAGTGCTCCACTGTGATATCACAGTGCTCAACTGTGTCATCACAGTGCTCGATTATGTCATCACAGTGCTCCATTATGTCATCACAATGCTCCATTGTGTCATCACAGTGCTCCCTTGTGACATCACAGTGATCAATTTTCTCATCACAGTGCTTCATTGTGTCATCACAGTGAACCATTATGTCATCACAGTGATCCATTGTCTCATCATAGCGCTCCCTTGTGTCATCACAGTGTTCTATTGTGTCACCACAGAGCTCCATTGTTCATCACAGTGCTCCATTGTGACATCAGAGTGCTCTATTGTGTGCTCCCAGATTTCCATTGTGTAATCACAGTGCTCTATTGTGTCATCACAGAGCTCCATTGTGTCATCACAGAGCTCCATTGTGTCATCACAGAGCTCCATTGTGTCATCACAGAGCTCCATTGTGTCCTCAAATTCTCCATTTTGTCATCACAGTGCTCCACTGTGACATCACAGTGCTCCATTGTATCATCACAGTGATCCATTTTGTCATCACAGTGATCGGTTTGTCTCATCACAGTGCTCAATAGTATCATCACAGTTTTGCATTGTGATATCACAGTGCTGGATTGTGTCATCATAGTGCTCCATTGTGTCATCACAGAGCTACATTGTGTCATCACATTGTGACATCACAGACCTCCGTTGTGTCATCACAGTGCTCCATTGTTTAATCACAGAGCCCCATTGTGTCATCACAGATCTCCACTGTGTCATCACAATGCTCTATTGTGGCATCATAGTGCTCCCTTGTGTCATCACAGTGCTCCATTGTGTTATCAGAGTGCTCCACTGTGTCATCACAGTGCTCATTATATCATCAAAATGCTCCATTGTGTCACCACATTTCTCCATTGTGTAATGACCGTGCACCATAGTGTCATACCAGTGATCCATTATCTCATCATAGTGCTCTATAGAGTCATCTATGTGCTCCATTGTCTCATCATAGTGCTCCATTGTGTCATCACAGTGCTCCATTATGTCATCACAGTGCTCGAATGTGTCATCACAGTGATCAATTGTGTCATCACAGTGCACAATTGTGTTATCACAGTGCTCCACTGTGTCATCACAGTGTTCCATTGTGTCATCACAGTGCTCCATTGTGTCATCACAAAGCTCCATTGGTCCTCACAGTGCTCCAATGTGTATTCACAGTGCTTCGTTATGTCATCACAATGCTCCATTGTGCCATCACAATGCCTCACTGTGTCATCACAGTGCTCCATTGTATCATCACAGTGCTTCATTTTGTCATCACAGAGCTCCGTTTTGTCATCACATTTCTCCATTGTGACATCACAGAGCTCCATTGTCTCATCATAGCGCTCCATTGTGTCATCACAAAGCTACATTGTTCATCACAGTGCTCCATTGTGACATCAGAGTGCTCCATTGTGTCCTCACAGAGATACATTGTGTAATCACAGTGCTCCATTTTATCACATAGCTCCATTGTATCATCACAGAGCTCCCTTTGTCTTCATAGTGCTACATTGTGACATGACAGTGCTGCACTGGGTCATCACAGAGCTCGGTGTCATCACATTGCTCCATTTTGTTATCACAGAGCTCCATTTTGTCATCACAGTGCTCCAATTTATAATCACCGAGCACCATTATGTCATCACAGATCTCCATTGTGGCATCACAATGCTCTATTGTGGCATCACAATGCTCTATTGTGGCATCACAGTGCTCCATTGTGTCATCACAATGCTCAATTGTGTCATCACAGTGCTCCATTCTGACATCACAGTGCTCCACTGTGATATCACAGTGCTCAACTGTGTCATCACAGTGCTCGATTATGTCGTCACAGTGCTCCATTATGTCATCACAATGCTCCATTGTGACATCACAGTACTCCCTTGTGACATCACAGTGATCAATTTTCTCATCACAGTGCTTCATTGTGTCATCACAGTGATCCATTATGTCATCACAGTGATCCATTGTCTCCTCATAGTGCTCCCTTGTGTCATCACAGTGTTCTATTGTGTCACCACAGAGCTCCATTGTTCATCACAGTGCTCCATTGTGACATCAGAGTGCTCTATTGTGTGCTCCCAGATTTCCATTGTGTAATCACAGTGCTCCATTGTGTCATCACAGAGCTCCATTGTGTCATCACAGAGCTCCATTGTGTCATCACAGAGCTCCATTGTGTCATCACAGAGCTCCATTGTGTCCTCAAATTCTCCATTTTGTCATCACAGTGCTCCACTGTGACATCACAGTGCTCCATTGTGTCATCACAGTGATCCATTTTGTCATCACAGTGATCGGTTGTCTCATCACAGTGCTCAATTGTATCATCACAGTGTTTCATTGTGATATCACAGTGCTGGATTGTGTCATCATAGTGCTCCATTGTGTCATCACAGAGCTACATTGTGTCATCACATTGTGACATCACAGACCTCCGTTGTGTCATCACAGTGCTCCATTGTTTAATCACAGGGCCCCATTGTGTCATCACAGATCTCCATTGTGTCATCACAATGCTCTATTGTGGCATCATAGTGCTCCCTTGTGTCATCACCGTGCTCCATTGTGTTATCAGAGTGCTTCACTGTGTCATCACAGTGCTCATTATGTCTTCAAAATGCTCCATTGTGTCACCACATTTCTCCATTGTGTAATGACCGTGCACCATAGTGTCATACCAGTGATCCATTATCTCATCATAGTGCTCTATAGAGTCATCTATGTGCTCCATTGTCTCATCATAGTGCTCCATTGTGTCATCACAGTGCTCCATTTTGTCATCACAGTGCTCCAATGTGTCATCACAGTGATCAATTGTGTCATCACAGTGCACAATTGTGTTATCACAGTGCTCCACTGTGTCATCACAGTGTTCCATTGTGTCATCACAGTGCTCCATTGTGTCATCACAAAGCTCCATTGGTCCTCACAGTGCTCCAATGTGTAATCACAGTGCTTCATTATGTCATCACAATGCTCCATTGTGCCATCACAATGCCTCACTGTGTCATCACAGTGCTCCATTGTATCATCACAGTGCTTCATTTTGTCATCACAGAGCTCCGTTTTGTCATCACATTTCTCCATTGTGACATCACAGAGCTCCATTGTCTCATCATAGCGCTCCATTGTGTCATCACAAAGCTACATTGTTCATCACAGTGCTCCATTGTGACATCAGAGTGATCCATTGTGTCCTCACACAGTTCCATTGTATAATCACAGTGCTCTATTGTATCACAGAGCTCCATTGTATCATCACAGAGCTCCCTTTTTGTCTTCAGAGTGCTCCATTGTGACATGACAGTGATCCATTGTGTCATCACTGTGCTCCATTGTGTCATCACAGAGCTCGGTGTCATCACATTGCTCCATTGTGATATCACAGAGCTCCATTGTGTCATCACAGTGCTCCATTGTATAATCACAGAGCACCATTGAGTCATCACAGATCTCCATTGTGTCATCAAAATGCTCTATTGTGGCAACACAATGCTCTATTGTGGCATCATAGTGCTCCCTTGAGTCATCAGAGTGCTCCATTGTGTTATCACAGTGCTCCACTGTGACATCCCAGTGTTCATTATATCATCAAAATGCTCCATCGAGTCATCACAGTCCTCCAATTTGTCCTCACATAGTTCCATTGTGTAATAACAGTGCTCCATTGTATAATCACAGTGCTCCATTGTATCATCAAATTGCTTTATTGTGTCATCACAGTGCTCAATTGTTTCATCACAGAGGTCCATTGTCTCATCAGAGTGCTCCATTGTGTCATCACAGTGCACCATTTCCTCAACGCATTGCTCAGTTTTGTCATCACAGTGCCCCATTGTGTCATCACAGTGCTCCATTGTGTCATAACAGTGCACCATTGTGTTATCACAGTGCTCCACTTTGTCATCATCCTACTCCATTGTGTCATCACAGTGCTCCATTGTGTCATCACAAAGCTCCATTGGTCATCACAGTGCTCCTCTGTGTCATCACAGTGCTTCATTATGTTATCACAATGCTCCATTTTGTAATCACAATGCCTCATTGTGTCATCACAGTGCTCCATTCTGACATCACAGTGCTCCACTGTGATATCACAGTGCTCAACTGTGTCATCACAGTGCTCGATTATGTCATCACAGTGCTCCATTATGTCATCACAATGCTCCATTGTGTCATCATAGTGCTCCCTTGTGACATCACAGTGATCAATTTTCTCATCACAGTGCTTCATTGTGTCATCACAGTGATCCATTATGTCATCACAGTGATCCATTGTCTCATCATAGTGCTCCCTTGTGTCATCACAGTGTTCTATTGTGTCACCACAGAGCTCCATTGTTCATCACAGTGCTCCATAGTGACATCAGAGTGCTCTATTGTGTGCTCCCAGATTTCCATTGTGTAATCACAGTGCTCTATTGTGTCATCACAGAGCTCCATTGTGTCATCACAGAGCTCCATTGTGTCATCACAGAGCTCCATTGTGTCATCACAGAGCTCCATTGTGTCCTCAAATTCTCCATTTTGTCATCATAGTGCTCCACTGTGACATCACAGTGCTCCATTGTGTCATCACAGTGATCCATTTTGTCATCACAGTGATCGGTTGTCTCATCACAGTGCTCAATTGTATCATCACAGTGTTGCATTGTGATATCACAGTGTTGGATTGTGTCATCATAGTGCTCCATTGTGTCATCACAGAGCTACATTGTGTCATCACATTGTGACATCACAGACCTCCGTTGTGTCATCACAGTGCTCCATTGTTTAATCACAGAGCCCCATTGTGTCATCACAGATCTCCATTGTGTCATCACAATGCTCTATTGTGGCATCATAGTGCTCCCTTGTGTCATCACAGTGCTCCATTGTGTTATCAGAGTGCTCCACTGTGTCATCACAGTGCTCATTATATCATCAAAATGCTCCATTGTGTCACCACATTTCTCCATTGTGTAATGACCGTGCACCATAGTGTCATACCAGTGATCCATTATCTCATCATAGTGCTCTATAGAGTCATCTATGTGCTCCATTGTCTCATCATAGTGCTCCATTGTGTCATCACAGTGCTCCATTTTGTCATCACAGTGCTCCAATGTGTCATCACAGTGATCAATTGTGTCATCACAGTGCACAATTGTGTTATCACAGTGCTCCACTGTGTCATCACAGTGTTCCATTGTGTCATCACAGTGCTCCATTGTGTCATCACAGTGTTCCACTGTGTCACCACAATGATCTATTGTGTCATCACAGTGCTCCATTGTGTCATCACAGGGATCCATTTTTCATCACAGTGCTACACTGTGTCATCATTGTGCTCCATTATGTCATCACAGTGATCCATTGTCTCATCATAGTGCTCCATTGTGTCATCACAGTGATCCATTGTGTCATCACAAAGCTACATTGTTCATCAGAGTGCTCCATTGTGACATCAGAGTGCTCCATTGTGTCCTCACAGAGTTCCATTGTGTAATCACAGTGCTCCATTTTATCAAATAGCTCCATTGTATCATCACAGAGCTCCCTTTGTCTTCATAGTGCTACATTGTGACATGACAGTGCTGCATTGGGTCATCACAGAGCTCGGTGTCATCACATTGCTCCATTGTGTTATCACAGAGCTCCATTTTGTCATCACAGTGCTCCAATTTATAATCACCGAGCACCATTGTGTCATCACAGATCTCCATTGTGGCATCACAATGCTCTATTGTGGCATCACAATGCTCTATTGTGGCATCACAGTGCTCCATTGTGTCATCACAATGCTCAATTGTGTCATCACAGTGCTCCATTCTGACATCACAGTGCTCCACTGTGATATCACAGTGCTCAACTGTGTCATCACAGTGCTCGATTATGTCATCACAGTGCTCCATTATGTCATCACAATGCTCCATTGTGACATCACAGTGCTCCCTTGTGACATCACAGTGATCAATTTTCTCATCACAGTGCTTCATTGTGTCATCACAGTGATCCATTATGTCATCACAGTGATCCATTGTCTCCTCATAGTGCTCCCTTGTGTCATCACAGTGTTCTATTGTGTCACCACAGAGCTCCATTGTTCATCACAGTGCTCCATTGTGACATCAGAGTGCTCTATTGTGTGCTCCCAGATTTCCATTGTGTAATCACAGTGCTCCATTGTGTCATCACAGAGCTCCATTGTGTCATCACAGAGCTCCACTGTGACATCCCAGTGTTCATTATATCATCAAAATGCTCCATCGAGTCATCACAGTCCTCCAATTTGTCCTCACATAGTTCCATTGTGTAATAACAGTGCTCCATTGTATAATCACAGTGCTTCATTGTATCATCAAATTATTTTATTGTGTCATCACAGTGCTCAATTGTTTAATCACAGAGGTCCATTGTCTCATCAGAGTGCTCCATTGTGTCATCACAGTGCACCATTTCCTCAAGGCATTGCTCAGTTTTGTCATCACAGTGCCCCATTGTGTCATCACAATGCTCCATTGTGTCATCACAGGTCACCATTGTGTTATCACAGTGCTCCACTTTGTCATCATCCTGCTCCATTGTGTCATCACAGTGCTCCATTGTGTCATCACAAAGCTCCATTGGTCATCACAGTGCTCCTTTGTGTCATCACAGTGCTTCATTATGTTATCACAATGCTCCATTTTGTAATCACAATGCCTCATTGTGTCATCACAGTGCTCCATTCTGACATCATAGTGCTCCACTGTGATATCACAGTGCTCAACTGTGTCATCACAGTGCTCCATTATGTCATCACAGTGCTCCATTATGTCATCACAATGCTCCATTGTCTCATCACAGTGCTCCCTTGTGACATCACAGTGATCAATTTTCTCATCACAGTGCTTCATTGTGTCATCACAGTGATCCATTATGTCATCACAGTGATCCATTGTCTCATCATAGTGCTCCCTTGTGTCATCACAGTGTTCTATTGTGTCACCACAGAGCTCCATTGTTCATCACAGTGCTCCATTGTGACATCAGAGTGCTCTATTGTGTGCTCCCAGATTTCCATTGTGTAATCACAGTGTTTCATTGTGTCATCACAGAGCTCCATTGTGTCATCACAGAGCTCCATTGTGTCATCACAGAGCTCCATTGTGTCCTCAAATTCTCCATTTTGTCATCACAGTGCTCCACTGTGACATCACAGTGCTCCATTGTGTCATCAGAGTGATCCATTTTGTCATCACAGTGATCGGTTGTCTCATCACAGTGCTCAATTGTATCATCACAGTGTTGCATTGTGATATCACAGTGCTGGATTGTGTCATCATAGTGCTCCATTGTGTCATCACAGAGCTACATTGTGTCATCACATTGTGACATCACAGACCTCCGTTGTGTCATCACAGTGCTCCATTGTTTAATCACAGAGCCCCATTGTGTCATCACAGATCTCCATTGTGTCATCACAATGCTCTATTGTGGCATCATAGTGCTCCCTTGTGTCATCACAGTGCTCCATTGTGTTATCAGAGTGCTCCACTGTGTCATCACAGTGCTCATTATATCATCAAAATGCTCCATTGTGTCACCACATTTCTCCATTGTGTAATGACCGTGCACCATAATGTCATACCAGTGATCCATTATCTCATCATAGTGCTCTATAGAGTCATCTATGTGCTCCATTGTCTCATCATAGTGCTCCATTGTGTCATCACAGTGCTCCATTTTGTCATCACAGTGCTCCAATGTGTCATCACAGTGATCAATTGTGTCATCACAGTGCACAATTGTGTTATCACAGTGATCCACTGTGTCATCACAGTGTTCCATTGTGTCATCACAGTGCTCCATTGTGTCATCACAGTGTTCCACTGTGTCACCACAATGATCTATTGTGTCATCACAGTGCTCCATTGTGTCATCACAGTGCTCCATTTTTCATCACAGTGCTACACTGTGTCATCATTGTGCTCCATTATGTTATCACAGTGATCCATTGTCTCATCATAGTGCTCCATTGTGTCATCACACTGATCCATTGTGTCATCACAAAGCTACATTGTTCATCACAGTGCTCCATTGTGACATCAGAGTGCTCCATTGTGTCCTCACAGAGTTCCATTGTGTAATCACAGTGCTCCATTTTATCAAATAGCTCCATTGTATCATCACAGAGCTCCCCTTTGTCTTCATAGTGCTACATTGTGACATGACAGTGCTGCATTGCGTCATCACAGAGCTTGGTGTCATCACATTGCTCCATTGTGATATCCCAGAGCTCCATTGTGTCATCACAGTGCTCCATTGTATAATCATAGAGCACCATTTTGTCATCACAGATCTCCATTGTGTCATCACAATGCTCTATTGTGGCATCACAATGCTCTATTGTGGCATCATAGTGCTCCCTTGAGTCATCAGAGTGCTCCATTGTGTTATCACAGTGCTCCACTGTGTCATCCCAGTGTTCATTATATCATCAAAATGCTCCATCGAGTCATCACAGTCCTCCATTTTGTCCTCACATAGTTCCATTGTGTAATAACAGTGCTCCATTGTATAATCACAGTGCTCCATTGTATCATCAAATTGCTTTATTGTGTCATCCCAGTGCTCAATTGTTTCATCACAGAGGTACATTGTCTCATCAGAGTACTCCATTGTGTCATCACAGTGCACCATTTCCTCAACGCATTGCTCAGTTTTGTCATCACAGTGCCCCATTGTGTCATCACAATGCTCCATTGTGTCATCACAGTGCACAATTGTGTTATCACAGTGCTCCACTTTGTCATCATCCTGCTCCATTGTGTCATCACAGTGCTCCATTGTGTCATCACAAATCTCCATTGGTCATCACAGTGCTCCTCTGTGTCATCACAGTGCTTCATTATGTTATCACAATGCTCCATTTTGTAATCATAATGCCTCATTGTGTCATCACAGTGCTCCACTCTGACATCGCAGTGCTCCACTGTGATATCACAGTGCTCAACTGTGTCATCACAGTGCTCGATTATGTCATCACAGTGCTCCATTATGTCATCACAATGCTCCATTGTGTCATCACAGTGCTCCCTTGTGACATCACAGTGATCAATTTTCTCATCACAGTGCTTCATTGTGTCATCACAGTGATCCATTATGTCATGACAGTGATCCATTATCTCATCATAGTGCTCCCTTGTGTCATCACAGTGTTCTATTATGTCACCACAGAGCTCCATTGTTCATCACAGTGCTCCATTGTGAAATCAGAGTGCTCTATTGTGTGCTCCCAGATTTCCATTGTGTAATCACAGTGCTCCATTGTGTCATCACAGAGCTCCATTGTGTCATCACAGAGCTCCATTGTGTCATCACAGAGCTCCATTGTGTCATCACAGAGCTCCATTGTGTCCTCAAATTCTCCATTTTGTCATCACAGTGCTCCACTGTGACATCACAGTGCTCCATTGTGTCATCACAGTGATCCATTTTGTCATCACAGTGATCGGTTGTCTCATCACAGTGCTCAATTGTATCATCACAGTGTTTCATTGTGATATCACAGTGCTGGATTGTGTCATCATAGTGCTCCATTGTGTCATCACAGAGCTACATTGTGTCATCACATTGTGACATCACAGACCTCCGTTGTGTCATCACAGTGCTCCATTGTTTAATCACAGAGCCCCATTGTGTCATCACAGATCTCCATTGGGTCATCACAATGCTCTATTGTGTCATCATAGTGCTCCCTTGTGTCATCACAGTGCTCCATTGTGTTATCAGAGTGCTCCACTGTGTCATCACAGTGCTCATTATATCTTCAAAATGCTCCATTGTGTCACCACATTTCTCCATTGTGTAATGACCGTGCACCATAGTGTCATACCAGTGATCCATTATCTCATCATAGTGCTCTATAGAGTCATCTATGTGCTCCATTGTCTCATCATAGTGCTCCATTGTGTCATCACAGTGCTCCATTTTGTCATCACAGTGCTCCAATGTGTCATCACAGTGATCAATTGTGTCATCACAGTGCACAATTGTGTTATCACAGTGCTCCACTGTGTCATCACAGTGTTCCATTGTGTCATCACAGTGCTCCATTGTGTCATCACAAAGCTCCATTGGTCCTCACAGTGCTCCAATGTGTATTCACAGTGCTTCATTATGTCATCACAATGCTCCATTGTGCCATCACAATGCCCCACTGTGTCATCACAGTGCTCCATTGTATCATCACAGTGCTTCATTTTGTCATCACAGAGCTCCATTTTGTCATCACATTGTCTCCATTGTGACATCACAGAGCTCCATTGTCTCATCATAGCGCTCCATTGTGTCATCACAAAGCTACATTGTTCATCACAGTGCTCCATTGTGACATCAGAGTGATCCATTGTGTCCTCACACAGTTCCATTGTATAATCACAGTGCTCCATTGTATCACAGAGCTCCATTGTATCATCACAGAGCTCCCTTTTGTCTTCATAGTGCTCCATTGTGACATGACAGTGATCCATTGTGTCATCACTGTGCTCCATTGTGTCATCACAGAGCTCGGTGTCATCACATTGCTCCATTGTGATATCACAGAGCTCCATTGTGTCATCACAGTGCTCCATTGTATAATCACAGAGCACCATTGTGTCATCACAGATCTCCATTGTGTCATCAAAATGCTCTATTGTGGCAACACAATGCTCTATTGTGGCATCATAGTGCTCCCTTGAGTCATCAGAGTGCTCCATTGTGTTATCACAGTGCTCCACTGTGACATCCCAGTGTTCATTATATCATCAAAATGCTCCATCGAGTCATCACAGTCCTCCAATTTGTCCTCACATAGTTCCATTGTGTAATAACAGTGCTCCATTGTATAATCACAGTGCTCCATTGTATCATCAAATTGCTTTATTGTGTCATCACAGTGCTCAATTGTTTCATCACAGAGGTCCATTGTCTCATCAGAGTGCTCCATTGTGTCATCACAGTGCACCATTTCCTCAACGCATTGCTCAGTTTTGTCATCACAGTGCCCCATTGTGTCATCACAATGCTCCATTGTGTCATCACAGGTCACCATTGTGTTATCACAGTGCTCCACTTTGTCATCATCCTACTCCATTGTGTCATCACAGTGCTCCATTGTGTCATCACAAAGCTCCATTGGTCATCACAGTGCTCCTCTGTGTCATCACAGTGCTTCATTATGTTATCACAATGCTCCATTTTGTAATCACAATGCCTCATTGTGTCATCACAGTGCTCCATTCTGACATCACAGTGCTCCACTGTGATATCACAGTGCTCAACTGTGTCATCACAGTGCTCGATTATGTCATCACAGTGCTCCATTATGTCATCACAATGCTCCATTGTGTCATCACAGTGCTCCCTTGTGACATCACAGTGATCAATTTTCTCATCACAGTGCTTCATTGTGTCATCACAGTGATCCATTATGTCATCACAGTGATCCATTGTCTCATCATAGTGCTCCCTTGTGTCATCAAGTGTACTATTGTGTCACCACAGAGCTCCATTGTTCATCACAGTGCTCCATAGTGACATCAGAGTGCTCTATTGTGTGCTCCCAGATTTCCATTGTGTAATCACAGTGCTCCATTGTGTCATCACAGAGCTCCATTGTGTCATCACAGAGCTCCATTGTGTCATCACAGAGCTCCATTGTGTCCTCAAATTCTCCATTTTGTCACCATAGTGCTCCACTGTGACATCACAGTGCTCCATTGTGTCATCACAGTGATCCATTTTGTCATCACAGTGATCGGTTGTCTCATCACAGTGCTCAATTGTATCATCACAGTGTTGCATTGTGATATCACAGTGTTGGATTGTGTCATCATAGTGCTCCATTGTGTCATCACAGAGCTACATTGTGTCATCACATTGTGACATCACAGACCTCCGTTGTGTCATCACAGTGCTCCATTGTTTAATCACAGAGCCCCATTGTGTCATCACAGATCTCCATTGTGTCATCACAATGCTCTATTGTGGCATCATAGTGCTCCCTTGTGTCATCACAGTGCTCCATTGTGTTATCAGAGTGCTCCACTGTGTCATCACAGTGCTCATTATATCATCAAAATGCTCCATTGTGTCACCACATTTCTCCATTGTGTAATGACCGTGCACCATAGTGTCATACCAGTGATCCATTATCTCATCATAGTGCTCTATAGAGTCATCTATGTGCTCCATTGTCTCATCATAGTGCTCCATTGTGTCATCACAGAGCTACATTGTGTCACACATTGTGACATCACAGACCTCCGTTGTGTCATCATAGTGCTCCATTGTGTCATCACAGTGCTCCGTTTTGTCATCACAGTGCTCCAATGTGTCATCACAGTGATCAATTGTGTCATCACAGTGCACAATTGTGTAATCACAGTGCTCCACTGTGTCATCACAGTGTTCCATTGTGTCATCACAGTGCTCCATTGTGTCATCACAGTGTTCCACTGTGTCACCACAATGATCTATTGTGTCATCACAGTGCTCCATTGTGTCATCACAGTGCTCCATTTTTCATCACAGTGCTACACTGTGTCATCATTGTGCTCCATTATGTCATCACAGTGATCCATTGTCTCATCATAGTGCTCCATTGTGTCATCACAGTGATCCATTGTGTCATCACAAAGCTACATTGTTCATCCCAGTGCTCCATTGTGACATCAGAGTGCTCCATTGTGTCCTCACAGAGTTCCATTGTGTAATCACAGTGCTCCATTTTATCACATAGCTCCATTGTATCATCACAGAGCTCCCTTTGTCTTCATAGTGCTACATTGTGACATGACAGTGCTGCATTGTGTCATCACTGTGCTCCATTGTGTCATCACAGAGCTCGGTTGTCATCACATTGCTCCATTGTGATATCACAGAGCTCCATTTTGTCATCACAGTGCTCCATTGTATAATCACCGAGCACCATTGTGTCATCACAGATCTCCATTGTGGCATCACAATGCTCTATTGTGGCAACATAGTGCTCCCTTGCGTCATCAGAGTGCTCCATTGTGTTATCACAGTGCTCCACTGTGACATCCCAGTGTTCATTATATCATCAAAATTCTCCATCGTGTCATCACAGTGCTCCATTGTGTCCTCACATAGCTATATTTTGTAATAACAGTGCTCCATTGTATAATCACAGTGCTCCATTGTATCATCAAATTGCTTTATTGTGTCATCACAGTGCTCAATTTTTTCATCTCAGAGGTCCATTGTCTCATGAGAGTGCTCCATTGTGTCATCACAGTGCACCATTTCGTCAATGCAGTGGTCAGTTTTGTCATCACAGTGCTCTATTGTCTCATCACCATGCTCCATTGTGTCATCACAGTTCACCATTGTGTTATCACAGTGCTCCACTTTGTCATAATCGTGCTCCATTGTGTCATCACAGTGCTCCATTTTGTCATCACAGTGCTCCAATGTGTCATCACAGTGATCAATTGTGTCATCACAGTGCACAATTGTGTAATCACAGTGCTCCACTGTGTCATCACAGTGTTCCATTGTGTCATCACAGTGCTCCATTGTGTCATCACAGTGTTCCACTGTGTCATCACAATGATCCATTGTGTCATCACAGTGCTCCATTGTGTCATCACAGTGCTCCATTTTTCATCACAGTGCTACACTGTGTCATCATAGTGCTCCATTATGTCATCACAGTTATCCATTGTCTCATCATAGTGCTCCACTGTGTCATCACAGTGATCCATTGTGTCATCACAAAGCTACATTGTTCATCACAGTGCTCCATTGTGACATCAGAGTGCTCCATTGTGTCCTCACAGAGTTCCATTGTGTAATCACAGTGCTCCATTTTATCACATAGCTCCATTGTATCATCACAGAGCTCCCTTTGTCTTCATAGTGCTACATTGTGACATGACAGTGCTGCATTGTGTCATCACTTTGCTCCATTGTGTCATCACAGAGCTCGGTGTCATCACATTGCTCCATTGTGATATCACAGAGCTCCATTTTGTCATCACTCAGCATCTCCATTGTGGCATCACAATGCTCCATTGTGTCATCATAGTGCCCCATTGTGATATTATAGTGTTCCACTCTGTCACCATAGTGCTCCATTATGTCATCACAGTGTTCCATTGTGTCATCACAATGCTCAATTGTGTCATCACAGTGCTCCATCGTGACATCACAGTGCTCCACTGTGATATCACAGTGCTCAACTGTGTCATCACAGTGCTCGATTATGTCATCACAGTTCTCCATTATGTCATCACAATGCTCCATTGTGTCATCACAGTGCTCCCTTGTGACATCACAGTGATCAATTTTCTCATCACAGTGCTTCATTGTGTCATCACAGTGATCCATTGGGTCATCACTGTGATTCATTGTGTTATATGAGTGATCCATTTTTTCATCACAGTGCTCCATTGTGTCATCACAGTGATCCATTGTGACATCACAGTCCTCCATTGTGTGATCACAGTGATCCATTCTGTCATCACAGAGCTCCATTTTGTAATCACAGTGCTCCACTGTGACAGCAGAGTGCTCAATTGTGTCATCACACTGATCCATTGTTTCATCAGAGTGCTCCATTGTGTCATCACAGTGTTCCATTGTGATTCACAGTGCTCCATTGTGTCATTACAGTCTACATTGTGTCATCACAGCGCTCAATTGTGTCATCAAAGTGCTAAATTGTGATATCACAGAACTCCAATGTATTATCACAATGCTCCCCTGTGTCATCAAAGTGCTAAAATGTGTCACCATAATCCTCCATTGTGTCATCACAGAGCTCCATTGTGTCATCACAATGCTCCATTGTGTCATCACAGTGCTGATTGTGTCATCATAGTGATCCATTGTGATATCACAGTGCTCCACTCTGTCACCACAGTGCTCCATTGTGACATCACAGTGCTCCATTGTGATATCACAGTGCTCCACTGTGTCATCACAGTGCTCGATTATGTCATCACAGTGCTCCATTGTGTCATCAAAATGCTCCATTGTGTCATTACATTGCTCCATTGTGTCATCACAGTGCTCCATAGTGTCAACACAGAGCTCCATTGTGTCATCACTGTGCTCCATTATGTCATCACAATGCTCTATTGTGTCATCACAGTGCTCTGTTTTGACATCGCAGTGATCAATTGTCTCATCACTGTGCTTCATTGTGTCATCACAGAGATCAATTGTCTCATCATATTGCTCCATTGTGACATCAAAGTGTTCCATTGTGTCATCGCAGTGCACCATTGTGTCATCACAGTGATCCATTGTGTTATCACAGTGCTCCATTTTATAATCACAGTGCTCCATTGTGTCATCACAAAGCTCCATTGTGTCATCATTCTGCTCCATTGTGTCATCACAGTGTTGCACTGTGTCATCACAATGATCAATTATGTCATCACAGGATCCATTGTCTCATCACAGTGCTCCATTGTGTCATCACAGAGCTCCATTGTGTCATCATAATGCTCTATTGTGTCATCGCAGTGCACCATTGTGTCATCACAGAGATCAATTGTCTCATCATAGTGCTCCATTGTGTCATCACAGTGCTCCACTGTGTCATCACACTGCTCCATTGTTTCATCACAGGATCCATTGTCTCATCACAGTGCTCTATTGTGTCATCACAGAGCTCCATTGTGTCATCATAATGCTCCCCTTTGACATCACAGTGCTCGATTGTGTCATAACATTGATCCACTGTCTCATCACATTTCTCCATTGTGTGATGACAGTGTTCCAGTGTTACATTACAGTGCTCCATTGTGTCATCACAGTGCTCCATTGTGTCATCACAGTGCTCCATTGTGTCATCTCAGGGCTGCCTTGTATTAGTACAATGCTCCCCTGTGTCATCATAGTGCTAAATTGTGTTATCATATTGCTCCTTTGTGTCATTACAGTACTCCATAGTGTCATCACTGTGCAAAATTGTGTCATCACAGTGCTCCATTGTGTCATCACAGTGCTCCGTTGTGACATCAAAGTGCTCCACGGTGATATCAGAGTGCTCCACTGTGTCATCACAGTGCTCATTATATCATCAAAATGCTCCATTGTGTCACCACAGTTCTCCATTGTGTCATGACCGTGCTCCATTGTGTCATACCAGTGATCCATTATCTCATCATAGTGCTCTATAGAGTCATCTATGTGCTCCATTGTCTCATCATAGTGCTCCATTGTGTCATCACAGTGCTCCATTGTGTCATCACAGTGCTCCATTTTGTCATCACAGTGCTACAATGTGTCATCACAGTGATCAATTTTGTCATCACAGTGCACAATTGTGTTATAACAGTGCTCCACTGTGTCATCACAGTGTTCCATTGTGTCATAACTGTGCTCCATTGTGTCATCACAGTGTTCCACTGTGTCACCACAATGATCTATTGTGTCATCATAGTGCTCCATATGTCATCACAGTGCTCCATTTTTCATCACAGTGCTACACTGTGTCATCATAGTGCTCCATTTTGTCATCACAGACTCCATTGTGTCATCACAGTGCTCCATTGTGTCATCACAAATCTCCATTGTGTCATTAAAGGCCTCCACTGTGTCATCACAGGGCTTCATTATGTCATCACAGTGCTCCATTGTATCATCACAATACCTTATTGTGTCATCACAGTGCTCCATTGTGTCATCACAGTGCACCATTGTGTTATCACAGTGCTCCACTGTGTCATCATAGTGCTCCATTGTGTCATCACAGTGCTCAATTGTGTCATCAAAAAGCTCCATTGTCTCATCAGAGTGCTCCATTGTGTCATCCCTGTGACCACTACGTCAACGCAGTGCTCAATTTTGTCATCACAGTGATCCATTGTGTCATTACAGTGCACGACTGTGTAATCACAGAGCTTCATTGTGTCATCATAGTGCTCCATGTGTCCTCACATAGCTCCACTGTGTAATAACAGTGCTCCATTGTATAATTACAGTGCTCCATTGTGTCATCTCATTGATCCATTGTGTCATCACAGTGCTCAATTGTGTCATCACAGAGGTCCATTGTCTCATCAGAGTGCTCCATTATGTCATTACAGTCTACATTGTGTCATCACAGAGCTCAATTGTGTCATCAAAGTGCTAAATTGTGACATCACAGAACTCCAATGTATTATCACAATGCTCCCCTGTTTCATCAAAGTGCTAAAATGTGTCACCATAATCCTCCATTGTGTCATCACAGAGCTCCATTGTGTCATCACAATGCTCCATTGTGTCATCACAGTGCTGATTGTGTCATCATAGTGATCCATTGTGATATCATAGTGCTCCACTCTGTCACCACAGTGCTCCATTGCCATCACAGTGCTCCATTGTGTCATCACATTGCTCAATTGTGTCATCACAGTGCTCCATTGTGACATCACAGTGCTCCACTGTGATATCACAGTGCTCCCCTGTGTCATCACAGTGCTCGATTATGTCATCACAGTGCTCCATTGTGTCATCAAAATGCTCCATTGTGTCATTACATTGCTCCATTGTGTCATCACAGTGCTCCATAGTGTCATCACAGAGCTCCATTGTGTCATCACAGTGCTCCATTATGTCATCACAATGCTCTATTGTGTCATCACAGTGATCTGTTTTGACATCGCAGTGATCAATTGTCTCATCACTGTGCTTCATTGTGTCATCACAGAGATCAATTGTCTCATCATATTGCTCCATTGTGACATCAAAGTGTTCCATTGTGTCATCGCAGTGCACCATTGTGTCATCACAGTGATCCATTGTGTTATCACAGTGCTCCATTTTATAATCACAGTGCTCCACTGTGTCATCACAGTGCTCCATTGTTTCATCACAGGATCCATTGTCTCATCACAGTGCTCTATTGTGTCATCACAGAGCTCCATTGTCTCATCATAATGCTCCCCTGTGACATCACAGTGCTCGATTGTGTCATAACTCTGATCCACTGTCTCATCACATTTCTCCATTGTGTGATGACAGTGTTCCAGTGTTACATTACAGTGCTCCATTGTGTCATCACAGTGCTCCATTGTGTCATCTCAGGGCTGCCTTGTATTATCACAACGCTCCACTGTGTCATCATAGTGCTAAATTGTGTTATCATATTGCTCCGTTGTGTCATTACAGAACTCCATAGTGTCATCACTGTGCACAATTGTTTCATCACAGTGCTCCATTGTGTCATCACGGTGCTCCGTTGTGACATCACAGTGCTCCACGGTGATATCAGAGTGCTCCACTGTGTCATCACAGTGATCCATTGTCTCATCACAGTGCTCCATTGTGTCATCACAATGCCTCATTTTGTCTCCACAGTGCTCCATTGTGTCATCACAGTGTTCCATTGTGACATCACAGTGCTCCATTTTGTCATTACAGTGCTACATTGTGTCATCACAGAGCTCCATTGTGTCATCACAGTGCTCCATTGTGACATTACAGAACTCCAATGTATTATCAAAAGGCTCCACTGTGTCATCAAAGTGCTAAAATGTGTCATCATAATGCTCCATTGTGTCATCACAGAGCTCCATTGTGTTTTCACAATGCTCCATTGTGTCATCATAGTGCCCCATTGTGATATCATAGTGTTCCACTCTGTCATCACAGTGCTCCATTCTGACATCACAGTGCTCCACTGTGATATCACAGTGCTCAACTGTGTCATCACAGTGCTCGATTATGTCATCACAGTGCTCCATTATGTCATCACAGTGCTCCCTTGTGACATCACAGTGATCAATTTTCTCATCACAGTGCTTCATTGTGTCATCACAGTGATCCATTATGTCATCACAGTGATCCATTGTCTCATCATAGTGCTCACTTGTGTCATCACAGTGTTCTATTGTGTCACCACAGAGCTCCATTGTTCATCACAGTGCTCCATTGTGAAATCAGAGTGCTCTATTGTGTGCTCCCAGATTTCCATTGTGTAATCACAGTGCTCCATTGTGTCATCACAGAGCTCCATTGTGGCATCACAGAGCTCCATTGTGTCATCACAGAGCTCCATTGTGTTATCACAGAGCTCCATTGTGTCCTCAAATTCTCCATTTTGTCATTACAGTGCTCCACTGTGACATCACAGTGCTCCACTGAGTCATCACAGTGATCCATTTTGTCATCACAGTGATCGGTTGTCTCATCACAGTGCTCAATTGGATCATCACAGTGTTTCATTGTGATATCACAGTGCTGGATTGTGTCATCATAGTGCTCCATTTTGTCATCACAGAGCTACATTGTGTCATCACATTGTGACATCACAGACCTCCGTTGTGTCATCACAGTGCTCCATTGTTTAATCACAGAGCCCCATTGTGTCATCACAGATCTCCATTGTGTCATCACAATGCTCTATTGTGGCATCATAATGCTCCCTTGTGTCATCACAGTGCGCCATTGTGTCCTCACTTAGCTATATTTTGTAATAACAGTGCTCCATTGTATAATCACAGTGCTCCATTGTATCATCAAATTGCTTTATTGTGTCATCACAGTGCTCAATTTTTTTCATCTCAGAGGTCCATTGTCTCATGAGAGTGCTCCATTGTGTCATCACAGTGCACCATTTCGTCAACGCAGTGGTCAGTTTTGTCATCACAGTGCTCTATTGTGTCATCACCATGCTCCATTGTGTCATCACAGTTCACCATTGTGTTATCACAGTGCTCCACTTTGTCATAATCGTGCTCCATTGTGTCATCACAGTGCTCCATTGTGTCATCACAAAGCTCCATTGGTCATCACAGTGCTCCACTGTGTCATCACAGTGCTTCATTATGTTATCACAATGCTCCATTATGTTATCACAATGCCTCATTGTGTCATCACAGTGCTCCACTGTGTCATCACAGTGCTTCATTATGTTATCACAATGCTCCATTATGTTATCACAATGCCTCATTGTGTCATCAAAGTGCTCCATTGTGTCATCACAGTGTTGCACTGTGTCATCACAATGATCAATTATGTCATCACAGTGATCAATTGTCTCATCATAGTGCTCCATTGTGTCATCACAGTGCTCCACTGTGTCATCACACTGCTCCATTGTTTCATCACAGTGCTCCATTGTGTCATCACAGTGCTCCATTGTGTCATCACAGTGCTCCATTGTGTCATCTCAGGGCTGCCTTGTATTATCACAATGCTCCACTGTGTCATCATAGTGCTAAATTGTGTTATCATATTGCTCCGTTGTGTCATTACAGAACTTCATAGTGTCATCACTGTGCACAATTGTGTCATCACAGTGCTCCGTTGTGACATCACAGTGCTCCACGGTGATATCAGAGTGCTCCACTGTGTCATCAAAGTGCTCATTATATCATTAAAATGCTCCATTGTGTCACCACAGTTCTCCATTGTCATGACCGTGCTCCATTGTGTCATACCAGTGATCCATTATCTCATCATAGTGCTCTATAGAGTCATCTATGTGCTCCATTGTCTCATCATAGTGCTCCATTGTGTCATCACAGTGCTCCATTGTGTCATCACAGTGCTCCATTTTGTCATCACAGTGCTACAATGTGTCATCACAGTGATCAATTTTGTCATCACAGTGCACAATTGTGTTATAACAGTGCTCCACTGTGTCATCACAGTGTTCCATTGTGTCATAACTGTGCTCCATTGTGTCATCACAGTGTTCCACTGTGTCACCACAATGATCTATTGTGTCATCATAGTGCTCCATATGTCATCACAGTGCTCCATTTTTCATCACAGTGCTACAATGTGTCATCATAGTGCTCCATTTTGTCATCACAGACTCCATTGTGTCATCACAGTGCTCCATTGTGTCATCACAAATGTCCATTGTGTCATTAAAGGCCTCCACTGTGTCATCACAGGGCTTCATTATGTCATCACAGTGCTCCATTGTATCATCACAATACCTTATTGTGTCATCACAGTGCTCCATTGTGTCATCACAGTGCACCATTGTGTTATCATAGTGCTCCACTGTGTCATCATAGTGCTCCATTGTGTCATCACAGTGCTCAATTGTGTCATCAAAAAGCTCCATTGTCTCATCAGAGTGCTCCATTGTGTCATCCCTGTGCACCACTACGTCAACGCAGTGCTCAATTTTGTCATCACAGTGATCCATTGTGTCATTACAGTGCACGACTGTGTAATCACAGAGCTTCATTGTGTCATCATAGTGCTCCATGTGTCCTCACATAGCTCCACTGTGTAATAACAGTGCTCCATTGTATAATTACAGTGCTCCATTGTGTCATCTCATTGATCCATTGTGTCATCACAGTGCTCAATTGTGTCATCACAGAGGTCCATTGTCTCATCAGAGTGCTCCATTATGTCATTACAGTCTACATTGTGTCATCACAGAGCTCAATTGTGTCATCAAAGTGCTAAATTGTGACATCACAGAACTCCAATGTATTATCACAATGCTCCCCTGTTTCATCAAAGTGCTAAAATGTGTCACCATAATCCTCCATTGTGTCATCACAGAGCTCCATTGTGTCATCACAATGCTCCATTGTGTCATCACAGTGCTGATTGTGTCATCATAGTGATCCATTGTGATATCATAGTGCTCCACTCTGTCACCATAGTGCTCCATTGTCATCACAGTGCTCCATTGTGTCATCACATTGCTCAATTGTGTCATCACAGTGCTCCATTGTGACATCACAGTGCTCCACTGTGATATCACAGTGCTCCCCTGTGTCATCACAGTGCTCGATTATGTCATCACAGTGCTCCATTGTGTCATCAAAATGCTCCATTGTGTCATTACATTGCTCCATTGTGTCATCACAGTGCTCCATAGTGTCATCACAGAGCTCCATTGTGTCATCACAGTGCTCCATTATGTCATCACAATGCTCTATTTTGTCATCACAGTGATCTGTTTTGACATCGCAGTGATCAATTGTCTCATCACTGTGCTTCATTGTGTCATCACAGAGATCAATTGTCTCATCATATTGCTCCATTGTGACATCAAAGTGTTCCATTGTGTCATCGCAGTGCACCATTGTGTCATCACAGTGATCCATTGTGTTATCACAGTGCTCCATTTTATAATCACAGTGCTCCATTGTGTCATCACAAAGCTCAATTGTGTCATCATTCTGCTCCATTGTGTCATCACAGTGTTGCACTGTGTCGTCACAATGATCAATTATGTCATCACAGTGATCAATTGTCTCATCATAGTGCTCCATTGTGTCATCACAGTTCTCCACTGTGTCATCACACTGCTCCATTGTTTCATCACAGGATCCATTGTCTCATCACAGTGCTCTATTGTGTCATCACAGAGCTCCATTGTCTCATCATAATGCTCCCCTGTGACATCACAGTGCTCGATTGTGTCATAACTCTGATCCACTGTCTCATCACATTTCTCCATTGTGTGATGACAGTGTTCCAGTGTTACATTACAGTGCTCCATTGTGTCATCACAGTGCTCCATTGTGTCATCTCAGGGCTGCCTTGTATTATCACAACGCTCCACTGTGTCATCATAGTGCTAAATTGTGTTATCATATTGCTCCGTTGTGTCATTACAGAACTCCATAGTGTCATCACTGTGCACAATTGTGTCATCACAGTGCTCCATTGTGTCATCACGGTGCTCCGTTGTGACATCACAGTGCTCCACGGTGATATCAGAGTGCTCCACTGTGTCATCACAGTGATCCATTGTCTCATCACAGTGCTCCATTGTGTCATCACAATGCCTCATTTTGTCTCCACAGTGCTCCATTGTGTCATCACAGTGTTCCATTGTGACATCACAGTGCTCCATTTTGTCATTACAGTGCTACATTGTGTCATCACAGAGCTCCATTGTGTCATCACAGTGCTCCATTGTGACATTACAGAACTCCAATGTATTATCAAAAGGCTCCACTGTGTCATCAAAGTGCTAAAATGTGTCATCATAATGCTCCATTGTGTCATCACAGAGCTCCATTGTGTTTTCACAATGCTCCATTGTGTCATCATAGTGCCCCATTGTGATATCATAGTGTTCCACTCTGTCATCATAGTGCTCCATTCTGACATCACAGTGCTCCACTGTGATATCACAGTGCTCAACTGTGTCATCACAGTGCTCGATTATGTCATCACAGTGCTCCATTATGTCATCACAGTGCTCCCTTGTGACATCACAGTGATCAATTTTCTCATCACAGTGCTTCATTGTGTCATCACAGTGATCCATTATGTCATCACAGTGATCCATTGTCTCATCATAGTGCTCACTTGTGTCATCACAGTGTTCTATTGTGTCACCACAGAGCTCCATTGTTCATCACAGTGCTCCATTGTGAAATCAGAGTGCTCTATTGTGTGCTCCCAGATTTCCATTGTGTAATCACAGTGCTCCATTGTGTCATCACAGAGCTCCATTGTGGCATCACAGAGCTCCATTGTGTCATCACAGAGCTCCATTGTGTTATCACAGAGCTCCATTGTGTCCTCAAATTCTCCATTTTGTCATTACAGTGCTCCACTGTGACATCACAGTGCTCCACTGTGTCATCACAGTGATCCATTTTGTCATCACAGTGATCGGTTGTCTCATCACAGTGCTCAATTGTATCATCACAGTGTTTCATTGTGATATCACAGTGCTGGATTGTGTCATCATAGTGCTCCATTTTGTCATCACAGAGCTACATTGTGTCATCACATTGTGACATCACAGACCTCCGTTGTGTCATCACAGTGCTCCATTGTTTAATCACAGAGCCCCATTGTGTCATCACAGATCTCCATTGTGTCATCACAATTCTCTATTGTGGCATCATAGTGCTCCCTTGTGTCATCACAGTGCTCCATTGTGTCCTCACTTAGCTATATTTTGTAATAACAGTGCTCCGTTGTATAATCACAGTGCTCCATTGTATCATCAAATTGCTTTATTGTGTCATCACAGTGCTCAATTTTTTCATCTCAGAGGTCCATTGTCTCATGAGAGTGCTCCATTGTGTCATCACAGTGCACCATTTCGTCAACGCAGTGGTCAGTTTTGTCATCACAGTGCTCTATTGTGTCATCACCATGCTCCATTGTGTCATCACAGTTCACCATTGTGTTATCACAGTGCTCCACTTTGTCATAATCGTGCTCCATTGTGTCATCACAGTGCTCCACTGTGACATCACAGTGCTCCATTGTGTCATCACAGTGATCCATTTTGTCATCACAGTGATCGGTTGTCTCATCACAGTGCTCAATTTTATCATCACAGTGTTTCATTGTGATATCACAGTGCTGGATTGTGTCATCATAGTGCTCCATTTTGTCATCACAGAGCTACATTGTGTCATCACATTGTGACATCACAGACCTCCGTTGTGTCATCACAGTGCTCCATTGTTTAATCACAGAGCCCCATTGTGTCATCACAGATCTCCATTGTGTCATCACAATGCTCTATTGTGGCATCATAGTGCTCCCTTGTGTCATCACAGTGCTCCATTGTGTCCTCACTTAGCTATATTTTGTAATAACAGTGCTCCGTTGTATAATCACAGTGCTCCATTGTATCATCAAATTGCTTTATTGTGTCATCACAGTGCTCAATTTTTTCATCTCAGAGGTCCATTGTCTCATGAGAGTGCTCCATTGTGTCATCACAGTGCACCATTTCGTCAACGCAGTGGTCAGTTTTGTCATCACAGTGCTCTATTGTGTCATCACCATGCTCCATTGTGTCATCACAGTTCACCATTGTGTTATCACAGTGCTCCACTTTGTCATAATCGTGCTCCATTGTGTCATCACAGTGCTCCATTGTGTCATCACAAAGCTCCATTGGTCATCACAGTGCTCCACTGTGTCATCACAGTGCTTCATTATGTTATCACAATGCTCCATTATGTTATCACAATGCCTCATTGTGTCATCACAGTGCTCCACTGTGTCATCACAGTGCTTCATTATGTTATCACAATGCTCCATTATGTTATCACAATGCCTCATTGTGTCATCAAAGTGCTCCATTGTGTCATCACAGTGTTGCACTGTGTCATCACAATGATCAATTATGTCATCACAGTGATCAATTGTCTCATCATAGTGCTCCATTGTGTCATCACAGTGCTCCACTGTGTCATCACACTGCTCCATTGTTTCATCACAGTGCTCCATTGTGTCATCACAGTGCTCCATTGTGTCATCACAGTGCTCCATTGTGTCATCTCAGGGCTGCCTTGTATTATCACAATGCTCCACTGTGTCATCATAGTGCTAAATTGTGTTATCATATTGCTCCGTTGTGTCATTACAGAACTCCATAGTGTCATCACTGTGCACAATTGTGTCATCACAGTGCTCCATTGTGTCATCACAGTGCTCCGTTGTGACATCACAGTGCTCCACGGTGATATCAGAGTGCTCCACTGTGTCATCACAGTGCTCATTATATCATTAAAATGCTCCATTGTGTCACCACAGTTCTCCATTGTCATGACCGTGCTCCATTGTGTCATACCAGTGATCCATTATCTCATCATAGTGCTCTATAGAGTCATCTATGTGCTCCATTGTCTCATCATAGTGCTCCATTGTGTCATCACAGTGCTCCATTGTGTCATCACAGTGCTCAATTGTGTAATCAAAGAGATCAATTTTGTCATCACAGTGCTGCATTGTGTCATCACAATGCTCCATTGTGTCAAAACAGTGCACGATTGTGTTATCACAGTGCTCCACTGTGACATCATCGTGCTCCATTGTGTCATCACAGTGCTCCATTGTGTCATCATGAAGCTCCACTGGTCATCACAGTGCTCCAATGTGTCATCACTGTGCTACATTGTGACATCACAGTGCTCCATTGTGTCATCACAGTGCTCCATTTTGTCATCACAGTGCTCCATTTGGTCATCACAATGCTCCATTGTAAAATCACAGAGCTCCATTGTGTCATCACAGGGATCTAAATTCTCATCAAAATGCTCCATTGTGTCATCACAGTGCTCAATTGTGACATCACAGTGCTCCATTGTGTCATCACCGTGCTACATTATGTCATCAGTGTGATCCATTTTCTCATCATAGTGCTCCCTTGTGTCATCACAGTGCTCTATTGTGTCACAACAGGGATCCATTGTTCATCACAGTGCTCCATTGTGCATACAAGTGCTCCATTGTGTGCTCCCAGATTTCCATTGTGTAATCACAGTGCTCCATTGTGTCATCAAAGAGCTCCATTGTGTCATCACAGAGCTCCATTGTGTCATCACAGAGCTCCATTGTGTCCTCAAATTCTCCATTTTGTCATCACAGTGCTCCATTGTGACATCACAGTGCTCCATTGTGTCATCACATTGATCCATTGTGTCATCACAGTGATCCGTTGTCTCATCACAGTGCTCAATTGTGTCATCACAGTATTTCATTGTGATATCAAGGTGCTCGATTGTGTCATCACAGTGCTCCATTGTGTCATCACAGAGCTACATTGTGTCATCACATTGTGACATCACAGACCTCCATTGTGTCATCACAGTGCTCCATTGTTTAATCACAGAGCCCCATTGTGTCATCACAGATCTCCATTTTGTCATCACATGCACTATTGTGGCATCACAGTGCTCCCTTTTGTCATCACAGTGCTCCATTGTGTCATCACAGTGCTCCATTGTGACATCACAGTGCTCCACGGTGATATCAGAGTTCTCCACTGTGTCATCACAGTGCTCATTATATCATCAAAATGCTCCATTTTGTCACCACAATTCTCCATTGTGTCATGACCGTGTTCCATTGTGTCATACCAGTGATCCATTATCTCATCATAGTGCTCTATAGAGTCATCTATGTGCTCCATTGTCTCATCATAGTGCTCCATTGTGTCATCACAGTGCTCCATTGTGTCATCACAGTGCTCCATTTTGTCATCACAGTGCACAATTGTGTTATAACAGTGCTCCACTGTGTCATCACAGTGTTCCATTGTGTCATAACTGTGCTCCATTGTGTCATCACAGTGTTCCACTGTGTCACCACAATGATCTATTGTGTCATCATAGTGCTCCATATGTCATCTCAGTGCTCCATTTTTCATCACAGTGCTACACTGTGTCATCACAGTGCTCCATTGTCTAATCACAGTGCTCCATTCTATCATCACTGTGCTCCATAGTGACAACACAATGCTCCATTGTGATATCTTAGTGCTACATTGTACCATCATAGTGCTCCCTTGTGACATCACAGTGCTTCTTTTTCTCCTCACATAGCTCCATTGTGTCATCCCAGTGCGCCTTTGTGATATTAACGTGCTCCATTGTCTCATCACAGTGCTCCGTTGTGTCATCACAGTGATCCATTGTTTCCTCACAGTGCTCCATTGTGTCATCACAGTGCTCCACTGTGACATCAGAGTGCTCAATTGTGTCATCACACTGATCCATTGTTTCATCAGAGTGCTCCATTGTGTCATCACAGTGTTCCATTGTGACATCACAGTGCTCCATTGTGTCATCAGAGTGCTCCATTGTGTCATCCCAGTGCACCACTACGTCAACGCAGTGCTCAATTTTGTCATCACAGTGATCCATTGTGTCATTACAGTGCACGACTGTGTAATCACAGAGCTTCATTGTGTCATCATAGTGCTCCATGTGTCCTCACATAGCTCCACTGTGTAATAACAGTGCTCCATTGTATAATTACAGTGCTCCATTGTGTCATCTCATTGATCCATTGTGTCATCACAGTGCTCAATTGTGTCATCACAGAGGTCCATTGTCTCATCAGAGTGCTCCATTGTGTCATCACAGTGCACCATTATGTCAACGCAGTGCTCAGTTTTGTCATCACAGTGATACATTGTGTCATTACAGTGCTCCATTGTGTAATCACAGAGATAAATTGTTTGATCATAGTGCTCCATTGTCATCAGAGTACACCATTGTGTTATCACAGTGCTCCATTGTGTCCTCAAATTCCTCATTTTGTCATCATCGTGCTCCATTGTGTCATCACAGTGCTCCATTGTGTCATCACAATGCTCCATTGTGTCATCACAGAGCTCCATTGTTCATCACAGTGCTCCAGTGTAACGTCACAGTGCTCCATTGTTTCAGCACAGTGCTACACTCTGTCATGTTAGTGCTCCATTTTGTCATCACAGATCTCCACTGTGTCATCACAGTGCTCCATTGTGTCATCACAAAGCTCCATTGGTCATCACAGTGCTCCAATGTGTATTCACAGTGCTTCATTATGTCATCACAATGCTCCATTGTGCCATCACAATGCCTCACTGTGTCATCACAGTGCTCCATTGTGTCATCACAGTGCTTCATTTTGTCATCACAGAGCTCCGTTTTGTCATCACATTTCTCCATTGTGACATCACAGAGCTCCATTGTCTCATCATAGCGCTCCATTGTGTCATCACACTGATCCATTGTGTCATCACAAAGCTACATTGTTCATCACAGTGCTCCACTGTGACATCATCGTGCTCCATTGTGTCATCACAGTGCTCCATTGTGTCATCACAAAGCTCCATTGGTCATCACAGTGCTCCTCTGTGTCATCACAGTGCTTCATTATGTTATCACAATGCTCCATTTTGTAATCACAATGCCTCATTGTGTCATCACAGTGCTCCATTGTGACATCACAGTGCTCCATTGTGTCATCACAGGGATCCAATTTCTCATCACAGTACTCCATTGTGTCATCACAGTGCTCCATTGTATCATCACAGTGTTTCATTGTGATATCACAGTGCTGGATTGTGTCATCATAATGCTCCATTGTGTCATCACAGAGCTACATTGTGTCATGACATTGTGACATCACAGACCTCCGTTGTGTCATCACAGTGCTCCATTGTTTAATCACAGAGCCCCATTGTGTCATCACAGATCTCCATTGTGTCATCACAATGCTCTATTGTGGCATCATAGTGCTCCCTTGTGTCATCACAGTGCTCCATTGTGTTATCAGAGTGCTCCACTGTGTCATCACAGTGCTCATTATATCATCAAATTGCTCCATTGTGTCACCACATTTCTCCATTGTGTAAAGACCGTGCACCATAGTGTCATACCAGTGATCCATTATCTCATCATAGTGCTCTATGGAGTCATCTATGTGCTCCATTGTCTCATCATAGTGCTCCATTGTGTCATCACAGTGCTCCATTTTGTCATCACAGTGCTCCAATGTGTCATCACAGTGATCAATTGTGTCATCACAGTGCACAATTGTGTTATCACAGTGCTCCACTTTGTCATCACAGTGTTCCATTGTGTCATCACAGTGCTCCATTGTGTCATCACAGTGTTCCACTGTGTCACCACAATGATCTATTGTGTCATCACAGTGCTCCATTGTGTCATCACAGTGTTCCACTGTGTCACCACAATGATCTATTGTGTCATCACAGTGCTCCATTGTGTCATCACAGTGCTCCAATGTGTCATCACAGGGATCAATTGTGTTATCACAGTGCACAATTGTGTTATCACAGTGCTCCACTGTGTCATCACAGTGTTCCATTGTGTCATCACAGTGCTCCATTGTGTTATCACAGTGCTCCACTGTGTCATCACAGTGTTCCATTGTGTCATCACAGTGCTCCATTGTGTCATCACAGTGTTCCACTGTGTCACCACAATGATCCATTGTTTCATCATAGTGCTCCACTGTGTCATCACAATGATTCATTGTGTCATCACAAAGCTACATTGTTCATCACAGTGCTCCATTGTGACATCAGAGTGCTCCATTGTGTCCTCACAGAGTTCCATTGTGTAATCACAGTGCTCCATTTTATCACATAGCTCCATTGTATCATCACAGAGCTCCCTTTGTCTTCATAGTGCTACATTGTGACATGACAGTGCTGCATTGTGTCATCACTGTGCTCCATTGTGTCATCACAGAGCTCGGTGTCATCACATTGCTCCATTGTGATATCACAGAGCTCCATTTTGTCATCACAGTGCTCCATTGTATAATCACAGAGCACCATTGTGTCATCACAGATCTCCATTGTGGCATCACAATGCTCTATTGTGGCATCACAATGCTCTATTGTGGCATCATAGTGCTCCCTTGAGTCATCAGAGTGCTCCATTGTGTTATCACAGTGCTCCACTGTGACATCCCAGTGTTCATTATATCATCAAAATGCTCCATCGTGTCATCACAGTGCTCCACTGTGTCCTCACATAGCTATATTTTGTAATAACAGTGCTCCATTGTATAATCACAGTGCTCCATTGTATCATCAAATTGCTTTATTGTGTCATCACAGTGCTCAATTTTTTTCATCTCAGAGGTCCATTGTCTCATGAGAGTGCTCCATTGTGTCATCACAGTGCACCATTTCGTCAACGCAGTGGTCAGTTTTGTCATCACAGTGCTCTATTGTGTCATCACCATGCTCCATTGTGTCATCACAGTTCTCCATTGTGTCATCACAAAGCTCCATTGGTCATCACAGTGCTCCACTGTGTCATCACAGTGCTTCATTATGTTATCACAATGCTCCATTATGTTATCACAATGCCTCATTGTGTCATCAAAGTGCTCCATTGTGTCATCACAGTGCTCCATTGTGTCATCACAAAGCTCCATTGGTCATCACAGTGCTCCACTGTGTCATCACAGTGCTTCATTATGTTATCACAATGCTCCATTATGTTATCACAATGCCTCATTGTGTCATCAAAGTGCTCCATTGTGTCATCACAGTGCTCCATTGTTACATCACAGTGCTCCATTTTGTCATCACCGTGCTCCATTATGTTATCACAGTGATCCATTGTCTCATCACAGTGCTCCATTGTGTCATCACAATGCCTCATTTTGTCTCCACAGTGCTCCATTGTGTCATCACAGTGTTCCATTGTGACATCACAGTGCTCCATTTTGTCATTCCAGTGCTACATTGTGTCATCACAGAGCTCCATTGTGTCATCACAGTGCTCCATTTTGACATTACAGAACTCCAGTGTATTATCAAAAGGCTCCACTGTGTCATCAAAGTGCTAAAATGTGTCATCATAATGCTCCATTGTGTCATCACAGAGCTCCATTGTGTTTTCACAATGCTCCATTGTGTCATCATAGTGCCCCATTGTGATATCATAGTGTTCCACTCTGTCACCATAGTGCTCCATTATGTCATCACAGTGCTCCATTGTGTCATCAAAATGCTCAACTGTGTCATCACAGTGCTCGATTATGTCATCACAGTGCTCCATTATGTCATCAAAATGCTCCATTGTGTCATCACAGTGCTCCCTTGTGACATCACAGTGATCAATTTTCTCATCACAGTGCTTCATTGTGTCATCACAGTGATCCATTGTGACTTCACAGTGATCCATTGGGTCATCACTGTGATTCATTGTGTTATATGAGTGATCCATTTTTTCATCACAATGCTCCATTGTGTCATCACAGTGATCCATTGTGACATCACAGTCCTCCATTGTGTGATCACAGTGATCCATTCTGTCATCACAGAGCTCCATTGTGTCATCACAGTGCTCCACTGTGACATCAGAGTGCTCAACTGTGTCATCACAGTGTTCCATTGTGACATCACAGTGCTCCATTGTGTCATTACAGGGATCCAGTTTCTCATCAAAGTGCTCTATTGTGTCATCACAGTGCTCCATTGTTACATCACAGTGCTCCATTTTGTCATCACCGTGCTCCATTATGTTATCACAGTGATCCATTGTCTCATCACAGTGCTCCATTGTGTCATCACAATGCCTCATTTTGTCTCCACAGTGCTCCCTTGTGTCATCACAGTGTTCCTTTGTGACATCACAGTGCTCCATTTTGTCATTACAATGCTACATTGTGTCATCACAGAGCTCCATTGTGTCATCACAGTGCTCCATTGTGACATTACAGAACTCCAATGTATTATCAAAAGTCTACACTGTGTCATCAAAGTGCTAAAATGTGTCATCAAAATGCTCCATTGTGTCATCACAGAGCTCCATTGTGTTTTCACAATGCTCCTTTGTGTCATCATAGTGCCCCATTGTGATATCATAGTGTTCCACCCTGTCTCCATAGTGCTCCATTATGTCATCACAGTGCTCCATTGTGTCATCACAATGCTCAATTGTGTCATCACAGTGCTCCATTGTGACATCACAGTGCTCCACTGTGATATCACAGTGCTCAACTGTGTCATCACAGTGCTCGATTATGTCATCACAGTGCTCCATTATGTCATCACAATGCTCCATTGTGTCATCACAGTGCTCCCTTGTGACACCACAGTGATCAATTTTCTCATCACAGTGCTTCATTGTGTCATCACAGTGATCCATTGTGACTTCACAGTGATCCATTGGGTCATCACTGTGATTCATTGTGTTATATGAGTGATCCATTTTTTCATCACAATGCTCAATTGTGTAATCACAGTGCTCCATTGTGACATCACAGTGCTCCACTGTGATATCACAGTGCTCCACTGTGTCATCACAGTGCTCGATTATGTCATCACAGTGTTCCATTGTGTCATCAAAATGCTCCATTGTGTCATCACAGTGCTCCATAGTGTCATCACAGAGCTCCATTGTGTCATCACAGTGCTCCATTATGTCATCACAATGCTCTATTGTGTCATCACAGTGCTCTGTTTTGACATCGCAGTGATCAATTGTCTCATCACTGTGCTTCATTGTGTCATCACAGAGATCAATTGTCTCATCATATTGCTCCATTGTGACATCAAAGTGTTTCATTGTGTCATCGCAGTGCACCATTGTGTCATCACAGTGATCCATTGTGTTATCACAGTGCTCCATTTTATAATCACAGTGCTCCATTGTGTCATCACAAAGCTCAATTGTGTCATCATTCTGCTCCATTGTGTCATCACAGTGTTGCACTGTGTCGTCACAATGATCAATTATGTCATCACAGTGCTCCATTGTGACATCACAGTGCTCCACTGTGTTATCACAGTGCTCGATTATGTCATCACAGTGCTCCATTGTGTCATCCAAATGCTCCATTGTGTCATTGCATTGCTCCATTGTGTCACCACAATGCTCCATAGTGTCATCACAGAGCTTCATTGTGTCATCACAGTGCTCCATTATGTCATCACAATGCTCTATTGTTTCATCACAGTGCTCCGTTGTGACATCGCAGTGATCAAATGTCTCATTATATTGCTTTGTTGTTACATCACAGTGTTCCATTGTGTCATCGCTGTGCACCATTGTGTCAGCACAGTGATCCATTTTGTTATCACAGTGCTCCATTTTATAATCACAGTGCTCCATTTTATTTTTTATTTTTTTTTTTAATTTTTTTTTGGTTTTTCGAGACAGGGTTTCTCTTTGGCTTTGGAGCCTGTCCTGGAACTAGCTCTTGTAGACCAGGCTGGTCTCGAACTCACAGAGATCCGCCTGCCTCTGCCTCCCGAGTGCAGTGCTCCATTTTATAATCACAGTGCTCCATTGTGTCAACACAGAGCTCCATTGTGTCATCACTGTGCTCCATTATGTCATCACAATGCTCCATTGTGTCATCAGAGTGCTCCCTTGTGACATCACAGTGATCAATTTTCTCATCACAGTGCTTCATTGTGTCATCACAGTGATCCATTGTGACTTCACAGTGATCCATTGGGTCATCACTGTGATTCATTGTGTTATATGAGTGATCCATTTTTTTCATCACAATGCTCCATTGTGTCATCACAGTGATCCATTGTGACATCACAGTCCTCCATTGTGTGATCACAGTGATCCATTCTGTCATCACAGAGCTCCATTGTGTCATCACAGTGCTCCACTGTGACATCAGAGTGCTCAATTGTGTCATCACAGTGTTCCATTGTGACATCACAGTGCTCCATTGTGTCATTACAGGGATCCAGTTTCTCATCAAAGTGCTCTATTGTGTCATCACAGTGCTCCATTGTTACATCACAGTGCTCCATTTTGTCATCACCGTGCTCCATTATGTTATCACAGTGATCCATTGTCTCATCACAGTGCTCCATTGTGTCATCACAATGCCTCATTTTGTCTCCACAGTGCTCCATTGTGTCATCACAGTGTTCCATTGTGACATCACAGTGCTCCATTTTGTCATTACAATGCTACATTGTGTCATCACAGAGCTCCATTGTGTCATCACAGTGCTCCATTGTGACATTACAGAACTCCAATGTATTATCAAAAGTCTACACTGTGTCATCAAAGTGCTAAAATGTGTCATCAAAATGCTCCATTGTGTCATCACAGAGCTCCATTGTGTTTTCACAATGCTCCTTTGTGTCATCATAGTGCCCCATTGTGATATCATAGTGTTCCACCCTGTCTCCATAGTGCTCCATTATGTCATCACAGTGCTCCATTGTGTCATCACAATGCTCAATTGTGTCATCACAGTGCTCCATTGTGACATCACAGTGCTCCACTGTGATATCACAGTGCTCAACTGTGTCATCACAGTGCTCGATTATGTCATCACAGTGCTCCATTATGTCATCACAATGCTCCATTGTGTCATCACAGTGCTCCCTTGTGACACCACAGTGATCAATTTTCTCATCACAGTGCTTCATTGTGTCATCACAGTGATCCATTGTGACTTCACAGTGATCCATTGGGTCATCACTGTGATTCATTGTGTTATATGAGTGATCCATTTTTTCATCATAATGCTCAATTGTGTAATCACAGTGCTCCATTCTGACATCACAGTGCTCCACTGTGATATCACAGTGCTCCACTGTGTCATCACAGTGCTCGATTATGTCATCACAGTGTTCCATTGTGTTATCAAAATGCTCCATTGTGTCATCACAGTACTCCATAGTGTCATCACAGAGCTCCATTGTGTCATCACAGTGCTCCATTATGTCATCACAATGCTCTATTGTGTCATCACAGTGCTCTGTTTTGACATCGCAGTGATCAATTGTCTCATCACTGTGCTTCATTGTGTCATCACAGAGATCAATTGTCTCATCATATTGCTCCATTGTGACATCAAAGTGTTTCATTGTGTCATCGCAGTGCACCATTGTGTCATCACAGTGATCCATTGTGTTATCACAGTGCTCCATTTTATAATCACAGTGCTCCATTGTGTCATCACAAAGCTCAATTGTGTCATCATTCTGCTCCATTGTGTCATCACAGTGTTGCACTGTGTCGTCACAATGATCAATTATGTCATCACAGTGCTCCATTGTGACATCACAGTGCTCCACTGTGTTATCACAGTGCTCGATTATGTCATCACAGTGCTCCATTGTGTCATCCAAATGCTCCATTGTGTCATTGCATTGCTCCATTGTGTCACCACAATGCTCCATAGTGTCATCACAGAGCTCCATTGTGTCATCACAGTGCTCCATTATGTCATCACAATGCTCTATTGTTTCATCACAGTGCTCCGTTGTGACATCGCAGTGATCAAATGTCTCATTATATTGCTTTGTTGTTACATCACAGTGTTCCATTGTGTCATCGCTGTGCACCATTGTGTCAGCACAGTGATCCATTTTGTTATCACAGTGCTCCATTTTATAATCACAGTGCTCCATTTTATTTTTTTATTTTTTTTTTTAATTTTTTTTTTGGTTTTTCGAGACAGGGTTTCTCTTTGGCTTTGGAGCCTGTCCTGGAACTAGCTCTTGTAGACCAGGCTGGTCTCGAACTCACAGAGATCCGCCTGCCTCTGCCTCCCGAGTGCAGTGCTCCATTTTATAATCACAGTGCTCCATTGTGTCAACACAGAGCTCCATTGTGTCATCACTGTGCTCCATTGTGTCATCACAGTGTTCCACTGTGTCATCACTATGATCAATTATGTCTTCACAGTGTTCAATTTTCTCATCACAGTGCTCCACTGTGTCATCACAGTGCTTCAGTATGTCATCACAATCCTCCATTTTGTCATCACAAAGTCTCATTGTGTCATCACAGTGCACCATTGTGATACCACAGTGCTCCATTTTGTCATCACAGTGATCCATTGTCCCATCACAGTGCTCCACTGTGTCATCACAGTGCTCCATTGTGACTTCACAGTGCTCCCTTGTATCCTAACAGAGCTACATTGTGTCATCACTGTGCTCCATTGTATCATGCCTGCGCTCGATTGTGTCGTACCGTGATCCACTGTCTCATCACAGTACTCCATTGTGTCATCACAGTGATCCATTGTCCCATTACAGTGCTCCACTGTGTCATCACAGTGCTCCATTGTGACATCACAGTGCTCCATTTTGATATCACAATGCTCCCTTGTATTTTAACATAGCTACATTGTGTCATTACTGTGCTCCATTGTATCATCCCAGTGCTCGTTTGTGTCATATAGTGATCCACTGTCTCATCACAGTACTCCATTGTGTCATCACAAAGCTCCATTGTGTAATCACAGTGATCAATTGTCTCATCACAGTGCTTCATTGTGTCATCATAGTGCTCCATTGGGTCATCACAGAGATCAATTGTCTCATCATATTGCTCCATTGTTACATCACAGTGTTCAATTGTGTCATCACAGTGTTCCACTGTGTCATCACAATGATCAATTATGTCATCACAGTGATCAATTTTCTCATCACAGTGCTCCACTGTGTCATCACAGTGATTCATTATGTCATCACAATCCTCCATTTTGTCATCACAATGTCTCATTGTGTCATCACGGTTCACCATTGTGACATCACAGTGCTTCATTGTGTCATCACAGTGATCCATAGTCCCATCACTGTGCTCCACTATGTCATCACAGTGCTCCATTGTCACATCACAGTGCTCCATTGTGATATCACCGTGCTCCCTTGTATCCTAACATAGCTAACTTGTGTCATCACTGTGCTCCATTGTATCATCCCAGCGCTCGATTGTGTCATGCACAATGATCCACTGTCTCATCCCAGTACTCCATTGTGTCATCACAGTGATCTATTGTCCCATCACAGTGCTCCACTGTGTAATCAGAGTGCTCCATTGTTACATCACAGTGCTCCATTGTGATATCACAGTGCTCCCTTGTATTTTAACATAGCTACATTTTGTCATTACTGTGCTCCATTGTATCATCCCAGCGCTCGATTGTGTCATACAGTGATCCACTGTCTTATCAGAGTACTCCATTGTATCATCACAATGCTCCATTGTGTCATCACAGTGATCAATTGTCTCATCACAGTGCTTCATTGTGTCATCATAGTGCTCCATTGTGACTTCACAGTGATCCATTGTGTCATCACTGTGATTCACTGTGTCATAACAGAACTCGTTTGTTACATCACAGTGCTCCATTGTGTCATCATAGTGCTCCATTGTATCATCGTAGTGCTCCATTGTGTCATCACAGAGCTCCATTGTGTCATCAGAGTGCTCCACTGTGTCATCACAGTGTTCCACTGTGTCATCAAAATCATCTATTGTGTCATCACAGTGATCAAGTGTCTAATCAAAGTGCTCCATTGGGTCATCACAGTGCTTCATTATGTCATCACAATAATCAGTTTTATCATCACAATGCCTTATTGTGTCATCACAGAGCTCCATTGTGATATCACAGTGCTCCATTGTGTCATCACAGTGCTCCATTGTGTCATCACTGTGCTCCATTGTGACATCACAGAGCTCCATTGTATAATCACAAAGCTCCACTGTGTCATCATAGGGCTAAATTGTGACATCATAATGCTCCATCGTGTCAACACAGAGCTCCATTATGTCAACACAGTGCTACATTGTGTCATCATAGTGCTCCATTGTGTCATCACAGTGCTCCATTGTGTCATCACAGTGCTCCACTGTGTCATCACAGTGCTCCATTTTGACATAACAATGCTCCATTGTGACATCACAGTGCTTGACTGTGTCATCACAGTGATCAATTGTCTCATCACAGTGCTCCATTTTGTCATGCCAGTGCTCCATAGTGTCATCACAGTGCTCCATTGTGATATAACTGAGCTCCATTATATTATCACAATGCTCCACTGTGTCATTATAGTGCTAAACTGTGTCATCATAATGCTACAATGTGTCATCACATTGCTGCATTGTGTCATCACAATGCTCCATTCTGTCATCACCATGCTCCATTCTGTCATCACAGAGCTCCATTGTAACATCACAGTGCTCCATTCTGTCATCACAGTGATCAATTGTGTCATCACTGTGCTCCACTGTGTCATCACATTGCTTCATTATGTCATCACAATGCTCAGTTTTATCATCACAATGCCTTATTGTGTAATCAGAGTGCTCCATTGTGATATCACAGTGCTCCATTGTTTCATCACAATGCTCCATTGTGTTATCACTGTGCTCCGTTGTGACATCACAGAGCTCCATTGTATTATCACGAAGCTCCACTGTGTCATCATAAGGCTAAATTGTGTCATCATAATGCTCCATTGTGTCATCAGAGTGCTCCACTGTGTCATCACAGAACTCATTATAGCATCAAAATGCTCCATTGTGTCACCATAGTGCTCCACTGTGTCATCATAGGGCTCCAATGTATCATCACAGTGTTCTACTGTGTCATCACAATGATCTATTGTGTCATCACAGTGCTCCATTGTGTCATCACAGTGCTCCATTTTTTCATCACCCTGCTACACTGTGTCATCATAGTGCTCCATTGTGACATCACAGTGCTCCATTGTATCATCACAGTGCGCGATTGTGTCATCAGAGAGCTCCATTTTGTCATCACAATGCTCCATTGTGTCTTCACAATGCTCCATTGTGTCATCAGAGTGCTCCATTGTAACATCACAGTGCTCCACTGTGTCATCACAGTGATCCATTGTCTCATCACAGTGCTACAATATGTCATCAAAGTGCTCCTTTGTGACATAACAGTGCTCCATTGTGTCATCTCCGTGCTCCATTGTGACATCACAGTGCAATATTGTGTTATCACAGTGCTCCGCAGTGTGATCATCGTGCACCATTGTGTCATCACAGTGCTCCATGATGTCATCACAATGCTCCATTTTGCCATCACAATGCCTCATTGTGTCATCAGAGTGCTCCATTGTGTCATCACAGTGCTCCATTGTGTCATCACAGTGCTCCATTGTGTCATCACAGTGCTCCAATATGTCATCACGGTGCTCCATGATATCATCAAAATGCTCCATTGTGTCATCACAATGCTCTATTGTGTCATCACAGTGCTCCACTGTGTCATCACAGTGCTCGATTTTGTCATCAGAGAGCTCCATTTTGTCATCACAATGCTCCATTGTGTCTTCACAATGCTCCATTGTGTCATCACAGAGCTCCATTTTTCATCACAGTGCTGCATTGTGTCATCACAGTGCTCCAATATGTCATCACGGTGCTCCATGATATCATCAAAATGCTCCATTGTGTCATGACAATGCTCCATTGTGTCATCACAGTGCTGCACTGTGTCATCACAGTGCTCGATTGTGTCATCAGAGAGCTCCATTTTGTCATCACAATGCTCCATTGTGTCTTCAAAATGCTCCATTGTGTCATCACAGTGCTCCATTGTATCATCACAGTGCTCCACTGTGTCATCACAGTGATCCATTGTCTCATCACAGTGCTACAATGTGTCATCACAGTGCTCCTTTGTGACATAACAGTGCTCCATTGTGTCATATCCGTGCTCCATTGTGTCATAACAGTGCTTCATTATGTCATCACAATGCTCCATTTTGCCATCACAATGGCTCATTGTGTCATCACAGTGCTCCATTGTGACATCACAGTGCTCCAATGTGTCATCACAGTGCTCCATTGTAACATCACAGTGCTCCACTGTGTCATCACAGTGCTCATTATATCATCAAAATGCTCCATTGTGTCACCACAGTTCTCCATTGTGTCATGACCGTGCTCCATTGTTTCATACCAGTGATCCATTATCTCATCATAGTGCTCTAGAGAGTCATCTATGTGCTCCATTGTCTCATCATAGTGCTCCATTGTGTCATCACAGTGCTCCAATGTGTCACCACAGTGATTGTTTCATCACAGTGCACAATTGTGTTATCACAGTGCTCCATTTTGTCAACACAGTTCTACACTGAGTCATTATAGTGCTCCATTTTGTTATCGAAGACTCCATTTAGTCATCAGAGTGCTCCACTGTGTCATCACAGAGCTCATTATATCATCAAAATGCTCCATTGTGTCACCATAGTGCTCCACTGTGTCATCATAGTGCTCCATTGTGTCATCACAGTGTTCTACTGTGTCATCACAATGATCTATTGTGTCATCACAGTGCTCCATTGTGTCATCACAGTGCTCCATTTTTTCATCACCCTGCTACACTGTGTCATCATAGTGCTCCATTTTGTCATTACAGACTCCATTGTGTCATCACAATGCTCCATTATGTCATCACAAATCTCCATTGTGTCATCAAATAGCTCCACTGTGTCATCGCAGTGCTTCATTATGTCATCCCAATGCTCCATTGTGTCATCACAATGCCTTATTGTGTCATCACAGTGCTCCATTGTATCAATACAGTGATCCATTGTGACATCACAGTGCTCCATTGTATCATCACAATGCTCCATTGTGTCATCACAGAGCTCTATTGTTCATCACAGTGCTCCATTGTATCATCACAATGCTCCATTGTGTCATCACAGAGCTCCATTGTTCATCACAGTGCTCCATTGTGTCACCACAGAGCTCCACTGTGTCATCACAGTGCTCGATTTTGTCATCAGAGAGCTCCATTTTGTCATCACAATGCTCCATTGTGTCTTCACAATGCCTCATTGTGTCATCAGAGTACTCCATTGTGACATCAATGTGCTCTATTGTGTCATCACAGTGCTCCATTTTGTCATTACAGAGCGCCACTGTTCATCACAGAGCTTCATTTTTTCATCACAGTGCTCCATGTGTCCTCACATAGCTCCATTGTGTAATCACAGTGCTCCATTGTGTAATCACAGGGATACATTGTGTCATCACAGTGCTCAATTGTGTCATCACAGAGCTCTATTGTCTCATCAGAGTGCTCCATTGTGTCATCCCAGTGCACCACTATGTCAACGCAGTGCTCAATTTTGTCATCACAGTGATCCATTGTGTCATTATAGTGCACCACTGTGTAATCACAGAGCTTCATTGTGTCATCACAGTGCTCCATGTGTCCTCACATAGCTCCATTGTGTAATAACCGTGCGCCATTGTATAATCACAGTGCTCCATTGTGTCATCTCATTGCTCCATTGTGTCACCACAGTGCTCAATTGTGTCATCACAGTGCACCATTACGTCAACGCAGTGCTCAGTTTTGTCATCACAGTGATCCATTGTGTGATTACAGTGCTCCATTGTGTCATCACAAAGCTCCATTGGTCATCACAGTGCTCCAATGTGTATTCACAGTGCTTCATTATGTCATCACAGTGCTCCATTGTGACATCACAGTGCTCCATTGTGTCACCACAGTGCTTCATTTTGTCATCACAGAGCTCCGTTTTGTCATCACAGTGCTCCAAAGTGTCATCACAGTGCTCCATTGTGTCATCACCGTACTCCATTATGTCATCACAGTGATCCATTGTCTCATCATAGTGCTCCATTGTATCATCACCGTGCTCCATTGTGTCATCATAGTGCTCCATTGTGACATCACAGTGCTCCATTGTGTCATCACATTCCTTCATTGTGTCATCACAGGGATCCAATTTCTCATCAAAGTGCTCCATTGTGTCATGAGAGTGCTTTATTTTGCCATCATAGTGCTCCATTGTGTCATCACCGTGCTCCATTATGTCATCACAGTGCTCCATGATGTCATCACAATGCTCCATTTTGCCATCACAATGCCTCATTGTGTCATCAGAGTGCTCCATTGTGTCATCACAGTGCTCCATTGTGTCATCACAGTGCTCCATTGTGTCATCACAGTGCTCCAATATGTCATCACGGTGCTCCATGATATCATCAAAATGCTCCATTGTGTCATCACAATGCTCCATTGTGTCATCACAGTGCTCCACTGTGTCATCACAGTGCTCGATTGTGTCATCAGAGAGCTCCATTTTGTCATCACAATGCTCCATTGTGTCTTCACAATGCTCCATTGTGTCATCACAGAGCTCCATTTTTCATCACAGTGCTGCATTGTGTCATCACAGTGCTCCAGTATGTCATCACGGTGCTCCATGATATCATCAAAATGCTCCATTGTGTCATGACAATGCTCCATTGTGTCATCACAGTGCTGCACTGTGTCATCACAGTGCTCGATTGTGTCATCAGAGAGCTCCATTTTGTCATCACAATGCTCCATTGTGTCTTCAAAATGCTCCATTGTGTCATCACAGTGCTCCATTGTATCATCACAGTGCTCCACTGTGTCATCACAGTGATCCATTGTCTCATCACAGTGCTACAATGTGTCATCACAGTGCTCCTTTGTGACATAACAGTGCTCCATTGTGTCATATCCGTGCTCCATTGTGTCATAACAGTGCTTCATTATGTCATCACAATGCTCCATTTTGCCATCACAATGGCTCATTGTGTCATCACAGTGCTCCATTGTGTCATCACAGTGCTCCAATGTGTCATCACAGTGCTCCATTGTAACATCACAGTGCTCCACTGTGTCATCACAGTGCTCATTATATCATCAAAATGCTCCATTGTGTCACCACAGTTCTCCATTGTGTCATGACCGTGCTCCATTGTTTCATACCAGTGATCCATTATCTCATCATAGTGCTCTAGAGAGTCATCTATGTGCTCCATTGTCTCATCATAGTGCTCCATTGTGTTATCACTGTGCTCCGTTGTGACATCACAGAGCTCCATTGTATTATCACGAAGCTCCACTGTGTCATCATAAGGCTAAATTGTGTCATCATAATGCTCCATTGTGTCATCAGAGTGCTCCACTGTGTCATCACAGAACTCATTATAGCATCAAAATGCTCCATTGTGTCACCATAGTGCTCCACTGTGTCATCATAGGGCTCCAATGTATCATCACAGTGTTCTACTGTGTCATCACAATGATCTATTGTGTCATCACAGTGCTCCATTGTGTCATCACAGTGCTCCATTTTTTTCATCACCCTGCTACACTGTGTCATCATAGTGCTCCATTGTGACATCACAGTGCTCCATTGTATCATCACAGTGCTCGATTGTGTCATCAGAGAGCTCCATTTTGTCATCACAGTGCTCCATTGTGTCTTCACAATGCTCCATTGTGTCATCACAGTGCTCCATTGTAACATCACAGTGCTCCACTGTGTCATCACAGTGATCCATTGTCTCATCACAGTGCTACAATATGTCATCAAAGTGCTCCTTTGTGACATAACAGTGCTCCATTGTGTCATCTCCGTGCTCCATTGTGACATCACAGTGCAATATTGTGTTATCACAGTGCTCCGCAGTGTGATCATCGTGCACCATTGTGTCATCACAGTGCTCCATGATGTCATCACAATGCTCCATTTTGCCATCACAATGCCTCATTGTGTCATCAGAGTGCTCCATTGTGTCATCACAGTGCTCCATTGTGTCATCACAGTGCTCCATTGTGTCATCACAGTGCTCCAATATGTCATCACGGTGCTCCATGATATCATCAAAATGCTCCATTGTGTCATCACAATGCTCTATTGTGTCATCACAGTGCTCCACTGTGTCATCACAGTGCTCGATTTTGTCATCAGAGAGCTCCATTTTGTCATCACAATGCTCCATTGTGTCTTCACAATGCTCCATTGTGTCATCACAGAGCTCCATTTTTCATCACAGTGCTGCATTGTGTCATCACAGTGCTCCAATATGTCATCACGGTGCTCCATGATATCATCAAAATGCTCCATTGTGTCATGACAGTGCTCCATTGTGTCATCACAGTGCTCCATTGTGTCATCACAGTGCTCGATTGTGTCATCAGAGAGCTCCATTTTGTCATCACAATGCTCCATTGTGTCTTCAAAATGCTCCATTGTGTCATCACAGTGCTCCATTGTATCATCACAGTGCTCCACTGTGTCATCACAGTGATCCATTGTCTCATCACAGTGCTACAATGTGTCATCACAGTGCTCCTTTGTGACATAACAGTGCTCCATTGTGTCATATCCGTGCTCCATTGTGTCATAACAGTGCTTCATTATGTCATCACAATGCTCCATTTTGCCATCACAATGGCTCATTGTGTCATCACAGTGCTCCATTGTGACATCACAGTGCTCCAATGTGTCATCACAGTGCTCCATTGTAACATCACAGTGCTCCACTGTGTCATCACAGTGCTCATTATATCATCAAAATGCTCCATTGTGTCACCACAGTTCTCCATTGTGTCATGACCGTGCTCCATTGTTTCATACCAGTGATCCATTATCTCATCATAGTGCTCTAGAGAGTCATCTATGTGCTCCATTGTCTCATCATAGTGCTCCATTGTGTCATCACAGTGCTCCAATGTGTCACCACAGTGATTGTTTCATCACAGTGCACAATTGTGTTATCACAGTGCTCCATTTTGTCAACACAGTGCTACACTGAGTCATTATAGTGCTCCATTTTGTTATCGAAGACTCCATTTAGTCATCAGAGTGCTCCACTGTGTCATCACAGAGCTCATTATATCATCAAAATGCTCCATTGTGTCACCATAGTGCTCCACTGTGTCATCATAGTGCTCCATTGTATCATCACAGTGTTCTACTGTGTAATCACAATGATCTATTGTGTCATCACAGTGCTCCATTGTGTCATCACAGTGCTCCATTTTTTCATCACCCTGCTACACTGTGTCATCATAGTGCTCCATTTTGTCATTACAGACTCCATTGTGTCATCTCAGTGCTCCATTATGTCATCACAAATCTCCATTGTGTCATCAAATAGCTCCACTGTGTCATCGCAGTGCTTCATTATGTCATCCCAATGCTCCATTGTGTCATCACAATGCCTTATTGTGTCATCACAGTGCTCCATTGTATCAATACAGTGATCCATTGTGATATCACAGTGCTCCATTGTATCATCACAATGCTCCATTGTGTCATCACAGAGCTCTATTGTTCATCACAGTGCTCCATTGTATCATCACAATGCTCCATTGTGTCATCACAGAGCTCCATTGTTCATCACAGTGCTCCATTGTGTCACCACAGAGCTCCACTGTGTCATCACAGTGCTCGATTTTGTCATCAGAGAGCTCCATTTTGTCATCACAATGCTCCATTGTGTCTTCACAATGCCTCATTGTGTCATCAGAGTACTCCATTGTGACATCAATGTGCTCTATTGCGTCATCACAGTGGTCCATTTTGTCATTACAGAGCGCCACTGTTCATCACAGAGCTTCATTTTTTTCATCACAGTGCTCCATGTGTCCTCACATAGCTCCATTGTGTAATCACAGTGCTCCATTGTGTAATCACAGGGATACATTGTGTCATCACAGTGCTCAATTGTGTCATCACAGAGCTCTATTGTCTCATCAGAGTGCTCCATTGTGTCATCCCAGTGCACCACTATGTCAACGCAGTGCTCAATTTTGTCATCACAGTGATCCATTGTGTCATTATAGTGCACCACTGTGTAATCACAGAGCTTCATTGTGTCATCACAGTGCTCCATGTGTCCTCACATAGCTCCATTGTGTAATAACCGTGCGCCATTGTATAATCACAGTGCTCCATTGTGTCATCTCATTGCTCCATTGTGTCACCACAGTGCTCAATTGTGTCATCACAGTGCACCATTACGTCAACGCAGTGCTCAGTTTTGTCATCACAATGATCCATTGTGTGATTACAGTGCTCCATTGTGTCATCACAAAGCTCCATTGGTCATCACAGTGCTCCAATGTGTATTCACAGTGCTTCATTATGTCATCACAGTGCTCCATTGTGACATCACAGTGCTCCATTGTGTCACCACAGTGCTTCATTTTGTCATCACAGAGCTCCGTTTTGTCATCACAGTGCTCCAAAGTGTCATCACAGTGCTCCATTGTGTCATCACCGTACTCCATTATGTCATCACAGTGATCCATTGTCTCATCATAGTGCTCCATTGTATCATCACCGTGCTCCATTGTGTCATCATAGTGCTCCATTGTGACATCACAGTGCTCCATTGTGTCATCACATTCCTTCATTGTGTCATCACAGGGATCCAATTTCTCATCAAAGTGCTCCATTGTGTCATGAGAGTGCTTTATTTTGCCATCATAGTGCTCCATTGTGTCATCACCGTGCTCCATTATGTCATCACAGTGATCCATTCTCTCATCATAGTGCTCCATTGTGTCATCACAGTGATCCATTGTGTCATCACAAAGCTACATTGTTCATCAGAGTGCTCCATTGTGACATCAGAGTGCTCCATTGTGTCCTCGCAGAGTTCCATTGTGTAATCACAATGCTCCATTGTATCACATAGCTCCATTGTATCATCACAGAGCTTCCTTTTGTCTTCATAGTGCTCCATTGTGACATGACAGTGCTCCATTGTGTCATCAGATTGCTCCATTGTGTCATCACAGAGCTTGGTTTCATCACATTGCTCCATTGTGATATCACAGAGCTCCATTGTGTCATCACAGTGCTCCATTGTATAATCACAGAGCACCACTGTGTCATCACAGATCTACATTGTGGCATCACAATGCTCTATTGTGGCATCACAATGCTCTATTGTGGCATCATAGTGCTCCCTTGAGTCATCAGAGTGCTCCATTGTGTTATCACAGTGCTCCACTGTGACATCCCAGTGCTCATTATATCATCAAAATGCTCCATCGTGTCATCACAGTGCTCCATTGTGTCCTCACATAGCTCCATTGTGTAATAATAGTGCTCCATTGTGTCATCACAGTGCTCCATTGTATCATCAAATTGCTTTATTGTGTCATCGCAGTGCTCAATTGTTTCATCACAGAGGTCCATTGTCTCATCAGAGTGCTCCATTGTGTCATCACAGTGCACCATTTCGCCAATCCAGTGCTCAGTTTTGTCATCACAGTGCTCCATTTTGTCATCACCATGCTAGATTGTGTCATCACACTTCACCATTGTGTTATGACAGTGCTCCACTTTGTCATCATCATGCTCCATTGTGTCATCACAGTGCTCCACTGTGTCATCACAAAGCTCCATTGGTCATCACAGTGCTCCACTGTGTCATCACAGTGCTTCATTATGTTATCACAATGCTCCATTTTGTCATCACAATGCCTCATTGTGTCATCACAGTGCTCCATTGTGACATCACAGTGCTCCATTGTGTCATCACAGGGATCCAATTTCTCATCACAGTGCTCCATTGTGTCATCACAAATCTCCATTGGTCATCACAGTGCTCCACTGTGTCATCACAGTGCTTCATTATGTTATCACAATGCTCCATTTTGTCATCACAATGCCTCATTCTGTCATCACAGTGCTCCATTGTGACATCACAGTGCTCCATTGTGTCATTACAGGGATCCAATTTCTCATCACAGTGCTCCATTGTGTCATCACAGTGCTCCATTGTGACATCACAGTGCTCCATTTTGTCATCACCGTGCTCCATTATGTTATCACAGTGATCCATTTTCTCATCATAGTGCTCCATTGTGTCATCATAGTGCTCCATTGTGGCTTTACAGTGCTCCATTGTGATATCACAGTCATCCATTGTGCCATTACAGAGATCCATTATTATTCACATTACTGCAGTGTGACACTAGATTGCTCCATTGGTCCTCACATCGCTCCATTGTGTAATCACAGTGTTCCTTTGTATAATCAGAGTGGTCCATTGCGTCATCACAGTGCAAAATTATGTCATCACAGTGCTGCATTTTGTCATCACACTGATCCATTGTGTCATCACAGTGCTCCATTTTGTCATTATAGAGCACCACTCTTCATCATTGTGCTCCAGTGTGAAATCTGAGTGCTCCATTGTGTCCTCACATAGCTCCATTGTGTAAACATAGTGCTCCATTGTATAATCACAGTGCTCAATTGTGTCATCACATTGCTCCATTGTGTCATCACAGTGCTCAATTGTGTCATCACAGAGGTCCATTATCAAATAAGAGTGCTCCATTGTGTCATCACAGTGCACCATTACGTCAACGCAGTGCTCAGTTTTGTCATCAAAGTGATCCATTGTGTAATTACAGTGCTCAATTGTGTAATCAAAGAGATCCATTGTGTCATCACAGTGCTCCATTGTGTCAACACAGTTCACGATTGTGTTATCACAGTGCTCCACTGTGACATCATCGTGCTCCATTGTGTCATCACAGTGCTCCATTGTGTCATCACGAAGCTCCACTGGTCATCACAGTGCTCCATTGTGTCATCACAGTGATCCATTATGTCATCACAGAGCTCCGTTTTGTCATCACAATGCTCCATTGTAAAAAAACAGATCTCCATTGTGTCATCACAGGGATCTAATTTCTCATCAAAGTGCTCCATTGTGTCATCACAGTGCTCAATTGTGACATCACAGTGCTCCATTGTGTCATCACCGTGCTCCATTATGTCATCAGAGTGATCCATTGTCTCATCATAGTGCTCCCTTGTGTCATCACACTGCTCTATTGTGTCACCACAGAGCTCCAATGTTCATCATAGTGCTCCATTGTGACATCAGAGTGCTCCATTGTGTGCTCCCAGATTTCTATTGTGTAATCACAGTGCTCCATTGTGTCATCACAGAGCTCCATTGTGTCATCACAGAGCTCCATTGTATCCTCAAATTCACCATTTTGTTATCACAGTGCTCCATTGTGACATCACAGTGCTCGATTGTGTCATCACAGTGCTCAATTGTGTCATCACAGTGTTTCATTGTGATATCACAGTGCTCGAATGTGTCATCACAATGCTCCATTGTGTCATCAGAGAGGTATATTGGGTACATTGTGACATCACAGACCTCCATTGTGTCATCACAGTGCTCCAATGTTTAATCACAGAGCCCCAATGTGTCATCACAGATCTCCATTGTGTCATCACAATGCTCTATTGTGGCATCACAGTGCTCCCTTGTGTCATCCCAGTGTTCCATTGTGTTATCAGAGTGCTCCACTGTGTCATCACAGTGCTCATTATATCATCAAAATGCTCCATTGTGTCACCACAGTTCTCCATTGTGCCATGACCGTGCTCCATTGTGTCATACCAGTGATCCATTATCTCATCATAGTGCTCTATAGAGTCATCTATGTGCTCCATTGTCTCATCATAGTGCTCCATTGTGTCATCACAGTGCTCCATTGTGTCATCACAGTGCTCCATTTTGTCATCACAGTGCTACAATGTGTCATCACAGTGATCAATTGTGTCATCACCGTGCACAATTGTGTTATCACAGTGCTCCACTGTGTCATCACAGTGTTCCATTGTGTCATAACTGTGCTCCATTGTGTCATCACAGTGTTCCACTGTGTCACCACAATGATCTATTGTGTCATCACACTGCTCCATTGTGTCATCACAGTGCTCCATTTTTCATCACAGAGCTACACTGTGTTATCATAGTGCTCCATTTTGTCATCACAGACTCCATTGTTTCATCACAGTGCTCCATTGTGTTATCACAAATCTCCATTGTGTCATTAAAGGCCTCCACTGTGTCATCACAGTGCTTCATTATGTCATCACAATGCTCCGTTGTTTCATCACAATGCCTTATTGTGTCATCACAGTGCTCCACTGTGTCATCACAGTGCTCCATTGTCTAATCACAGTGCTCCATTTTGTCATCACTGTGCTCCATAATGACAACACAATGCTCCATTGTGATATCACAGTGCTCCATTGTATCCTCACAGTGCTCCATTGTGACATCACAGTGCTTCTTTTTGTCCTCACATAGCTCCATTGTGTCATCACAGTGATCCATTGTTCCTCACAGTGCTCCATTGTGTCATCACAGTGGTCCATTTTGTCATCACAGTGAACCATTGTGTTATCACAGTGTTCCACTGTGTCATCATAGTGCTCCATTGTGTCATCACAGTGCTCAATTGTGTCATCACAGAGCTCAATTGTCTCATCAGAGTGCTCCATTGTGTCATCCCAGTGCACCACTACGTCAACGCAGTGCTCAATTTTGTCATCACAGTGATCCATTGTGTCATTACCGTGCACCACTGTGTAATCACAGAGCTTCATTGTGTCATCATAGTGCTCTATGTGTCCTCACATAGCTCCATTGTGTAATAACAGTGCTGAATTGTATAATCACAGTGCTCCATTGTGTCATCTCATTGCTCCATTGTGTCATCACAGTGCTCAATTGTGTCATCACAGAGGTCCATTGTCTCATCAGAGTGCTCCATTGTGTCATCACAGTGCACCATTATGTCAACGCAGTGCTCAGTTTTTTCATCTCAGTGATCAATTTTGTCATTACAGTGCTCCATTGTGTAATCACAGAGATCCATTGTGTGATCACAGTGCTCCATTGTGTCATCACAATGCTCCATTGTGTCATCACAGTGCACCATTGTGTTATCAAAGTGCTCCACTGTGTCATCATCGTGCTCCATTGTGTCATTACAGTGCTCCATTGTGTCATCACAGTACTCTACTGTGTCATCACAGATTTCCATTATGTCATCACAATGCTTCATTGTGTCTTCACAGTGCTCCATTGTGACATCACAGTGCTCCATTGTGTCATCACAGTGCTTCATTTTGTCATCTCAATGCTCCATTTTGTCATCACAATGGCTCATTGTGTCATCACAGTGCTCCATTGTGATATCACAGTGCTCCATTGTGTCATCACAGTGCTCTATTGTGTCATCACGGTGCTCCATTGCGACATCACAGATTTCCATTATGTCATCACAATGCTTCATTGTGTCTTCACAGTGCTCCATTGTGACATCACAGTGCTCCATTGTGTCATCACAGTGCTTCATTTTGTCATCTCAATGCTCCATTTTGTCATCACAATGGCTCATTGTGTCATCACAGTGCTCCATTGTGACATCACAGTGCTCCATTGTGATATCACAGTGCTCTATTGTGTCATCACAGTGCTCCATTTTGGCATCACAATGCTCCATTTTGATATCACAGTGCTCCTTTGTGATATCACAGTGCTCTATTGTGTCATCACATTGCTCCATTGTGTCATTACAGTGCTCCATTGTGTCATCAGAGTGCACCATTGTCTCATCCCAGTGCTCCATTGTGATATTACAGTGCTCCATTGTATCATCAATGAGCTCTATTGTGTCATCACAGTGCTCCATTGTGTCCTCAAAATCCCCATTTTGTCATCACAGTGCTACATTGTGTCATCACAGTGCTCCATTGTGTCATCACAGTGCTCCATTGTGTCATCACAGAGCTCCATTGTTCATCACAGTGCTCCATTGTGACATCACAGTGCTCCATTGTGTCAGCACAGTGCTACACTCTGTCATGTTAGTGTTCCATTTTGTCATCACAGATCTCCACTGTGTCATCACAGAGCTCCATTGTGTCATCTCAAAGCTCCACTGGTCATCACAATGCTCCAATATGTATTCACAGTGCTTCATTATGTTATCACAATGCTCCATTGTGCCATCACAATGCCTCACTGTGTCATCACAGTGCTTCATTTTGTCATCACAGAGCTCCGTTTTGTCATCATATTTCTCCATTGTGACATCACAGAGCTCCATTGTATCATCACAGTGCTCCATTGTGACATCACAATCCTTCATTGTGTCATCACAGGGATCCAATTTCTCATCAAAGTGCTCCATTGTGTCATGAGAGTGCTCCATTGTGACATCACAATGCTCCATTATGTCATCACTGTAATCCATTTTCTCATCAAAGTGCTCCATTGTGTCATCACAGTGATTCATTGTGTCATCACAAAGCTACATTGTTCATCATAGTGCTCCAGTGTGACATCAGAGTGCTCCATTGTGTCCTCACAGAGTTCCTTTTTGTAATCAGAGTGCTCCATTGTATCATCAAATTGCTTCATTGTGTCATCACAGTGCTCAATTGTTTCATCACAGAGGTCCATTGTCTCATCAGAGTGCTCCATTGTCTCATCACAGTGCACCATTTCGTCAATGCATTGCTCAGTTTTGTCATCACAGTGCACCATTGTGTTATCACAGTGCTCCACTTTGTCATCATCGTGCTCCATTGTGTCATCACAGTGCTCCATTGTGTCATCACAAAGCTCCATTGGTCATTACAGTCCTCAACTGTGTCATCACAGTGCTTCATTATGTTATCACAATGCTCCATTGTGCCATCACAATGCCTCACTGTGTCATCACAGTGCTCCATTGTGTCATCACAAAGCTCCATTGGTCATCACAGTGCTCCACTGTGTCATCACAGTGCTTCATTGTGTCATCACAGGGATCCAATTTCTCATCAAAGTGCTCCATTGTGTCATCACAGTGCTCCATTGTGACATCACAGTGCTCTTTGTGTCTTCACAATGCTCCATTTTGTCATCACAATGCCTCATTGTGTCATCACAGTGCACCATTATGACATCATAGTGCTCCATTGTGTCATCACAGGGATCCAATTTCTCATCAAAGTGCTCCATTGTGACATCACAGTGCTTCTTTTGTCCTCACATAGCTCCATTGTGTCATCACAGTGATCCATTGTTCCTCAGAGTGCTCCATTGTGTCATCACAGTGGTCCATTTTGTCATCACAGTGCACCATTGTGTTATCACAGTGTTCCACTGTGTCATCATAGTGCTCCATTGTGTCATCACAGTGCTCAATTGTGTCATCACAGAGCTCAATTGTCTCATCAGAGTGCTCCATTGTGTCATCCAAGTGCACCACTACGACAACGCAGTGCTCAATTTTGTCATCACAGTGATCCATTGTGTCATTACCGTGCACCACTGTGTAATCACAGAGCTTCATTGTGTCATCATAGTGCTCTATGTGTCCTCACATAGCTCCATTGTGTAATAACAGTGCTGAATTGTATAATCACAGTGCTCCATTGTGTCATCTCATTGCTCCATTGTGTCATCACAGTGCTCAATTGTGTCATCACAGAGGTCCATTGTCTCATCAGAGTGCTCCATTGTGTCATCACAGTGCACCATTATGTCAACGCAGTGCTCAGTTTTTTTCATCTCAGTGATCAATTTTGTCATTACAGTGCTCCATTGTGTAATCACAGAGATCCATTCTGTGATCACAGTGCTCCATTGTGTCATCACAATGCTCCATTGTGTCATCACAGTGCACCATTGTGTTATCAAAGTGCTCCACTGTGTCATCATCGTGCTCCATTGTGTCATTAAAGTGCTCCATTGTGTCATCACAGTACTCTACTGTGTCATCACAGATTTCCATTATGTCATCACAATGCTTCATTGTGTCTTCACAGTGCTCCATTGTGACATCACAGTGCTCCATTGTGTCATCACAGTGCTTCATTTTGTCATCTCAATGCTCCATTTTGTCATCACAATGGCTCATTGTGTCATCACAGTGCTCCATTGTGATATCACAGTGCTCCATTGTGTCATCACAGTGCTCTATTGTGTCATCACGGTGCTCCATTGTGACATCACAGATTTCCATTATGTCATCACAATGCTTCATTGTTTCTTCAGAGTGCTCCATTGTGACATCACAGTGCTCCATTGTGTCATCACAGTGCTTCATTTTGTCATCTCAATGCTCCATTTTGTCATCACAATGGCTCATTGTGTCATCACAGTGCTCCATTGTGACATCACAGTGCTCCATTGTGATATCACAGTGCTCTATTGTGTCATCACAGTGCTCCATTTTGGCATCACAATGCTCCATTTTGATATCACAGTGCTCCTTTGTGATATCACAGTGCTCTATTGTGTCATCATATTGCTCCATTGTGTCATTACAGTGCTCCATTGTGTCATCAGAGTGCACCATTGTCTCATCCCAGTGCTCCATTGTGATATTACAGTGCTCCATTGTATCATCAATGAGCTCTATTGTGTCATCACAGTGCTCCATTGTGTCCTCAAAATCCCCATTTTGTCATCACAGTGCTACATTGTGTCATCACAGTGCTCCATTGTGTCATCACAGTGCTCCATTGTGTCATCACAGAGCTCCATTGTTCATCACAGTGCTCCATTGTGACATCACAGTGCTCCATTGTGTCAGCACAGTGCTACACTCTGTCATGTTAGTGTTCCATTTTGTCATCACAGATCTCCACTGTGTCATCACAGAGCTCCATTGTGTCATCTCAAAGCTCCACTGGTCATCACAATGCTCCAATATGTATTCACAGTGCTTCATTATGTTATCACAATGCTCCATTGTGCCATCACAATGCCTCACTGTGTCATCACAGTGCTTCATTTTGTCATCACAGAGCTCCGTTTTGTCATCACATTTCTCCATTGTGACATCACAGAGCTCCATTGTATCATCACAGTGCTCCATTGTGACATCACAATCCTTCATTGTGTCATCACAGGGATCCAGTTTCTCATCAAAGTGCTCCATTGTGTCATGAGAGTGCTCCATTGTGACATCACCGTGCTCCATTATGTCATCACTGTAATCCATTTTCTCATCAAAGTGCTCCATTGTGTCATCACAGTGATTCATTGTGTCATCACAAAGCTACATTGTTCATCATAGTGCTCCAGTGTGACATCAGAGTGCTCCATTGTGTCCTCACAGAGTTCCTTTTTGTAATCAGAGTGCTCCATTGTATCATCAAATTGCTTCATTGTGTCATCACAGTGCTCAATTGTTTCATCACAGAGGTCCATTGTCTCATCAGAGTGCTCCATTGTCTCATCACAGTGCACCATTTCGTCAATGCATTGCTCAGTTTTGTCATCACAGTGCACCATTGTGTTATCACAGTGCTCCACTTTGTCATCATCGTGCTCCATTGTGTCATCACAGTGCTCCATTGTGTCATCACAAAGCTCCATTGGTCATTACAGTCCTCAACTGTGTCATCACAGTGCTTCATTATGTTATCACAATGCTCCATTGTGCCATCACAATGCCTCACTGTGTCATCACAGTGCTCCATTGTGTCATCACAAAGCTCCATTGGTCATCACAGTGCTCCACTGTGTCATCACAGTGCTTCATTGTGTCATCACAGGGATCCAATTTCTCATCAAAGTGCTCCATTGTGTCATCACAGTGCTCCATTGTGACATCACAGTGCTCTTTGTGTCTTCACAATGCTCCATTTTGTCATCACAATGCCTCATTGTGTCATCACAGTGCACCATTATGACATCATAGTGCTCCATTGTGTCATCACAGGGATCCAATTTCTCATCAAAGTGCTCCATTGTGACATCACAGTGCTTCTTTTTGTCCTCACATAGCTCCATTGTGTCATCACAGTGATCCATTGTTCCTCACAGTGCTCCATTGTGTCATCACAGTGGTCCATTTTGTCATCACAGTGCACCATTGTGTTATCACAGTGTTCCACTGTGTCATCATAGTGCTCCATTGTGTCATCACAGTGCTCAATTGTGTCATCACAGAGCTCAATTGTCTCATCAGAGTGCTCCATTGTGTCATCCCAGTGCACCACTACGTCAACGCAGTGCTCAATTTTGTCATCACAGTGATCCATTGTGTCATTACCGTGCACCACTGTGTAATCACAGAGCTTCATTGTGTCATCATAGTGCTCTATGTGTCCTCACATAGCTCCATTGTGTAATAACAGTGCTGAATTGTATAATCACAGTGCTCCATTGTGTCATCTCATTGCTCCATTGTGTCATCACAGTGCTCAATTGTGTCATCACAGAGGTCCATTGTCTCATCAGAGTGCTCCATTGTGTCATCACAGTGCACCATTATGTCAACGCAGTGCTCAGTTTTTTTCATCTCAGTGATCAATTTTGTCATTACAGTGCTCCATTGTGTAATCACAGAGATCCATTCTGTGATCACAGTGCTCCATTGTGTCATCACAATGCTCCATTGTGTCATCACAGTGCACCATTGTGTTATCAAAGTGCTCCACTGTGTCATCATCGTGCTCCATTGTGTCATTACAGTGCTCCATTGTGTCATCACAGTACTCTACTGTGTCATCACAGATTTCCATTATGTCATCACAATGCTTCATTGTGTCTTCACAGTGCTCCATTGTGACATCACAGTGCTCCATTGTGTCATCACAGTGCTTCATTTTGTCATCTCAATGCTCCATTTTGTCATCACAATGGCTCATTGTGTCATCACAGTGCTCCATTGTGATATCACAGTGCTCCATTGTGTCATCACAGTGCTCTATTGTGTCATCACGGTGCTCCATTGCGACATCACAGATTTCCATTATGTCATCACAATGCTTCATTGTGTCTTCAAAGTGCTCCATTGTGACATCACAGTGCTCCATTGTGTCATCACAGTGCTTCATTTTGTCATCTCAATGCTCCATTTTGTCATCACAATGGCTCATTGTGTCATCACAGTGCTCCATTGTGACATCACAGTGCTCCATTGTGATATCACAGTGCTCTATTGTGTCATCACAGTGCTCCATTTTGGCATCACAATGCTCCATTTTGATATCACAGTGCTCCTTTGTGATATCACAGTGCTCTATTGTGTCATCACATTGCTCCATTGTGTCATTACAGTGCTCCATTGTGTCATCAGAGTGCACCATTGTCTCATCCCAGTGCTCCATTGTGATATTACAGTGCTCCATTGTATCATCAATGAGCTCTATTGTGTCATCACAGTGCTCCATTGTGTCCTCAAAATCCCCATTTTGTCATCACAGTGCTACATTGTGTCATCACAGTGCTCCATTGTGTCATCACAGTGCTCCATTGTGTCATCACAGAGCTCCATTGTTCATCACAGTGCTCCATTGTGACATCACAGTGCTCCATTGTGTCAGCACAGTGCTACACTCTGTCATGTTAGTGTTCCATTTTGTCATCACAGATCTCCACTGTGTCATCACAGAGCTCCATTGTGTCAACTCAAAGCTCCACTGGTCATCACAATGCTCCAATATGTATTCACAGTGCTTCATTATGTTATCACAATGCTCCATTGTGCCATCACAATGCCTCACTGTGTCATCACAGTGCTTCATTTTGTCATCACAGAGCTCCGTTTTGTCATCACATTTCTCCATTGTGACATCACAGAGCTCCATTGTATCATCACAGTGCTCCATTGTGACATCACAATCCTTCATTGTGTCATCACAGGGATCCAATTTCTCATCAAAGTGCTCCATTGTGTCATGAGAGTGCTCCATTGTGACATCACCGTGCTCCATTATGTCATCACTGTAATCCATTTTCTCATCAAAGTGCTCCATTGTGTCATCACAGTGATCCATTGTGTCATCACAAAGCTACATTGTTCATCACAGTGCTCCAGTGTGACATCAGAGTGCTCCATTGTGTCCTCACAGAGTTCCTTTTTGTAATCAGAGTGCTCCATTGTATCATCAAATTGCTTCATTGTGTCATCACAGTGCTCAATTGTTTCATCACAGAGGTCCATTGTCTCATCAGAGTGCTCCATTGTCTCATCACAGTGCACCATTTCGTCAATGCATTGCTCAGTTTTGTCATCACAGTGCACCATTGTGTTATCACAGTGCTCCACTTTGTCATCATCGTGCTCCATTGTGTCATCACAGTGCTCCATTGTGTCATCACAAAGCTCCATTGGTCATTACAGTCCTCAACTGTGTCATCACAGTGCTTCATTATGTTATCACAATGCTCCATTGTGCCATCACAATGCCTCACTGTGTCATCACAGTGCTCCATTGTGTCATCACAAAGCTCCATTGGTCATCACAGTGCTCCACTGTGTCATCACAGTGCTTCATTGTGTCATCACAGGGATCCAATTTCTCATCAAAGTGCTCCATTGTGTCATCACAGTGCTCCATTGTGACATCACAGTGCTCTTTGTGTCTTCACAATGCTCCATTTTGTCATCACAATGCCTCATTGTGTCATCACAGTGCACCATTATGACATCATAGTGCTCCATTGTGTCATCACAGGGATCCAATTTCTCATCAAAGTGCTCCATTGTGACATCACAGTGCTTCTTTTGTCCTCACATAGCTCCATTGTGTCATCACAGTGATCCATTGTTCCTCAGAGTGCTCCATTGTGTCATCACAGTGGTCCATTTTGTCATCACAGTGCACCATTGTGTTATCACAGTGTTCCACTGTGTCATCATAGTGCTCCATTGTGTCATCACAGTGCTCAATTGTGTCATCACAGAGCTCAATTGTCTCATCAGAGTGCTCCATTGTGTCATCCAAGTGCACCACTACGACAACGCAGTGCTCAATTTTTGTCATCACAGTGATCCATTGTGTCATTACATTGCACCACTGTGTAATCACAGAGCTTCATTGTGTCATCATAGTGCTCTATGTGTCCTCACATAGCTCCATTGTGTAATAACAGTGCTGAATTGTATAATCACAGTGCTCCATTGTGTCATCTCATTTGCTCCATTGTGTCATCACAGTGCTCAATTGTGTCATCACAGAGGTCCATTGTCTCATCAGAGTGCTCCATTGTGTCATCACAGTGCACCATTATGTCAACGCAGTGCTCAGTTTTTTCATCTCAGTGATCAATTTTGTCATTACAGTGCTCCATTGTGTAATCACAGAGATCCATTCTGTGATCACAGTGCTCCATTGTGTCATCACAATGCTCCATTGTGTCATCACAGTGCACCATTGTGTTATCAAAGTGCTCCACTGTGTCATCATCGTGCTCCATTGTGTCATTAAAGTGCTCCATTGTGTCATCACAGTACTCTACTGTGTCATCACAGATTTCCATTATGTCATCACAATGCTTCATTGTGTCTTCACAGTGCTCCATTGTGACATCACAGTGCTCCATTGTGTCATCACAGTGCTTCATTTTGTCATCTCAATGCTCCATTTTGTCATCACAATGGCTCATTGTGTCATCACAGTGCTCCATTGTGATATCACAGTGCTCCATTGTGTCATCACAGTGCTCTATTGTGTCATCACGGTGCTCCATTGTGACATCACAGATTTCCATTATGTCATCACAATGCTTCATTGTGTCTTCACAGTGCTCCATTGTGACATCACAGTGCTCCATTGTGTCATCACAGTGCTTCATTTTGTCATCTCAATGCTCCATTTTGTCATCACAATGGCTCATTGTGTCATCACAGTGCTCCATTGTGATATCACAGTGCTCCATTGTGTCATCACAGTGCTCTATTGTGTCATCACGGTGCTCCATTGTGACATCACAGATTTCCATTATGTCATCACAATGCTTCATTGTGTCTTCACAGTGCTCCATTGTGACATCACAGTGCTCCATTGTGTCATCACAGTGCTTCATTTTGTCATCTCAATGCTCCATTTTGTCATCACAATGGCTCATTGTGTCATCACAGTGCTCCATTGTGACATCACAGTGCTCCATTGTGATATCACAGTGCTCTATTGTGTCATCACAGTGCTCCATTTTGGCATCACAATGCTCCATTTTGATATCACAGTGCTCCTTTGTGATATCACAGTGCTCTATTGTGTCATCATATTGCTCCATTGTGTCATTACAGTGCTCCATTGTGTCATCAGAGTGCACCATTGTCTCATCCCAGTGCTCCATTGTGATATTACAGTGCTCCATTGTATCATCAATGAGCTCTATTGTGTCATCACAGTGCTCCATTGTGTCCTCAAAATCCCCATTTTGTCATCACAGTGCTACATTGTGTCATCACAGTGCTCCATTGTGTCATCACAGTGCTCCATTGTGTCATCACAGAGCTCCATTGTTCATCACAGTGCTCCATTGTGACATCACAGTGCTCCATTGTGTCAGCACAGTGCTACACTCTGTCATGTTAGTGTTCCATTTTGTCATCACAGATCTCCACTGTGTCATCACAGAGCTCCATTGTGTCATCTCAAAGCTCCACTGGTCATCACAATGCTCCAATATGTATTCACAGTGCTTCATTATGTTATCACAATGCTCCATTGTGCCATCACAATGCCTCACTGTGTCATCACAGTGCTTCATTTTGTCATCACAGAGCTCCGTTTTGTCATCACATTTCTCCATTGTGACATCACAGAGCTCCATTGTATCATCACAGTGCTCCATTGTGACATCACAATCCTTCATTGTGTCATCACAGGGATCCAATTTCTCATCAAAGTGCTCCATTGTGTCATGAGAGTGCTCCATTGTGACATCACCGTGCTCCATTATGTCATCACTGTAATCCATTTTCTCATCAAAGTGCTCCATTGTGTCATCACAGTGATCCATTGTGTCATCACAAAGCTACATTGTTCATCATAGTGCTCCAGTGTGACATCAGAGTGCTCCATTGTGTCCTCACAGAGTTCCTTTTTGTAATCAGAGTGCTCCATTGTATCATCAAATTGCTTCATTGTGTCATCACAGTGCTCAATTGTTTCATCACAGAGGTCCATTGTCTCATCAGAGTGCTCCATTGTCTCATCACAGTGCACCATTTCGTCAATGCATTGCTCAGTTTTGTCATCACAGTGCACCATTGTGTTATCACAGTGCTCCACTTTGTCATCATCGTGCTCCATTGTGTCATCACAGTGCTCCATTGTGTCATCACAAAGCTCCATTGGTCATTACAGTCCTCAACTGTGTCATCACAGTGCTTCATTATGTTATCACAATGCTCCATTGTGCCATCACAATGCCTCACTGTGTCATCACAGTGCTCCATTGTGTCATCACAAAGCTCCATTGGTCATCACAGTGCTCCACTGTGTCATCACAGTGCTTCATTGTGTCATCACAGGGATCCAATTTCTCATCAAAGTGCTCCATTGTGTCATCACAGTGCTCCATTGTGACATCACAGTGCTCTTTGTGTCTTCACAATGCTCCATTTTGTCATCACAATGCCTCATTGTGTCATCACAGTGCACCATTGTGACATCATAGTGCTCCATTGTGTCATCACAGGGATCCAATTTCTCATCAAAGTGCTCCATTGTGTCATCACAGTGCTCCATTGTGAGATCACAGTGCTCCATTTTGTCATCACCGTGCTCAATTATGTCATCACAGTGATCCATTTTCTCATCATAGTGCTCCATTGTGTCATCATAGTGCTCCATTGTGTAATCACAGTGCTCCATTGTGATATCACAGTCATCCAATGTGTCATTACAGAGCTACATTGTTCCATTACAGAGCTCCATTTTTATTCACAGTGCTGCAGTGTGACATCAGAGTGCTCCATTGGTCCTCACATAGCTCCATTGTGTAATCATAGTGCTCCTTTGTATAATCACAGTGGTCCACTGTGTCATCACAGTGCTACATTTTGTCACTATAGAGCGACACTCTTCATCATTGTGCTCCAGTATGATATCTGAGTGCTCCATTTTGTTCTCACATAGCTCCATTGTGTAAACATAGTGCTCCATTGTATAATCACAGTGCTCCATTGTGTCATCACATTGCTCCATTGTGTCATCACAGTGCTCAATTGTGTCATCACAGAGGTCCATTTTCACATCAGAGTGCTCCATTGTGTCACCACAGTGCACAATTTCGTCAACACAGTGCTCAGTTTTGTCATCAAATTGATCCATTGTGTCATTACAGTGCTCAATTGTATAATCACAGAGATCCATTGTGTCATCACAGTGCTCAATTGTGTCATCACAGAGGTCCATTTTCACATCAGAGTGCTCCATTATGTCACCACAGTGCACAATTTCGTCAACACAGTGCTCAGTTTTGTCATCAAAGTGATCCATTGTATCATTACAGTGCTCAATTGTATAATCACAGAGATCCATTGTGTCATCACAGTGCTCCATTGTGACATCACAAAGCTCCACTGGTCATCACAGTGCTCCAATGTGTCATCACAGTGACACATTGTGTCATCACAGTGCTCCATTTTGTCATCACAGAGCTCCGTTTTGTCATCACAATGCTCCATTGTAACATCACAAAGCTCCATTGTGTCATCACAGGGATCCAATTTCTCATCAAAGTGCTCCATTGTGTCATCACAGTGCTCAATTGTGACATCACAGTGCTCCATTGTGTCATCACCGTGCTCCATTATGTCATCACAGTGATCCATTGTCTCATCATAATGTTCCCTTGTGTCATCACAGTGCTCCATTGTGTCACCACAGAGCTCCATTGTTCATCACAGTGCTCCATTTTGTCATCACAGAGCTCCATTGTGTCATCACAGAGCTCCATTTTGTCATCACAGAGCTCCATTGTATCATCACAGAGCTCCCTTGTGTGCTAAAATTCTCCATTTTGTCATCACAGGGCTCCATTGTGTCATCAAAGGGCTCCACTGTGTCATCACAGTGCTTCATTATGTCATCACAATGTTCCATTTTGTCATCAGAATGCCTTATTGTGTCATCATAGTGTTCCTTTGTGATATCAGAGTGCTCCATTGTGTCCTCACAGATTTCTTTTGTTTAATCACAGTGCTCCATTGTGTCTTCACAGAGCTCCATTTTGTCATCAAAGAGCTCCATTGTGTCCTCAAATTCTCCATTTTGTCATCACAGTGCTCCATTGTGTCATCACAGTGCTCCATTATGTCATCATAGTGATCCATTGTCGCATCATAGTGCTCCATTGTGTCATCACAGTGTTTCATTGTGACATCAGAGTGCTCGATTGAGTCATCACAGTGCTCCATTGTGTCATCACAGAGATCCGTTGTGATATCACATTGTGACATCACAGTCCTCCATTGTGTCATCACAGTGTTCCATTGTATAATCACAGAGCCCCATTGTGTCATCACAGATCTCCATTGTGTCATCACAATGCTCTATTGTGGTATCACAATGCTCCCTTGTGTCATCACAGTGCTCCATTGTGTTAAAGCAGTGCTCCACTGTGTCATCACAGTGCTCATTATATCATCAAAATGCTCCATTGTGTCACCACAGTGCTCCATTGTGTCATGACCGTGCTCCATTGTGTCATCCCAGTGACCCATTGTCTCTTCATAGTGCTCCATTGTGTCATCACAATGCTCCATTTTCTCATCATAGTGTGCCATTATGTCATCACAGTGGTCTATTTCATCATCATAGTGCTCCATTTTGTCATCACAGTGCTCCAATATGTCATCACAGTGATCAATTTTGTCATCACAGTGCTCCATTTTGTCATCAAAGTGATCCAATGTGTCATCACAGTGATCAATTGTGTCATCACAGTGCACAATTGTGTCCTCACAGTGCTCCATTATATCATCACAGAGCTCCATTGTGTCATCAAAATGCTCCGATGTGTCATCACTGTGCTCCATTTTGTCATCACAGAGCTCCGTTTTTTCATCACAATGCTCCATTGTAACATCACAAAGCTCCATTGTGTCATCACAGGGATCCAATTTCTCATCAAAGTGCTCCATTGTGTCATCACAGTGCTCAATTGTGACATCACAGTGCTCCATTGTGTCATCACCGTGCTCCATTATGTCATCACAGTGATCCATTGTCTCATCATAATGTTCCCTTGTGTCATCACAGTGCTCCATTGTGTCACCACAGAGCTCCATTGTTCATCACAGTGCTCCATTTTGTCATCACAGAGCTCCGTTTTGACATCACAGTGCTCCATTGTAACATCACAGAGCTCCATTGTGTCATCACAGGGATCCAATTTCTCATCATAGTGTTCCCTTGTGTCATCACAGTGCTCCATTGTGTCACCACAGAGCTCCATTGTTCATCAAGGTGCTCCATTGTGACATCAGAGTGCTCCATTGTGTGCTCACAGATTTCCATTGTGTAATCACAGTGCTCCATTGTGTCATCACAGAGCTCCATTGTGTCATCACAGAGCTCCATTGTGTCATCACAGAGCTCCATTGTGTCCTCAAATTTTCCATTTTGTCATCACAGTGCTCCATTGTGTCATCAAAGGGCTCCACTGTGTCAACACAGTGCTTCATTATGTCATCACAATGCTCCATTTTGTCATCAGAATGCCTTATTGTGTCATCATAGTGTTCCATTGTGATATCAGAGTGCTCCATTGTGTCCTCACAGATTTTTATTGTTTAATCACAGTGCTCCATTGTGTCATCACAGAACTCCATTGTGTCCTCAAATTCTCCACTTTGTCATCACAGTGCTCCATTGTGTCATCACAGTGCTCCATTATGTCATCATAGTGATCCATTGTCGCATCATAGTGCTCCATTGTGTCATCACAGTGTTTCATTGTGACATCAGAGTGCTCGATTGTCTCATCACAGCGCTCCATTGTGTCATCACAGATCTCCATTGTTCATCAGAGTGCTCCATTGTGTCATCACAGCGCTTCATTATGTCATCACAATGTTCCATTTTGTCATCAGAATGCTTATTGTGTCATCATAGTGTTCCTTTGTGATATCAGAGTGCTCCATTGTGTCCTCACAGATTTCTTTTGTTTAATCACAGTGCTCCATTGTGTCTTCACAGAGCTCCATTTTGTCATCAAAGAGCTCCATTGTGTCCTCAAATTCTCCATTTTGTCATCACAGTGCTCCATTGTGTCATCACAGTGCTCCATTATGTCATCATAGTGATCCATTGTCGCATCATAGTGCTCCATTGTGTCATCACAGTGTTTCTTTGTGACATCAGAGTGCTCGATTGAGTCATCACAGTGCTCCATTGTGTCATCACAGAGATCCGTTGTGATATCACATTGTGACATCACAGTCCTCCCTTGTGTCATCACAGTGTTCCATTGTATAATCACAGAGCCCCATTGTGTCATCACAGATCTCCATTGTGTCATCACAATGCTCTATTGTGGTATCACAATGCTCCCTTGTGTCATCACAGTGCTCCATTGTGTTAAAGCAGTGCTCCACTGTGTCATCACAGTGCTCATTATATCATCAAAATGCTCCATTGTGTCACCACAGTGCTCCATTGTGTCATGACCGTGCTCCATTGTGTCATCCCAGTGACCCATTGTCTCTTCATAGTGCTCCATTGTGTCATCACAATGCTCCATTTTCTCATCATAGTGTGCCATTATGTCATCACAGTGGTCTATTTCATCATCATAGTGCTCCATTTTGTCACCACAGTGCTCCAATATGTCATCACAGTGATCAATTTTGTCATCACAGTGCTCCATTTTGTCATCAAAGTGATCCAATGTGTCATCACAGTGATCAATTGTGTCATCACAGTGCACAATTGTGTCCTCACAGTGCTCCATTATATCATCACAGAGCTCCATTGTGTCATCAAAATGCTCCGATGTGTCATCACTGTGCTCCATTTTGTTATCACAGTGATCCATTGTGTCATCACAGTGCTCCATTGTGTCATCACAGTGCTCCATTTCGTCAACACAGTGCTACACTGCGTCATTATAGTGCTCCATTTTGTTATCGAAGACTCCATTTAGTCATCAGAGTGCTCCACTGTGTCATCTCAGAGCTCATTATATTATCAAAATGCTCCATTGTGTCACCATAGTGCTCCACTGTGTCATCATAGTGCTCCATTGTGTCATCACAGTGTTCTACTGTGTCATCACAATGATCTATTGTGTCATCACAGTGCTCCATTGTGTCATCACAGTGCTCCATTTTTTCATCACACTGCTACACTGTGTCATCATAGTGCTCCATTTTGTCATTACAGAGCTCCATTATTATTCACAGTGCTGCATTGTGACATCAGAGTGCTCCATTGGTCCTCACATAGCTCCATTGTGTAATCATAGTGCTCCTTTGTATAATCACAGTGGTCCACTGCGTCATCACAGTGCACAATTATGTCATCACAGTGCTACATTTTGTCATCACAGTGATCCATTGTGTCATCACAGTGCTCCATTTTGTCATTATAGAGCGCCACTCTTCATCATTGTGCTCCAGTGTGACATCTGAGTGCTCCATTGTGTTCTCACATAGCTCCATTGTGTAAACATAGTGCTCCATTGTATAATCACAGTGCTCCATTGTGTCATCACATTGCTCCATTGTGTCATCACAGTGCTCAATTGTTTCATCACAGAGGTCCATTTTCACATCAGAGTGCTCCATTGTGTCACCACAGTGCACCATTACGTCAACGCAGTGCTCAGTTTTTTCATCAAAGTGATCCATTGTGTCATTACAGTGCTCAATTGTATAATCACAGAGATCCATTGTGTCATCACAGTGCTCCATTGTGTCATCATAATGCTCCATTGTGTCAACACAGTGCACGATTGTGTTATCACAGTGCTCTACTGTGTCATCATCGTGCTCCATTGTGTCATCACAGTGCTCCATTGTGACATCACAAAGCTCCACTGGTCATCACAGTGCTCCAATGTGCCATCACAGTGCCACATTGTGACATCACAGTGCTCCACTGTGTCATCACAGTGCTCCATTTTGTCATCACAGAGCTCCGTTTTGACATCACAATGCTCCATTGTAACATCACAGAGCTCCATTGTGTCATCACAGGGATCCAATTTCTCATCATAGTGTTCCCTTGTGTCATCACAGTGCTCCATTGTGTCACCACAGAGCTCCATTGTTCATCACAGTGCTCCATTGTGACATCAGAGTGCTCCATTGTGTGCTCACAGATTTCCATTGTGTAATCACAGTGCTCCATTGTGTCATCACAGAGCTCCATTGTGTCATCACAGAGCTCCATTGTGTCATCACAGAGCTCCATTGTGTCCTCAAATTTTCCATTTTGTCATCACAGTGCTCCATTGTGTCATCAAAGGGCTCCACTGTGTCAACACAGTGCTTCATTATGTCATCACAATGCTCCATTTTGTCATCAGAATGCCTTATTGTGTCATCATAGTGTTCCATTGTGATATCAGAGTGCTCCATTGTGTCCTCACAGATTTTTATTGTTTAATCACAGTGCTCCATTGTGTCATCACAGAGCTCCAATTTGTCATCACAGAACTCCATTGTGTCCTCAAATTCTCCACTTTGTCATCACAGTGCTCCATTGTGTCATCACAGTGCTCCATTATGTCATCATAGTGATCCATTGTCGCATCATAGTGCTCCATTGTGTCATCACAGTGTTTCATTGTGACATCAGAGTGCTCGATTGTCTCATCACAGCGCTCCATTGTGTCATCACAGATCTCCATTGTTCATCAGAGTGCTCCATTGTGTCATCACAGCGCTCTATTGTATCATCACAATGCTCCATTGTGTCATCACAGAGCTCCATTTTTCATCACAGTGCTCCAATGTAACATCACAGTGCTCCGTTGTGTCATCACAGTGATCCATTGTCTCATCACAGTGCTACAATGTGTCATCACAGTGCTCCTTTGTGACATAACAGTGCTCCATTGTGTCATCTCCGTGCTCCATTGTGTCATCCCAGTGATCCATTGTGTCATCACATAGCTCCATTGTCTCATCACAGTGTTCCATGTTTCATCACAGAGTTACATTGTGTCATCACAGAGCTCCATTGTGTCATCACAGTGCTCATTTGTGTCATCAGAGTGCTCCATTGTTTCCTCCTAGTGCTCCATTTTGTCATCACAGATCTCCATCGTGTCATCACAGTGCTCCATTGTGTCACTACAGAGCTCCATTGTGTCATCACAGTGGTCCATTTGTCATCACAATGTTCCATTGTATCATCACAGTGCTCCATTGTGTCATCCCAGAGCTCCATTGTGTCATCATAGTGCTCCACTGTGTCATAACAATGGTCCATTATGTCATCGCAATGATGCATTGTGTCATCACACTGCTCGATTTTGTCATCACAGTGCTCCATTGTGTCATCATGCTGCTCCATTGTCTCATTATATTGCTCCATTGTGTCATCACAGTGCTCCATTGCTTCATCACAGTGCTCCTTTGTCTCATCACAGTGATCCATTGTGTCATCACAGTGCTCTATTGTGTCACCACAGTGCTCCACTGTGTCATCATAGTGCTCCATTGTGTTATCACAGTTCTCCAAGTGTCATCAGAGTGTTCCACTGTGTCATCACAATGATCTATTGTGTCATCACAAGGTTCCACTGTGTCATGATAGTGTTCCATTTTGTAATCACAGATCTCCATTGTCTCATCACACTGCTTCATTGTGTCATCACAAAGCTGCATTGTGTCATCACAGTGCTCCACTCTGTCATCACAGTGCTTCATTACGTCAACACAATGCTCCATTGTGTCATCACAGTGCTCCACTCTGTCATCACCGTGCTCCATTGTGTCATCACAGAGCTCCGTTGTGACATCACATTGTGACATCACAGTCCTCCCTTGTGTCATCACAGTGCTGCATTGTATAATCTCAGAGCCCCATTGTGTCATCACAGATCTGCATTGTGTCATCACAATGCTCTATTGTGATATCACAATGCTCCCTTGTGTCATCATAGTGCTCCATTGTGTTATCACAGTGCTCCACTGTGTCTTCACAGTGCTCATTATATCATCAAAATGCTCCATTGTGTCACCACAGTGCTCCATTGTGTCATGACCGTGCTCCATTGTGTCATCCCAGTGATCCATTGTCTCATCATAGTGCTCCATTGTGTCATCACAGTGCTCCATTGTCTCATCATAGTGTGCCACTATGTCATCACAGTGGTCTATTTCATCATCATAGTGCTCCATTTTGTCATCACAGTGCTCCAATATGTCATCACAGTGATCAATTGTGTCATCACAGTGCTCCATTTTGTCATCACAGAGCTCCAATGTGTCATCACAGTGATCCATTGTGTCATCACAGTGCTCCATTTTGTCAACACAGTGCTACACTGAGTCATTATAGTGCTCCATTTTGTTATCGAAGACTCCATTTAGTCATCAGAGTGCTCCACTGTGTCATCACAGAGCTCATTATATCATCAAAATGCTCCATTGTGTCACCATAGTGCTCCACTGTGTCATCATAGTGCTCCATTGTATCATCACAGTGTTCTACTGTGTCATCACAATGATCAATTGTGTCATCATAGTGCTCCATTGTGTAATCACAGTGCTCCATTTTTTCATCACCCTGCTACACTGTGTCATCATAGTGCTCCATTTTGTCATTACAGACTCC
>CADCXT010002518.1:0-83291 GCA_902806775.1 Microtus agrestis | reverse complement strand
ATGGATAGGGTTAGACAAAAGAGAATATGTATGAATTTCATGAAATGCTCTTGTGAGAAATGCACATGTGTTACTCTGATATTAAAAGCCATTGTTTGGGATATGTCATAGAATTGTAAGAATGAGAATAGTGTTCCTTTTCTCTGTAGAAGCTTTACTTTGAAAGATAATCTCGTTCTTTTGAAAGTGTATAATTTCATGAAATGCTTTCTTGACAAACGCCCATGTGTTTCTCTGAAAAGATTCGCCATTGTTGTGGATATTTTAAAATTATCTTGAAGGGAGAAGAGTGTTCCTTTTCTCTGTCGAAGATTTACTTTAAAAGATAAACTCTTTCTTTTAGAGTATAAGAATGTCATGAAATATGTTGGTCAGAAACACACATGTGTTACTCTGAAATGAGAAGCCTCTGTTTGGGATATGGAAATGTGTTGTCATAACTGAGAACAGTGTTCCTTTTCTCTGTAGAAACTTTACTTTGAAAGATAATCAGATTCTTTTGAATATGTATGAATTTCATAAAATCCTTTTGTGAGAAACGCACATGGGTTACTCTGAAATTAGAAGCCATTGTTTGTGCTATTTCACGAATTGTTAGAATGATAACTGTGTTCCTTTTCGCTGTAGAAGCTTTACTTTGAAAGATAATCACGTTGTTTTGAAATTCTATGAATTTCTAAGGTTAGGGTTAGGGTTTATGATTAGGGTTAGGGTTAGGGTTAGGGTTAGGGGTTAAGGTTAGGGTTAGGGTTAGGGGTTAGGGTTATGGTTAGGGTTAGTTTTAGGGTTAGAAAAAAAGAATGTATATGAATTTCATGAAATTCTTTTGTGAGAAACACACATGTGTTACTCTGATTTTAAAAGCCACTGTTTGTGATATGTCATAGAATATTTAGAATGAGAACAGTGTTCCTTTTCTCTTTAGAAGCTTTACTTTGAAAGATAATCTCTTGCTTTTGAAAGTGTATAATTTCATGAAATACTTTTGTGAGAAATGCACATGTGTTCCTATGAAATGGGAAGCTGTTGTTTGCTATATGTCAAAGTATTGTAATAGAGAGAACAGTGTTCCTTTTCTCTGTGGAAGCTTTACTTTGAAAGATAATCACGTTCTCTTAAATTTTATTAATTTCATGAAATGCTTTTGTGAGAAACGCACATGTGTTACTCTGAAATTAGAAGCCATTTTTGTGATATTTCAATAATTGTTAGAATGAGAACTGTGTTCCTTTTCGCTGTAGAAGCTTTGCTTTGAAAGGTAATCACGTTGTTTTGAAAGTGTATGAATTTCTAGGGTTAGTGTTAGGTTTTAGGATTAGGTTTCGAGTAAGGGTTAAGGTTAGGGTTTAAGGTTAGGGTTAGGGGTTAGGGTTAGTGTTAGTGTTAGGGTTAGGGTTTAGGGTTAGGGATAGAGTTATGGATAGGGTTAGAAAATAGAGAATGTTTATGAATTTCATGAAATGCTCTTGTGAGAAACGCACATTTGTTACTTTGATATTAGAAACCATTGTTTGGGATATGTCATAGAATTATAAGAATGAGAATAGTGTTCCTTTTCTATGTAGAAGCTTTACTTTGAAAGATAATCTCGTTCTTTTGAAAGTGCATAATTTCATGAAATACTTTTGTGAGAAATGCACATGTGTTACTATGAAATGGTAAGCTGTTGTTTGCTATATGTCAAAGTATTTTAATAGTAAGAACAGTGTTCCGTTTCTCTGTAGAAGCTTTACTTTGAAAGAAAATTACATTCTTTTGGAAGGATAAATAGCTCATGAAATGGTTTTGTGAGAAACCTTCATGTTATACTCTGAAACGAGAAGGTTCTGTTTGGGATATTTCAAAGAACTTTTAAAATGAGAACAGTGTTCCTTTTCTCTGTAGAAGCTTTATTTGAAAGATAATCACGTTCTTTTGGAAGAGTATGAATTTCATGAAATGCTTTCATGAGAAACACATATGTGATTGTGTAAAAAGGTCAGTCACTGTTGGGCATATGTCAAAGTTAGATAGAAGTGAGAACAGTGTTCCTTTTCTGTAGAAGCTTTACTTTGAAAGATAATCACGTTGTTTTGAACGTGTATGAATTTCTAGGGTTAGGATTAGAGTTAGGGTTAGTGTTATGGTTAGGGTTAAGGTTTATGGTTAGGGTTAGGGGTTAGGGATGGGGTTATGGTTAGGGGTTAGGGTTAGTGTTAGGTTTAGGGTTAGAAAAATAAAAACAATTTATTTGAATTTCATGAAACGCTTTTGTGAGAAACGCACATGCGTTACTCAGAAATGAGAAGCATCGGTTTGGGATATGTCAAAGTATGGTTAAAAGTGAGAACAGTGTTCTTTTTCTCTGTAGAAGCTTTACTTTGAAAGATAATCACGTTCTTTGAAAGTCAGTGAATTTCATGAAATGCTTTTGTGAGAAACGCACATGTGTTACTCTGAAATGAGAAGCGTCTGTTTGGGATATGTCAAAGTATGGTTAAAAGTGAGAACAGTGTTCCTTTTCTCTGTAGAGGCTTTACTTTGAAAGATAATCACGTTCTTTGAAAGTGTATGAATTTCATGAAATGCTTTTGTGAGAAACGCACATGTGTTACTCTGAAATGAGAAGCGTCTGTTTGGAATATGTCAAAGTATGGTTAAAAGTGAGAACAGTGTTCCTTTTATCTGTAGAATCTTTACTTTGAAAGATAATCACGTTCTTTTTATAGTGTATGGATTTCATGAAATGCTTTCGTGAGAAACGCATATTTTACTCTGATTTTAGAAGCCATTATTTGTGATATGTCATAGAATTGTTAGAATGAGAACAGTGTTCCTTTTCTCTGTAGAATCTTTCCTTTGAAAGATAATTTCGTTCTTTTGCAAGTGTATAATTTTATGAAATGCTTTCATGACAAACGCACATGTGTTTCTCTGAAAAGATCCGCCATTGTTGTGGATATTTTAAAGTTATCTAGAAGTGAGAACAATCTTCCGTTCCTCTGTAGAAGATTTACTTTGAAAGATAAACTCGTTCTTTTGAAAGGATAAGAATTTCATGAAATATGTTGGAGAGAAACACTCATGTGTTACTCTGAAATGAGAAGCCTCTGTTTTTGATATGGCAAAGTGTTGTCCTAAGAACAGTGTTCCTTTTCTCTGTAGAAGCTTTACTTTGAAAGATAATCAGATTCTTTGAAAGTGTATGAATTTCATGAAATGCTTTTGTGAGAAACGCACATGGGTTACTCTGAAATTAGAAGCCATTGTTTGTGATATTTCACAAATTCTTAGAATGAGAATTGTGTTTCTTTTTGTGGTAGAAGCTTTACTTTGAAAGATAATCACGTTGTTTTGAAAGTTGATGAATTTCTAGGGTTAGTGTTAGGGTTATGTTTTAGGGTTAGGTTTAGCATTAGGGTTAGGGTTTAGGGTTAGGTTTAGGGTTAGGGCTTAGGGTTAGGGTCAAGGTTAGAGTTAGGGGGTTAGGGTTAGTGTTAGGGATAGGGTTAGGGTTATGGTTAGGGTTACGGTTAGGTTTAGGGTTAGGTTTAGTTTTAGGTTAGGGTTTAGGGTTAGGGTTAGGTATAAGGTTAGTGTTAGGTGTTAGGGTTACATTTAGGGCTAGGTTTATTGTTAGGGTTAGGGTTAGAAAAAAAAGAATATGTATGAATTTCATGAAATGCTTTTGTGAGAAACACACATGTGTTACTCTGATTTTAGAAGCCATTGTTTGTGATATGTCATAGAATTGTTAGAATGAGAACAGTGTTCCTTTTCTCTGTAGAAGCTTTACTTTGAAAGATGATCTCGCTCTTTTGAAAGTTTATAATTTCATGAAATGCTGTCATGACAAACGCACATGTGTTTTTCTGAAAATATCTGTCACATTTGCGGATATTTTAAAGTTATCTAGAAGTGAGAACAGTCTTCCTTTTCTCTGTAGAAGATTTATTTTGAAAGATAAAATCATTCTTTTGAAAGGATAAGAATTTCATGAAATATGTTGGTGAGAAACGCACATGTGTTACTCTGAAATGAGAAGCCTCTGTTTGTGATATGGCAAAGTGTTGTCATAACTGAGAACAGTGTTCCTTTTCTCTGTAGTAGCTTTACTTTGAAAGATAATCAGATTCTTTTGAAAGTGTATGAATTTCATGAAATGTTTTTGTGAGAAACACACATGGGTCAATCTGAAATTCAAAGCTATTTTTGTGATATTTCACGAATTGTTAGAATGAGAACTGTTTTCCTTTTCTCTGTAGAAGCTTTACTTTGAAAGATGATTATGTTGTCTTGAAATTGTATAAATTTCTAGAGTAAGGGCTTGGGTTTGTATTAGGGTTAGGGTAAGTATTAGGGTTAGGGTTAGGGCTAGGTTTAGGGGTTAGGGATTGGGTTAGGGTTTAGAGTTTGTTTTAGGGTGAGAATTAGAAAAAAAGAATGTTTATGAATTTCATGATATGATTTTGTGAGAAATGCACATGTCTTACACTAATTTTAGAAGCCATTGTTTGTGATATGTCATAGAATTTTTAGAATGAGAACAGTGTTCCTTTTCTCTGTAGAACCTTTACTTTGAAAGATAATCTCATTCTTTTGAAAGTGTATAATTTCACGAAATGCTGTCAAGACAAATGAACATGTGTTTCTCTGAAAATATCCACCATTATTGCGGATATTTTAAAGTTATCTAGAAGTGAGAACAGTCTTCCTTTTCTCGGTAGAAGATTTACTTTGAAAGATAAACTCGTTCTTTTGAAAGGATAATAATTTCATGAAATACTTTTGTGAGAAACGCACATGTGTAACTATGGAATGGGAAGCTATTGCTTGCTATATTGCAAAGTATTTCAATAGTGAGAACAATGTTCCTTTTCTCTGTAGAAGCTTTAATTTGAAAGATAATCTCGTTCTTTTGAAAGGATAAATAGTTCATGAAATGCTTTTGTGAGAAACGCACATGTGTTACTCTGAAATGAGGCACCTCTGTTTGGAATATGTAACAGAATTTTTAAAATGAGATCAGTGTTCCTTTTCTCTGTAGAAGCTTTACTTTGAAAGATAATCTCATTCTTTTGAAAGTGTATAATTTCATGAAATGCTTTCATGACAAACGCATATGTGTTTCTCGGAAATTAGAAGCCATTGTTTGTGATATTTCAAGAATTGTTAGAATGAGAACTGTTTTCTATTTCTCTGTAGAAGCTTTACTTTGAAAGATAATCACGTTGTTTGAAAGTGTATGAATTTCTAGGATTAGGATTAGTGTTTGAGTTCCTGTTATGGTTAGCGTTAGGGTTTAGGGTTAGGATTAGTGTTAGGGTTAGGGTTAGAGTTAGGGTTTAGGGTTAGGGTTTAGGGTTAGGGTTAGGGTTACGTGTTAGTGTTAGGGTTAGGGGTTAGGGTTAGGTTTAGCGTTAGGTTTAAGGTTAGGGTTAGGGTTAGGGTTAGAAAAATAAAAACAATGTGTATGAATTTCATGAAATGCTTTTGTGAGAAATGCACACGTGTTACTCTGAAATGAGAAACCTTTGTTTGGCATGTGTCAAAGTATTGTCAAAAGTGAGAACAGTGTTTTTTTTCTCTGTAGGATCTTTACTTTGAAAGATAATCATGTTCTTTTGAATGTGTATGAATTTCATTAAATGCTTTCGTGAGAAACGCACATGTGTTACTCTGAAATGAGAAGCCTTTGTTTGGGATATGTCAAAGTGTTGTCATAACTGAGAACAGTGTTCCTTTTCTCCGTAGAAGCTTTACTTTGAAAGATGATCACGTTCTCTTAAATTGTATGGATTTCATCAAATGCTTTTGTGAGAAACGCACATGTGTTACTCTGAAATGGGAAGCTGTTGTTTGCTATATGTCAAAGTATTCTAATAGAGAGAACTGTGTTCCTTTTCTCTGTGGAAGCTTTACTTTGAAAGATAATCATGTTCTTTTAAATGTTTATGAATTTGATGAAATGCTTTTGTGAGAAACGTACATGTGTTACTCTGAAATTAGAAGCCAATGTTTGTGATATTTCAAGAAGTGTTAGAATGAGAACTGTGTTCCCTTTCTCTGTAGTAGCTTTATTTTGAAAGGTAATTACATTGTTTTGAAATTGTATGAATTTCTAGGGTAAGGGTTAGGGTTAGGTTTAGGGCTAGGATTAGGGTTAGAATAAGGATTAGGTTTAGGTTTAGGGTTAGTGGTTAGGGTTAGGGTCAAGGTTAGAGTTAGGGGTTAGGGTTAGTGTTAGGGTTAGGGTTTAGGGTTAGGTTTAGGGATAGGGTGAGTGTTAGGGTTAGGGTTAGAAAAAAGAATATGTATGAATTTCATGAAATGCTTTTGTGAGAATCGCACATGTGTTACTCTCATTTTAGAAGCCATTGTTTGTGATATGTCATAGAATTGTAGGAATGAGAACAGTGTTTCTTTTCTCTGTAGAAGCTTTACTTTGAAAGATAATCTCGTTCTTTTGAAAGTGTATAATTTCATGAAATGCTTTCATGACAAACGCACATGTGCTTCTGAAAAGTTCCGCCATTGTTTCAGATATTTTAAATCAACCTAGAAGTGAGAATAGTCTTCCTTTTCTCTGTAGAAGATTTACTTAGAAAGATAAACTAGTTCTTTTAAAGGATAATAAATTCATGAAATACATTTGTGAGAAACGCACATGCGTTACTATGAAATAGGAAGCTATTCTTTGCTATATTTCAAAGTACTTAAATAGTGAGAACAGTGTTCCTTTTCTCTGTAGAAACTTTACTTTGAAAGAAAATCACGGTGTTTTGAAAGGGTAAATAGTTCATGAAATGCTTTTGTGAGAAACGCACATGTGTTACTCTGAAATGAGAAGCCTTTGTTTGGGATATGTCAAAGTATTTTTAAAATGAGAACAATGTTCCTTTTCTCTGTAGAAGCTTTATTTGAAAGATAATGATGTTCTTTTGAAAGTGTATGAATTTCATGAAATGCTTTCATGAGAAACGCACATGTGATTGTCTTAAAAGATCAGTCATGGTTGCGGATATGTCAAAGTTACCTGGAAGTGAGAACACTGTTCCTTTTCTTTGTAGAAGCTTTACTTTGAAAGATAATCACGTTCTTTTAAAGTGTATGAATTTCATGAAATGCTTTCGTGAGAAACGCACATGTGTTACTCTAAAATGGGAAACTGTTGTTTGCTATATGTCAAAGTATTTTAATAGAGAGAACAGTGTTCCTTTTCTCTGTGGAAGCTTTACTTTGAAAGATAGTCATGTTCTTTTGAAAGTGTATGAATTTCATGAAATGCTTTTGTGAGAAACGTACATGTGTTACTCTGAAATTCAAGCCATTGTTTGTGATATTTCAAGAATTTTTAGAATGAGAACTGTATTCCTTTTCTCTGTAGATGCTTTACTTTGAAAGGTAATTTCATTGTTTTGAAATTGTATGAATTTTTAGGGGAAGGGTTAGGGTTATGGTAAGGTTTAGGGCTAGGGTTAGGGTTAGAATTATGGTTAAATTTAGGGGTAGGGTTAGAGGTGAGGGTTAAGGTCAAATTTAGGGTTAGGGGTTAGGGTTAGGTTTAGGGTTAAGGATAGGGTTTGTGTTTGGGTTAGTGTTAGGTTTAGGGTTAGGCTTAGTGTTAGAGTTAGCATTTCAGTTAGGGTTGGGGACTGGGTTAGGGTTAGGTGTGAGGGTTAGGGTTAGGGGTAGTGTTATGGTTATGGTTAGGGTTAGGATTAGAAAAAACAGAATATGTATGAATTTCATGAAATGCTTTTCTGAGAAACGCACATGTGTTACTCTGACTTTAGAAGCCATTGTTTGTGATATGTAATAGAATTGTTAGAATGAAAACAGTGTTCCTTTTTTCTGTAGAAGCCTTACTTTGAAAGATAATCTCGTTCCTTTGAAAGTGTATAATTTCATGAAATGCTGTCATGACAAACGCACATGTGTTCCTCTGAAAAGATCTGCCATTGTTGTGGATATTTTAAAGTTATTTAGAAGTGAGAACAGTCTTCCTTTTCTCTGTAGAAGATTTACTTTGAAAGATAAACTCGTTCTTTTGAAAGGATAAGAATTTCATGAAATATGTTGGTGAGAAACGCACATGTGATACTCTGAAATGAGAAGCCTCTGTTTGTGATATGGCAAAGTGTTGTCATAACTGAGAACAGTGTTCCTTTTCTTTGTAGAAGCTTTACTTTGAAAGATAATCAGATTCTTTTGAAAGTGTATGAATTTCATGAAATGTTTTTGTGAGAAACACACATGGTTACTCTGAAATTAGAAGCCATTGTTTGTGATATTTCACGAATTGTTAGAATGAGAACTGTTTTCCTTTTCTCTGTAGATGCTTTAATTTGAAAGATGATTACCTTGTTTGAAATTGTATGAATTTCTAGGGGTAGCGTTTGGGTTAATTTTAGGGTTAGGGTTAGGGTTAGGGCTAGGGTTAGGGGTTAGGGTTAGGGCTAGGGTTTAGTGTTAGGGTTAGGGTTAGAAAAAAAGAATTTGTATGAATTTCATAAAATGTTTTTGTGAGAAACGCACCTGTGTTACTCTGATTTTAGAAGCCACTGTTTGTGATATGTCATAGAATTGTTAGAATGAGAACAGTGTTCCTTTTCTCTGTAGAAGCTTTACTTTGAAAGATAATCTCGTTCTATTGAAATTGTATAATTTCATAAAATGCTTTCATGACAAACGCACATGTGTTTCTCGGAAATTAGAAGCCATTGTTTGTGATATTTCAAGAATTGTTAGAATGAGAACTGTTTTCCATTTCTCTGTAGAAGCTTTACTTTGAAAGACAATCAAGTTATTTTCAAAGTGTATGAATTTCTAGGGTTAGGATTAGGGTTAGGGTTATTGTTATAGTTAAGGTTACGGTTTAGGGTTAGGGTTAGTGTTAGGGTTAGGGTTAAGGGTTAGGGTTTAGGATTAGGGTTAGGGTGTTAGGGTTAGGGTTAGGTGTTAGGGTTAAGGTTAGGAATAGGGTTAGGTTTAGGGTTTAGGTTATGGTTAGGGTTAGGTTTAAGGTTAGGGTTAGTGTTATGGTTGTGTTAGGAAAATAAAAACAATGTGTATGAATTTCATGAAATGCATTTGTGAGAAATGCACATGTGTTACTCTGAAATGAGAAGTCTTTTTTGGCATATGTCAAAGTATTGTCAAAAGTTAAAACAGTGTTCTTTTTCTCTGTAAGAGCTTTACTTTGGAAGATAATCACGTTCTTTTGAAAGTATATGTATTTCATGAAATGCTTTCGTGAAAAACGCACATGTCTTACTCTGAAATGAGAAGCCTTCATTTGGGATATGGCAATGTGTTGTCATAACAGAAAACAGTGTTCCTTTTCTCTGTAGAAGCTTTACTTTGAAAGATAATCACATTCTTTTAATTGTGTGGATTTCATCAAATGCTTTTGTGAGAAACTCACATGTGTTACTCTGAAATGGGAAGCTGTTGTTTGCTATATGTCAAAGTATTGTAATAGAGAGAACAGTGTTCCTTTTCTCTGTGGAAGCTTTACTTTGTATGATAATCATGTTCTTTTGAAAGTGTATGAATTTCATGAAATGCTTTTGTGAGAAACGTACATGTGTTACTCTGAATTTAGAAGCCAATGTTTGTGATATTTCAAGAATTGTTAGAATGAGAACTGTGTTCCTTTTCTCTGTAGAATCTTTACTGTGCAAGGAAATTATGTTGTTTTGAAATTGTAGGAATTTCTAGGGTTAGGCTTAGGGTTAGGTTTAGGGCTAGGGTTAGGGTTAGAATTAGGGTTAGGGTTACGGGTTAGGTTTAGGGTCAAGATTAGAGTTAGTGGTTAGGGTCAATGTTAGGGATAGTATTAGGATTAGGGTTATGGTTAGGTTTAGGGATAGATTTATTGTTATGGTTAGGGTTTATGTTTAGGGTTAAATATAGGTTTACGGTTAGGTGTTAGGGTTCGGTTTAGAGCTAGGTTTATGGTTAGTATTAGTGTTAGGGTTAGAAAAAAAGAATATGTATGAATTTCATGAAATGCTTTTGTGAGGAACAAACATGTGTTACTCTGATTTTAGAAGCCACTGTTTGTGATATGTCATAGAATTGTTAGAATGAGAACAGTGTTCCTTTTCGCTGTAGAAGCTTTACTTTGAAAGATAATCTCGTTCTTTTGAAAGTGTATAATTTCATGAAATGTTTTCATGACAAACACACATGTGTTTCTCTGAAAAGATCCGCCATTGTTGCGGATATTTTAAAGTTAGCTAGAAGGGAGAACAGTTTTCCTGTTCTCTGTAGAAGATTTACTTTGAAAGATAAACTCATTCTTCTGAAAGGATAAGAATTTCATAAAATATGTTGGAGAGAAACGCTCATGTGTTACTCTGAAATGAGAAGCCTCTGTTTGTGATATGGCAAAGTGTTGTCATAACTGAGAACAGTGTTCCTTTTCTCAGTAGAAGCTTTAGTTTGAAAGATAATCAGATTCTTTGAAAGTTTATGAATTTCATGAAATTCTTTTGTGAGAAACGCAGATGGGTTACTCTGAAAAAAGAAGCTATTGTTTGTGATACTTCACGAATTGTTAGAATGAGAACTGTTTTCCTTTTCTCTGTAGATGCTTTACTTTGAAAGATGATTACACTGTTTTGAAATTTTATGAATTTCTAGGTTTAGCATCTGGGTTAGTTTTAGGGTTAGTGTTAGGGTTAGAATTAGGGTTTGGGTTAGAGCTAGGGTTAGGGGTTAGTGTTAAGGTTAGTGTTAGGGTTAGGGGTTGGTGTTAGGGTTAGTGTTTAGGGTTAGGGTTAGAAAAAAAAGAATGTGTAGGAATTTCATGAAATTATTTTTTGAGAAACACACATGTGTTACTCTGATTTTAGAAGCCACTGTGTGTTATATGTCATAGAATTGTAAGAATGAGAACAGTGTTCCTTTTCTCTGTAGGTTCTTTACTTTGAAAGATAATCTCGTTATTTTGAAAGTGTATAATTTCATGAAATGCTTTCGTGACAAATGCACATGTGCTTCTCTGAAAAGATCCGCCATTGTTGCAGATATGTTAAATCTAGCTAGAAGTGAGAATAGTCCTCCTTTTCTCTGTGGAATATTTACTTAGAAAGGTAAACTCGTTCTTTTGAAGTGATAATAATTTCATGAAATCCTTTTGTGAGAAACACACATGTGTTACTATGAAATGGGAAGCTATTCTTTGCTATATTTCAAAGTATTTCAATATTGAGAACAGTGTTCCTTTTCTCTGTAGAAGCTTTATTTTGAAGGAAAATCATGGTCTTTTGAAAGGATAAATAGTTCATGAAATGCTTTTGTGAGAAATGCACATGTGTTACTCTGAAATGAGAAGCCTCTGTTTGGGATATGTCATAGTATTTTTAAAATGAGAACAGTGATCCTTTTCTCTGTAGAAGATTTACTTTGAAAGATAATCTCATTCTTTTGAAAGTGTATAATTTCATGAAATGCTTTCATGACAAACGCATATGTGTTTCTCTGAAATTAGAAGCCATGGTTTGTGATAATTCAAGAATTGTTAGAATGAGAACTGTTTTCCATTTCTCTGTAGAAGTTTACTTTGAAAGATAATCACGTTGTTTTGAAAGTGTATGAATTTCTATGGTTAGGATTAGGGTTAGGGTAAGTGTTACGGTTATGGTTTAGGGTTAGGTTTAGGGTTAGGTTTAGGGATAAGGGTTAGGGTTTAGGGTTAGGATTAGGGTTAGGGTTAGGGTTAGGGGTTAGGTTTAGGGTTAGGGTTAGGAATAGGATTAGGGTTAGGTTTAAGGTTAGGGTTAGTGTTAGTGTTATGGTTAGAAAAATAAAAACAATGTGTATGAATTTCATGAAATGCTTTTGTGAGAAATGCACATGTGTTACTCTGAAATGAGAAGCCTTTGTTTGGCATATGTCAAAGTATTGTCAAAGTGAGAACAATGTTCTTTTTCTCTGTAGGAGCTTTACTTTGGAACATAATAACGATCTTTTGAAAGTATATGTATTTTATTAAATGCCTTCTTGAGAATCGCGCATGTGTTACTCTGAAATGAGAAGCCTTAGTTTGGGATATGGCAACGTGTTTTCATAACTGAGAACAATGTTCCTTTTCTCTGTAGAAGTTTTACTTTGAAAGATAATCACGCTCTTTTTAAAGTATATTAATTTCATGAAATGCTTTCATGAGAAACGCACATGTGATTCTCTGAAAAGATCAGTCATTTTTGGGTATATGTCAAAGTTAGCTGGAAGTGAGAATAGTGTTCCTTTTCTCTGTAAAAGCCTTACTTTGAAAGATAATCACATTCTTTTAAAGTGTATGAATTTTGAATTGCTTTCGTGAGAAACGCACATGTGTAACTCTGAAATGAGACGCTGTTTTATCCTATATGTCAAAGTATCGTAATAGAGAAAATAGTGTTGCTTTTCACTGTAGAAGCTTTAATTTGAAAGATAATTATGTTCTTTTGAAAGTATATTAATTTCATAAAATACTTTTGTGAGAAACGCACATGTGTTACTCTTAAATTAGAAGCCATTGTTTGTGATATTTCAATAACTGTTACAATAAGAACTGTGTTGCTTTTTGCTGTAGGAGCTTTAATTTGAAAGATAATCACGTTGTTTTGAAAGTGTATGAATTTCTAATGTTAGGGTTAGGGTTTACGGTTAGGATTAGTGTTAGGATTAGGGTTAGAGGTTAGGGTTAGGATTAGGGGTTAGGGTTATGGTTAGGGTTAGTGTTTGTGTTAGAAAAAAGAATGTGTATGAATTTCATGAAATGCTTTTGTGAGAAACGCACATGTGTTACTCTGATTTTAGAAGCCACTCTTTGTGATATGGCATAGAATTTTTAGAATGAGAACACTGTTCCTATTCTCTGTAGAAGGTTTACTTTGAAAGATAATCTCGTTCTTTGAAAGTGTATAATTTCATGAATTGCCTTCGTGACAAACGTGCATGTGTTTCTCTGAAAAGATCCACCATTGTTGTGGATATGTTAAAGTTAGCTAGAAGTAAGAACAGTTCCTTTTCATTGTAGAAGATTTACTTTGAAAGATAATCTTGTTCTTTTGAAAGGATAAGAATTTCATGAATTACTTTTCTGATAAACGCACATGTGTTACTATGAAATGGGAAGCTTTTGTTTGCTATATGTCAAAGTATTTTAATAGTGAGAACAGTGTTCCTTTTCTCTGTAGAAGCTTTACTTTGAAAGAAAATCACTTTCTTTTGAAAGGATAATTAGTTCATGAAATGCTTTTGTGAGAAACGCACATGTTATACTCTGAAATGAGAAGCCTCTGTTTGTGATATGTCAAAGTATTTTTTTCCTTGTCCTCCAATGTTTAAATGGCACCCGTGGAGAGAAAGTACAAACTTCAGAATCACAATACTGGGCCAACAAGATAGCAGGTTTGTTTCTTCTGCTCTGAGGCACAACTGGATCTAGCACCAAAGAGGGCAGGGTATAACAGAGTAGCATAGGAAGAATCACTTTGAAGAGGTAGTTTGGGAACAAGCCTGCAGACTAATGATTGACAGAACATTCAGTGAGATTTATTGAGAAAAGGGGTTTTGGCCACTGTGATCTATGCAAGTGTGTTGTGAGCACACACAAAGGACTAGAGACTTTGTATACATGTGTGCACTCTGGCTATAGTTCACACGAGTGTTTTGTGAGCATACAGAAAGGACTAGAGACTTTGTATACATGTGTGCACTCTGGCTATATTCCACATGAGTGTGTTGTGAGCACACAGAAAGTGTATCTGGAGCTAAATAAAAGTCTGTGGAATGACTAAGTATTAGCCAGCAGCATTTAGGTGTGGCCATGCCCAAGACATACCACCTACCAACCAGCAGTTCAGATTTTCATGCTGGATACCAGGTAACCCCACCCTCTGTCCCTTCCAGGTACAATGTTGCTATTTTAATGCCAACTCAGGGCAATCCTCTATACTGTCAGCAGAAACATCACCTAGAAACTTAGAAATGCCAAATTTGGTAGCACTAGGATTGAGGTCCACCAAGTATTGTCTTAGCAAGAAGCCCTCTGGGTGACTCTGAAACATTCTAAAGTTTGAAAATCATTTGTTTCGAGGAAAATACACAATAATAGGAAAAAATTACAAACTTTTGCTTTGTGTTGCAATTGGTAGCAGCGGCCGGGCTGTTGCGTCCCGCCACCCCACTGCCCGCATGGCTTACTTATGCCCCGAAATAATTACATGGAAACTGTATTCTTTTAAACACTGCCTGGCCCGTTATCTGTAGCCTCTTATGGGCTAGCTCTTACATATTAATCTAACCCATTTCTATTATTCTGTGTGGCCCACGAGCTGGCTTACCAGGGAAGATCTTAACCTGCATCTGCCTGGCATGGGGACATAATGGCGAATCACTGATCCAGCCTCTCTCTCCCAGAATCCTGTTCTGTTTTCTCCACCCATCTAAGGGTGGACCTATCGAATGGGCCAGGCAGTTTCTTTATTGATAAGAAATCACTACCACATCATTTCCCCTTTTTCTGTTTAAACAAAAAAGAAAGGCTTTCATTTTAACATAGTAAGATTACATATAGCAAAACAGTTATCAAGTAAGAATTACAGTTACAATATCTACTTTATCTTTTATCATAACTAAGGAAAACTATAACTATCCATTCTTCAACTCCATCAAAGACTCCAGAAGGATATAAAACTACCTAAGTAAACAGGAAGTCAAATGCTCTAGAAATGACAGAGACATCTCACTGCCTGGACAGTCACCCAAAGTTCTTTTGTACCGTTGGGGCATCTATCTTCGGCCTTCAGGCCCACAGTATCCAGCAGACATTTCATGAAGCAGGAAATTTCAAAGACAGTTCAGTCACTTTCTGTTGTGTCCTGCAGAATGTCTCGCAGACTCTCATGAAATGAACCCCGAAAGACCATCTCACCTTTAGGCAAGTTCAGCAGTCCTCTCTCTGCGGGTTCTTTGTGTCCAGTTTATGCATCAGTCCAGGCAAGAGCAGTTTCTTGCCCAAATGGCTATCAAACTCCATAACGATCCTCTTCGATGCCCATCCTCCTCTTGAAGTAGATTGGTGCTGCCAGGAGCAGACGTGTCTCATTGTCATGAAAAACCCTAAGTTATTAAAACATTTAAATGCCATATTCTGTAGTCTTCGAAAGAAATGAAGAATGCATTACCTGACTGAAATATATCTCTATATATCTAGAAAATCTAACTAACATGACTACAAGCTTGACTATTATCAATGATTATCCATTAACAACCTATATTTCCTAATTATACAGTACATTTTTAAATGAATTACACAATCACAATACCTTAATCAAGATCAGAAATACATATACATGTAACAAAATTGACCTTAAAATCCATACCAATGCAAATTATTCATATCTATATCATATCCCCCTTTAAATGTAAAAGAACATTTATAAACAATGTTTTGGGAACATGGGCGCAGTTTTTTCTCTCCAAACTGCTTCTTGCTGAATGGGGGCATCGTTAATTAGATCTTTCATGGTGTAACCTGTGTGCCAGGGTCATCTCAGTTGGCAGTTGAGTGAAGAAATTTTTGAAGGTGTTCACAGCAACCTTTCAGGAGGGCGTGGTCTATCATACCAAATTGGAATAGATGCAATCCATAGAGTCTCATCCTCTGTGAAAACAAAAGAAGACCCTTTCCAAAGCATCATATCCTTAGACCCAAATTCTGAAGTCATACCCTCATGATATCCATTCTGGTTCCATTTGGCAACCCATATAATGAAATGACTCTCTGTACTTAGCTCCTTTACAGTCAAAAATTTTAAAGAAAACACAATGTACATAATCCAGACTCTCTGTGAATTTTCCATTTTTACGTGGCTTATTTTTACTTTATTTCTCTTAATCTATAACTATCTGTACTCTGTCTCTTTAAAGACTTTACCCCCTTTTTTAAGGGCATTAACTTTATTGTTTCTCTCTATTTTTTCTCTCTGTCAAGCCTACGTACATTCATCCAACATTATGATTCATTTATTGGTCTGTCTGAATCTGTTTTATTGTGAATCTGTAATTTTTTAATGTCCAGGAGCAGTTCTTAAAAACTTAAGTTGCATCATGTAGGGGTAATAGGGTACCGCCTGAGTCCTGCTCAGCCTAAACTGGGAGCCATTCTGTTGCAATTGGTAGCAGCGGCCGGGCTGTTGCGTCCCGCCACCCCGCTGCCCGCATGGCTTACTTATGCCCCGAAATAATTACATGGAAACTGTATTCTTTTAAACACTGTCTGGCCCGTTATCTGTAGCCTCTTATGGGCTAGCTCTTACATATTAATCTAACCCATTTCTATTATTCTGTGTGGCCCACGAGCTGGCTTACCAGGGAAGATCTTAACCTGCGTCTGCCTGGCATGGGGACATAATGGCGAATCACTGATCCAGCCTCTCTCTCCCAGAATCCTGTTCTGTTTTCTCCACCCATCTAAGGGTGGACCTATCGAATGGGCCAGGCAGTTTCTTTATTGATAAGAAATCACTACCACATCAGCTTTGTTCATTTGGGACAAACCAATGTCTGAGTCAAAGGAAAATACCAATGGTTTTATTTAACAATCTCTATTTCTATAGTCTCAAATTGATTGTTCTGTTTTTGTTTTGATTGGTAAGTTCATTTCTAATCAAAGTGTTATGTGGAAACACAGTTGGTGAGAGAGCAAGAATACCTACTCCACAAACTCGCTGCCTGTAGTCCCTGACCACTCTCCACACTATACCAGTACTTTGGTTAACACATCACACCTAGAGAAAGGCACTATGTGTTCCCACTCACTGAGTAGGCTGAGATTATTTTCTAGTATGAAACTGAAGTCCCAAATTGGGTGAGATGTCCCTAATTACAATCGATCCTGTTTGAAGTTCAAATCCTTTTCTATCACTGACCCAGAATTCCACCCACACATTATCTATTTAAAACAAAAATACACAAAACCCCAAAAACAGAAAAAAAAGCAGATAACCAAGTCATTAACTAGGAAGCTACCTGGATTATACAAGGCTCAGGATTATGAGGGAGAAGACATCCCGCAGGTGACTTCTCAAGAGAAATGTCAATTTCATCTTATTAGAAGAACCACTACTCAGAGATAGTCAACTAAGCCTCTATTCAGTAAGCGTGTGTGCATAGAGACAGGAGAGAGAGGGATGATTGGAGAGGGAATCATATCTTTCGGTCCCAAGATGCTCCCACAGCAATCTCTAAGGCCACACGTGGAGTCTGATGTTAATGGCAGTGCTCTGTGATGTCCACTACCACTGCCTTCTTCCAGCCAAAGAGAAAGTATCCTGTCCCCGCCCCTGCTGCTACTGCGATGCATAGGTACCCATTGTAGGTCATGAAGATGAGCATGAGGAAGTACCTGATGATCACCTGGATAATGTGCAGCACTGTCTGCAGGAGGTGGGGGAAGCTCACCATCTGCTGCCCAACAGTTTTGTGTATCTCCATAAGGATGGTTCCGTTTGGTCCTGGGACAGGCATGGAATTGTAGCGAATGCTGACTTGAGACTTACACAGCAGACCTTCTCTGGCGATCTTGAGTCCTTCATAAAACATTGCTAGTAAAAACACGGCTACAAAAGCTCCAGCCATCTCTCCAGGTGTGTTGATTACCAAACCAGAGAACAAGAGTTCCACATTCTTAAAGCCAAAGTAGAAGGTCATTTTCATCATCATGCCGTCACCGTGGAAGTGTGAGGCAGAGGTGGTTGGGTGATGGTGAGGTGGCATGGTACTGTTGCTGTCCATGTGGGTCATCCCCATATGGTTCATCCCCATATGGTCCATCCCCATGTATTTGAAAGGATCCAGTTTTCCAGAAAAAGATGACAGTCAGCAGAAAAGTCTTTCCAGGACGAGCTCCGCCCTCCTCTCGGAACTGGATCCCCTCACCTGGTCTGAAATTCTCCCAAACCCCCGCCACTACTGCCCGGCTCGACGTGTCCCACGACCGCAGCAGAGGCCACCGATTACCCATGTCAAAGTATTTTTAAAATGAGAACAGTGTTCCTTTTCTCTGTAGAAGCTTTATTTGAAAGATAATCACGTTCTTTTGAAAGTGTATGAATTTCATGAAACGCTTTCATGAGAAATGCACATGTGATTCTCTGAAAAGGTCAGTCACTGTTGGGGATATGTCAAAGTTAGCTAGAAGTGAGAACAGTCTTCCTTTTCTCTGTAGAAGCTTTATTTTGAAAGATAATCACGTTCTCTTAAATTGTTTGAATTTCATGAAATGCTTTCGTGAGAAACAACATGTGTTACTCTGAAATGGGAAGCTGTTGTTTGCTATATGTCAAAGTATTGTAATAGACAGAACAGTGTTCCTTTTCTCTGTAGAAGCTTTACTTTGAAAGATAATCACGTTCTCTTAAATTGTATGAATTTCATAAAATTCTTTTGTGAGAAACGCACATGTGATTCTATGAAAAGCTCAGTCACTGTTGGGGATATGTCAAAGTTATCTAGACGTGAGAACAGTGTTTCTTTTCTCCATAGAAGATTTACTTTGAAAGATAATCATGTTGTTTTGAAAGTGTATGAATTTCTACGGTTAGGATTAGGGTTAGGGTTACTGTTACGGTTAGGGTTAGGGTTTAGTGTTAGGGTTAGGGCTATGGTTTATGGTTAGGGTTAGAGTTAGGGGTTAGGGTTAGGGGTTAGGGTTAGAGTTAGGATTAGGGTTAAATTTAGGGTTAGGGTTAGTGTTAGGTTTAGGGTTAGAAAAATAAAAACAATGTGTATGATTTTCATGAAATGCTTTCGTGAGAAACGCACATGTGTTACTCTGAAATTAGAAGCCTTTGTTTGGCATATGTCAAAGTATTGTCAAAAGTGAGAACAGTGTTCTGTTTCTCTGTAGGAGCTTTTCGTTGAAAGATAATTACATTCTTTTGAAAGTGTATGAATTTCTTTAAATACTTCCATGACAAATGCACATGTGTTACTCTGAAATGAGAAGCCTTTGTTTGGGATATGGCAAAGTATTGTCATAACTGAGAACAGTGGTCCTTTTCTCTGTGGAAGCTTTACTTTGAAAGATAATTATTTTCTTTTGCAAGTGTATAAATTTCATGAAATGCTTTTGTGAGAAACGTACATGTTTTACTCTGAAATTAGAAGCCATTGTTTGTGATATTTCAAGAATTGTTAGAAGGAGAACTGTGTTCCTTTTCTCTGTAGAAGCTTTACTTTGAAAGATAATCTCGTTCTTTGAAAGTGTATAATTTCATGAAATGCTTTTATGAAAAACGCACATCTGCTTCTCAGAAAAGATCCGCCATTGTTGCGGATATGTTAAATGTAGCTAAAAGTGAGAATAGTCTGCCTTTTCTCTGTAGAAGATTTACTTTGAAAGATAAACTCGTTCTTTTGAAGGGATAAGAATTTCATGAAATATTTTTGGGAGAAATGCACATGTGTTAATATGAAATGGGAATCTATTGTTTGCTATATTTCAAAGTATTTCAATAGTGAGAACAGTGTTCCTTTTCTCTGTAGAAGCTTCATTTTGAAAGAAAATCATGTTCTTTTGAAAGGATAAATAGTTCATGAAATGCTTTTGTGAGAAATGCACATTTGTTACTCTGAAATGAGAAGCCTTTGTTTGGGATATGTCTTAGAATTGTAAGAATGAGAACAGTGTTCCTTTTCTCTGTAGAAGATTTACTTTGAAAGATAATCTCATTCTTTTGAAAGTGTATAATTTCATGAAATGCTTTCATGACAAACGCACATGTGTTTCTCTGAAAATTTAAGCCATTGTTGGTGATATGTTAAAGAATTAGCTAGAAGTGAGAACTGTCTTCCTTTTCTCTGTAGAAGCTTTACTTTGAAAGATAATCACGTTGTTTTGAAAGTGTATGAATTTCATTAAATGCTTCTGTGAGAAACGCACATGTGTTACTCTGAAATGGGAAGCTTTGGTTTGGTATATGTCAAAGTGTTTTAATAGTGAGAACAGTGTTCCTTTTCTCTGTAGAAGCTTTACTTTGAAAGATAATCACGTTCTTTTGAAAGTGTATGGCTTTCTACGCTTAGGGTTAGGGTTAGGGTTAGGGTTTAGGGTTAGGGTTAATGTTAGGTTAGGGTTTAGGGTTAGGGTTAGGGTTAGAGTTAGGGTTAGGGTTAGCGGTTAAGGTTAGGGTTAGGGTTAGTGTTAGGGGTTAGGGTTAGTTTAGGGTTAGCGTTAGTGTTAGGGTTTAGGGTTAGAAAAAAAATAATGTATGAATTTCATAAAATGTTTTTGTGAGAAACGCACATGTGTTACTCTGAAATTAGAAGCCATTGTTTGTGATATTTCAAGAACTGTTAGAATGAGAACTCTTTACTGTTGAGCCATCTTTCCTGTTCTTTGTTGATTATTTGTAATCAGCATATTAATTGCTATTGTTTTCATTTGTCCATTTATAATATTTTTAAACACACAGTGCCTTTTAGTAAAATCCTATTATCATTGGAGTTAAAACTGAGGCACTTCAGATTTCTGGTAGATGAATAAAGAGTTGATGTGAATGCATAACTCTGTAGAAACTTCAGCAAACCTATGAGTTATTTCTATCTTTTATGTTTGTTTGATTGATTTTCTTCATGTGAAACAGATATTTAATATGTATTTCTTGCTGTCCTAGAAGAGATTGCAGAGACTAGGCTGGTATTCAACTCAGAGGCAGAAAGATACACATGCCTCTGCCTTTAAGTTCAAGGATTAGAGGCATAATTAAATGCATCCAGCTTTTTCATCTTGTTTTTCTTTTTTGTAGTTAGGAATTAATCTTTCATACAGTTTCTCTCATCTGTACTCTATACTCTTGATTTGTTTACATATCTTTCATTGTTGTTTAGTAAGCATTTTTCTTGCAAGGTGATAACCCATTCAAAGTGTTCAGAAATGACAGAGATGAGCCTTTTATTCATTTTGTTTCTAAAGTGACTTGGTGATTAAATTATGATGTCTGTGTCATGGAATAAGTATGGGGAGCACCAGAATTATATGACTCTACTGTCGAAGAAGTATACATTTACAGTGTTGTCAAAATCATGCTTTTGGTTGTACACATGTATGGGATATTTTAGAATGCAGTGACCTATGATGATGTGTATGTCGACTTCAATTGGGAAGAGTGGACTTTGCTGGATCCTTCCCAGAAGAATCTCTACGATTCTGTAGGTGGAGACCTACAGAAATCTCACTGCTATAGGTACAGCAGAATTATCTTTCATGTTTCAAATAAGGGGATGGTTGTTCAATGATTAATGGTGTTTTTTTGTAATATGATTGAGAAAGAAGAATGGGGTAAATAAATAAGGCATGGTTGTAAGGTTTGCTACAAATGGTAGCTAATTTTTTTTTACAATTTTTAATATAAAACATCTGGCACTATATTTTAGGATACAGTTGGGAAGACCATAATATTGAAGAACATTGTGAAAGTTCTAGAAGACATGAAAGGTAATTTTCATTTATAAATATACAAATATACCTCTGAAGAATTGTAATGCATCCTATATGTTTTAAATAAAAGCAGCAGTGTAAATAATAACATGCATTGATGATTATTAAATTCTCACAAAATCATATACCTTAATTTCAGATAGGTAAACTGCATTTGCAAGTCATTCCTTTAAGAAAGAAGTCAAGGAAACAATACCTTAACCTATATTACCATTTGAATCATAATACAATGAGAACTATATTGTAAAATTGTCTGTTTATTACATATTATTCATATTATAAAAGATATCCATGTTGAAAAGATGATAAGTATATCTCTAAAACTCTCTATTACACAAATAGTCCATAGAAAAGGTAGTTTAACCCATATATTGTGACTGTGTTAAGTTTAATGACGGGGCAGTTAGAGTCATGAATCAAGGGGCAGCTGTTGTGGAGAGGCCTTAATCCAGATGCCACAAGTCTATGAGGACATAAACTGTGAACTCAATGTGAACTCAATCTTATATTTGTTATTCTTCCTTTACTAGGTATATCATATGTTACTCTGGATACAAGCCACATGAGCATAAGAATGTGAAAAGATATAGCATACCTCTCTCTCAGAACAAACAGAAGACAAGTAGCAGTCCCCATGTTGAGTATACTTGCTGAATTTTATGTAAAATTATACAAGTAATTAGTTTTCTAGTCTCATTGTTAATATATCAACAAACTCATTTCAGAAAAGCACCATGAGTACTAGGACTGTATAAATATTTCTGTTTGTAGAAAATGTAGTATCACTCACAGTATAGGAAACATTATGAATGCAATAAGAGTGGTAAAACTCTGAGATTTTTCAGTTGTCTTCAAATACATGAAAATTCTCACACAGAGAAAAAGATTCTGTAAATGTGAATCATGTAATAAATGTTGTTATCAGTTATCTTCAAAGATGAAAAGCAAGCCTTAATTCATATAGATAAAAATATTCAACAATGTATTAAATGTAGTAATGCTTTCACATGTACCATTATCATTGTAGGCATGAAAAAAGTCAAACTGGAGAGAAAACTTCTGTATATACTCAATGTGTTATACTCATGTGACAGTCATCATCACAAGCATGAAAAAACACATACTAGATTAAAACCCTATGAAGGAAATGAGTGTGGTGAAGCCTCTTCACATCACAGTCATCTTCAAATGCATAAAAAGTACACTGGAGAGAAACCCTATGAATGTAATTAATGTTGTAAAACCTTTGCATGTCACAATAGTCTCCGAAAACATAAAAGGACCCATACTGGAGAGAGGCCCTATGAATGTAATCAGTGTGGTAAAGCCTTTGAATGCCACAGTCATCTACAAAGGCATGAAAGAAGCCATACTGGAGAGAAACCCTATGAATGTAATCAGTGTGGTAAAGCCTTTGCACGTCACAGTAATCTACAAAGTCATGAAAGAACCCATACTGGAGAGAGGCCCTATGAATGTAATCAGTGTGGTAAAGCCGTTGCACGTCACAGTGATCTTCAAAGGCATGAAAGAACCCATACTGGAGAGAAACCCCATGAATGTAATCAGTGTGGTAAAGCATTTGCATGTATGAATAATCTAAATCATGAGAAAAATTATACTGTAGAGAAACTCTATAAATGTATTCAGTGTGATAAAGTTTTGTTCTTTATATAGGAGTGAAACTTTTTTTAAAGTATTTATTTATTATATATACAATATTTTGTCTGTGTGTATGCCTGCAGGCCAGAAGAGGGCAGCAGACCTCATTACAGATGGTTGTGAGCCACCATGTGGTTGCTGGGAATTGAACTCAGGACCTTTGGGAGAGCAGGCAATGCTCTTAACCTCTGAGCCATCTCTCCAGCCCCAGGAGTGAAACTTTTTGTGTGCAACAATCTTTTGAAATCTTTGCATATTACAATAGATATTGACTACCTGAAATTAAAAAGAGGACTTCTTATTATAAAGTATTTGGTCAGATCTTTAGCCAAAACATTTATAATCAGCTACACAGTGATTTGTATGCTGTGAATGTATTTTGTTACCATTGTTTAATTAAAAATCTGTTTTGGGTCTATGGCACAGCAGAATAGAGCAAGGCAGGAATTCCAAACAGAGATAGAGGAGAAAAGAAAGTCAAGTCTGACTCCATGTATCTGCTGAAAGAGACAGATGCCCTGGAATCTTGCTGGTAAATCATAAGTCTTGTGGTAAAATATAAAATATTAGGAATTGGTTAATTTAACATGTCAGAGTTAGTTAATAAGAATCCTAAGCTAGGCTTGACCCGGGGCTGGCAGAGCCGGGGGAAGGGCACCTTCGGGCAGAGGCGGACCCTTAGCGCTGTGGAGAGAGTGTGATGGAGCCGCCCTTTGTTGTCAGCCAGGAAGGAGGACGCAGTGTCGCTCCTACCTAGCTGCTGTTGACAGACGCTGCTGAGATGGCAGCTGCCGTCGCCCGAGGCCTGCGGGCCTCCTACCACCGATTCATGGATAAAGTGGAGTTGTTGCTGCCAGAGAAATTGAGGCCCCTATACAACCACCCGGCAGGCCCCAGAACAGTTTTTTTCTGGGCTCCAGTAATGAAATGGGGATTGGTGTTAGCAGGATGAGCTGACATGGCCAGACCTGCAGAGAAACTCAGCACAGCCCAGTCTACTGTGTTGATGGCTACAGGGTTTATTTGGTCAAGGTACTCACTTGTAATTATACCCAAAAATTGGAGTTTGTTTGCTGTTAATTTCTTTGTGGGGTCAGCAGGAGCCTCTCAGCTGTTTCGTATTTGGAGATATAATCAAGAACTCAAAGCTAAAGGAGTCCAGTAGGAGTTCCTGATCACCTGAAACATCCAGATGTGGACAGAAACATTGGAACCTAGTTTATTTAATTATTGATAGGTGATGATAACTGTCCTGATAACGTTTGCAAAGAATGAAAAAGAATCTAACTGTAATTAATAGCTAGCACTTGACTCCACAGAAAAATAAAGCAGACTTTTAATACCAGTCTCTTACATATGATTCAAGGAACTTACTTATGAATAGCACTAACATTGTTTTCTACCACTTGTCCATAATAAATCTTACTTGATCATAAAAAAAAAGAATCCTAAGCTAACAAGCCAAGCAGTGTTTTAATTGATATAGTTTCTGTGTGATTATTTCGGGTCTGGGCAGCCAGGAATGAACAAGGATCTTCTGCCTACAACACAGGACTATTTCTTCTGCAGAAATAAATTTGACAATGTTAACAATCTTTTCAATCATTATGATGTCATTTTTATACTGTTGTACATACAAACTCATGGTAAAATGAATTTATGAATTTATGAAGCCCTATGTGTAGGGTAAATGGGCCAGCCAAAGAAACACATCCTGACTCTGAAACCACAGCCAGTTAAATACATGATTCTGACTCTGAAACTGGAGACAAAGCAATACATCCTGACTCTAAAACCAAGACAAAGAAATACACTTTGTTCCTGAATCTAGGGCCAATGAAAGAAATACCTGACCCTGAAACCAGACTTAAAAGACTATAAAGAGCCAGTGAAAAAACACACTTTGACCCTGAAATAAGAGCCAAAGAAATGCACTCTACCCTTGACCAACTGAGCCAGCTAATCCCTAGGCATGAGATCTACCAACCCCTGAGTATGAAATCCAGCCAATCTCTGCATTGTTCAAGATCAGGGATTGACATCTAACCAATCCCCACCCTGAGAATCTTCTCCCTGGGAATACTCTGCAACTAAGATGTCCTATATAAGTTCTGTACCTGTACAGTTGGCATCTGTCATTTCTGCCCTGGCAGAGGCAGCCCCTCTCTTGGATTCTTCCCTTCCAAATAAATTTATTGAATGAGTTTTGGTTGAAGATATCTCACTGGAGTGATAAGAAAGTTTGTAGTAGATTGGAACAGAGAAGCATTGGTCACCTCTGCTGGCAAACTCCCTTAAAGGAGCAGAGCAGAAGTAGCAACTCTCCACCAGCGACTGCAACATTTCTGCAATAGTTTCCCATTAACTCCAGTGAAGCAGAGAAGTAACAAGTTGGGCTGAAGCTGAGAAAAAAATGACATCTCTGTTAGGAATCTCCCCAGTGGTGTGAAACAGAGAAGTACTGGACATCTCTGCTAGGAAACTCCCTTAGGGAAGTGAGCAGAACAGCAATGGACATCTCTGCTTTGAAGCTCTCTTAGCAGAATGAAGCAGGGCCCAGCTGTGATGGCTCTTTTGGAGAGGAGCAGTATTGCCACATCTGCAGGGAAAACATCTCCCACTGGAACATGGCCTCAGGTACAGCCAGACTTCCCAATAGTCAGTATGTGTCAGGGACCAAGTATACCACTTACCAGGGTAGGGGCATGGTGATTAGAAAAATAAGTAAAGAGCATGAAGACACAAGTGAAAATAATAAAACAGAAGCATAGGATAGTACTGGCAGGGAGTTCCAGTGAACACTGTAAATCTGCCTGCATTTTATTTCCCATTATGTTTATACTCCAATACAATGGGGGGAAGAAGACAAAAGACTGATTTAACACGATGCAAAGGACAACTAGAACAGTTACTTGCTTTAATACTTTGATCCATCAAGTCCTTAATTATTGAGAAAAACATTCTGTTATTCAGGCAGTGAACCCTCCCTAGACCAAGGATCCTAAAGGCAGTCATTCCCTAGGTCAAACATCTTAATTCAAAAGAAGAAGCAGAAATACATTTGAATTCTCTCACCTTTGCTCAAGGGGGAGTGGATTTACCTGTATGGGCCCTCTTAAAGTTCAAAACACAAAACAACTACACCTTAGGTCAGGGTGTGTAGCCACACCTGTTAACAACTTTCAGCACCCTCAAACTCTTACTTTAGACAAGGTGGAAATAGGCTCATGGTTTTGGGCCTCTCCAAGGATACCTTTTCTTCTCATAGTTTTAGGTATCCAGTACACTTTCCTTTCACAACTGTAGGTATGGCCTGACTTCTAACAATCAGGCTACCATTTTCTTCAGAGCCCTAGGTATCAGGCTACCTTCCCTTCATAGCTTCAGTTAAAGCCAGACTTTTCAACAGATAGAATTCCTTTCTTATAGCTGTAGGTATCCAATACACTTTCCCTTCACAGCTGTAGGTATGTCCTGACATGACAGTGAGGGTACCTTTCTCTTCAGAGCTGTAAGTATTCATGATACCTTTTCTCCACATTTTTGGGTATAGCCTGACTTAATAACAGTCAGGATAGCTTTCCTATCAGCTGTAGATATCCAGGATTGTAGTCTGAGACTGTTCAGGCAGTTCCTGGAGCCATCTAGACCCAAATAGTCACACAGAAAATATATTAGTTACAACACTGTTTGGTCTGTTTGCTCAAGATTGTTATTAACTAATTCTTACATCTTAAATTAATCCATTTATATTAATCTCACCATAGGCTATGGCTTATCAGTAAGGTTCTGTTCTGGCATCTTTCTGCTTGAACAACTACATTACATCTCTTTTACTCCACCTATTCTCTCTCTCTCTCTCATTAAAAGCAACTTCTTTATTTACCAATGGTAATAAAACATGTTCACAGCATACAGAAGGGAATCTCACATCACAAGATACATTCCCTTCACAACTGTAGGTATAGCCTGACTTCTGACAGTCAGTGTTGTAGAGAGGTCACTTGTTTGGTTCCCAGCCACCTGGCTAGCTTAGATCTGAAATAACCACAAAAACACTGTATAAATTAAATCACTGCTAGGTCCATTAGCACTGGCTTCTTATTGGCTAACACTTACATATTAATTTAACCCATTTATATTAATCTGTGTATAGCCATGTGGCTGTGACTTACTCGGTAAAATTCCCAACATCTGTCTTCAGCAGCTCCATAGCATCTCTCTTACTCTGTGCTTCTTCCTCTCAGCATCCAGTTCAGTTTTCCCGGCCTTCCTAAGTTTTGCCCTATCAACAAGCCAAGGCAGTTTCTTTTCATTAATGGTAATCACCGCACACAGAGGGGAATCCCACATCAGATCAGGGTATCTCTCTCCACACAGCTATAAATATCCATACTACCTTCCTATCATAGCTGTAGGTACAGTCTGACTTCTGACAGTAAGGATAACTCCCCCCCCCGAGCTGTAACACTTGCACTATGAATTTTTTTAAACATTTATTTATTTATTTATTATGTATACAGTATTCTTGGTATTCTGTCTGCAGGCCAGAAGAGGGCATCTCATTACAGATGGTTGTGAGCCATCATGTGGTTGCTGGGAATTGAACTCAGGACCTCTGGAAGAGCAGGCAGTGCTCATAACCACTGAGCCATCTCTGCAGCCCCTTGCATTATGAATTTAAAAAATAATGTAACCCTTTTTAGATTTTATATTTCTCTTCAATTAAATGGAATCATTGATTCAGGTGTAAAACTTTATTGATTTATATTTGTTCCTTTTCTGTTGTTGTGATATAATGTCTAGGTCAACTTATAAAAATTAATTTGGCCTTTGGATCCAGAGGAATACAGGATCGCCATGAAAGTGACATGGCAGCTGTACAGTGGTGGTGCATACTTTTGATCTCACACTCAGGAGGCAGAGGCAGGTGAGTTTGAGGGCAGCGTGGTCTACAAAGCTAGTTCTAGGACAGACTTAAAAGATACAGAGAAACACTTTCTCAAAAAAGAAAGAAAGAAAGTGTTATGGCTACAACTGTCTAACATGACAGCTAAAACAGGTTAAGAACTCAAATCCTTAATCCTACAGCATGAAGCAGAGGGTGTAAACTAGAAAAGCCTTCCACCAGTGACTTATTTTCTCCAGCAGGACAGCATTTCATAAGTCTTCCCAAACGATTCCATCAACTTAGAAGGATTGATTTCTCAGAATTCAAGCCTACCTGATTGCTTCATGGTGAAGAAAAACTTTGTAAGCTGTTAGGTGCCTTAACACCTGTATTATAGGAATTAATTCTTACAAGAGAAAAACTTTCATGAGTGAAAATATGTTTAAAGAGTTGTTTTAATTGTGACTATGTGATATCAGTGTGTTTTTGTGTGGGTATGTGAATGTGCATGTTGGTTTCTGACAATGTTAGACCCTAGGATTTTCTAGCAGAAATTACAGGAAGTTGTCAAAAAATCAGACCTGGGTCCTGGGAGTGAACATTTCTTAACTGCCCAGCCATGTTTCTAGTTCTCTAAATATTTTAAAGCCTACTTATATCAGTTAAAAGTCAGTATATAGGAATTAACTCACACAAAAGAAAACTCTATTCCTGAAAATTATTTTGTAAAGACTTTAGACATTACGGTTGTCTTCAGCTTCAAGAAAAAAAAAGTAGTGTTTCATTTATTTTTCATCATAACCTTGAAGGAAGTAAATTGATTATACTCACTGAAGACTGATGGCAGAGAACACTGCATTGTGGTTTCTACTTTGAAACATTTGAGGTAGATACTAAAGTGTGCTACATGTGTGACAGATCCAATTAGTGAAGTTTATTTTGTGGTCCTTATAGTTCTTCTCTGACTTTTGTTAATCTATGGTGTTTTTACTTAGTGATAGGTATTTTTCTGCCTTAATGTGTAGAATGGTAACCCCATCATCTAAGTGATTCATTTTTTATCTAAATATCAGGCAGTGTGTGATCATACTTTTCAAGTAAGAGTGTCTATGAAATGGTCATGGGTTGTTGCTCCTGGTTTTATTTTTCATATTTCCACAAATTCTCAAATTCCCTTGAGATTTTCTTGTTATTCAGTTTTACATAGATGTTAGTAATGATTCAGAGATACATTATCCTCATGTGTCTACCTCTTGAGGGTAGATGATGTACTCACAACATTTGCTGTTTTGTCAACACAATTTAACAATGTTAATGTTAAAATGCTTAATAGAAGAGAATATAAGAAACATAGACACCTATGGGTAAACACCCATATACATTAAATAAAACTTAAAAAATAAGCTAGTGGGACAAGCAGTGATTTAATACAGTTTCTGTGTGGTTATTTCAGGGCTAAGCTAGCAGGGAGGCAGGGATGGACAAGTGGGCCTTCCTCATTTTATTTATTTATTTACAAATTTGCCCACAGGACTCAAACATCTACAGTGTGACATGTACTGAATATTGCACAGGAGTTTTAAAAAATATGAGTAATTTAAAATATAGAAAAATTAAAGAGAGGGAAAATAGACTACACTGGGAAAATAGGATATGGAATCAATGATTGTGTGAGTTTGCTATATGTTTAATATTGTTAAACATATTTCAATTGATATAATATAACTCATTATTAAAGACACAGGTGAGCCTAATTATTTCAAAAAGCATTTGATTACCCTATATCACATATCTTTTAAAATGTACATACTGGAATCACACTGTTTCTCACAGTGTCTTTACTTGGTGTCTGTAGAAATCATCAAGCTGTAGACTCACCCACATTTAAAATGGGGTCCTGAGATGGCACAGAGAGTAAAGGTCCTTTGTGCCCATCCTGACCACCAGAGCTTGGCCCCTGGAACCCAAAGACCACAAAAGGAAGAGAACATTTTCTTGGGAAGTTTGCCTCCAACCTTCACACACATCTACAAACACACACACACACACAATCAATTGATAAATACTAAGACATTTTAATATATTAATAAATATATCAATGAACATAAAAGCTGTCTAGGAGCACAAAGGAGACTGACGGGAAGATGAGAACGTGGAATGAAAAGGGTAAGGAATCCAAGGAGATATAATCAGTATCCATTTCATACTTGTGTAAAAGTGTCCTTATGGGAACAGTGCTGTGAAAATGGATATAGATATAGACTATGATGTTGTTTAAAAGACAAAAATAAAGTCATACATTAGGTACTAAGTTTAAAATTAAAATGTACGCTGTTCAATTTTTTAAAAAATGAGATTCTCCGGGCAATGGTGGTGCATGCCTTTAATCCCAGCTCTCGGGAGGCAGAGGCAGGTGGATCTCTGTGAGTTCGAGACCAGCCTGGTCTACAGAGCTAGTTCCAGGACAGAGTCCAAAGCCACAGAGAAACCCTGTCTCAAAAAAAAATGAGATTCTGTACAGTAATGCCACAGACTTGAAATAAACATTATTCAGGGCTGTTCACCAAAAAAGCATCTGTGGCCTTTCTCTAAGCCAGCTTGCTTGGAGACAAAAGAAGGCTTATTTTGAGGTTAGAATGGCTCAGAATAGCTGTTGATTTAAGAACAATCACAGTGTGGATAGGTGACTTTACCATAACATTGTTTTAATTTGTGTTCTATGTTCTTTGTATGTGTGAGGATACATCTTAAATGTATCTTTTAGATCATATATTAAGATCTATTTATCTTTTAAGTCATACATTATGATATATTTTATTTTTATCATAATGCATAATATAAAAGGTAGTTTGGTTCTGTAAATCTCCATCTGCCTAAGTGGCTAGATTTGCATTCTCCTGTCCCTGTTTACACTGTTCAATGTATAACCTCAGGCCTGAACCTAAAAAAAGAAAAGGATGACAGCATATGTGGAATGCAAAATCTGGACCAGGTTGTCTCCTCTTTCAGCATTAACCACCATGAATGCATACTGTTATTAATGGAATTTATGACTTTAAGTGTGTGAATGATTTATTCCTGGGAAGGCATATTAATTCTAGAATAGCAGTACCTCCAGCATTGTAGAAACATGCTTCTGAGAAAAACATTTTTATGTTGGATTAGTTAGCCTTGATCCCACACCATTGCTCCCCAGAGCAATAACCTTGTTGCCCTTGTAAATTAAACTAAATTCTTAGATGAAAGAACACAATGACCACTGAGCTCTAAAATTAAAAATTTGAGACATGTTGTCAACTGTCCATTTCAGTAACAGGAAAAGGATTTGTATGTGGAGCCTGGGTTCCACCTTCAGACCAGATTAGGAGGAATAGTTTATTGCATACACTGTAGGTAGGCAAACAGCTGCTGGAGTCACCATTATGAAATAGGACCTGATTGTGACAGGATCAGTGATTTTGCAATTTCCCAGCATGTGTTAATCTATGTCATGAGAATGAAGGCAGGCTAGATTTGGGCTGTATAATTTAGGAAGGTTAGCTTGAGTCAATAAATATTGACTTTCTAACAAGGAAATTCTCCTATATGTTCAATCCTGCCTGTCATGATTATATCCATTAGCTGTAGCTGTGTGTTTCAGGTCACAGGTCTCAGCAGCTGACATTGCACATAGGAACATGGTGAAGTAATGCCTTTTTAATGTCAGTCTCTCTACCAGGGAAGGTTTTTCTCTTTTTTTCAAAGTCAGTATAACTGTTTTTTAAAAATTATATTTATGTTTTTTAGAAGATAATTGCTATTTTCACTTTTTAAATTTTATTTACTTTAAATGCATCACTGCTCTAATCTATTTGTTTCTATTCCCTATTATTTCCAGGTCATTAAGAATTTCTTTCCATTTTTCTCAAATGCTGTTGATTATTTATTTCTGTCTCCTGTAGCTTAGGCTTATCTCATGCTATATTGCTTTGAACACCTAATCCTGCTTCTGCTGCCCAGAAATCAAGTCCTGCAATTGCTTCAAGACTGGGCCTTAACTGGTCAGTAAGAAGGAAAATAGATGAGTAAATGAGTGTCCTTTAACTTCTCTGGATTTTATTGTGAATTAGCCAATGAAGAGGGACCCATGTAAGAATTGAGTTCACTGATAAACTGTAAAGCAGGTGTAGTCCCAGCACAGAAAGGGATGGGCAAGGAGCATGAACGTTTTCCTCCTTTAGATCATAGCTTACATTAGAAATAAGCAGTGAGGTAATCAATTTTAGATGATTATTAAATCTCCTGACTAGCCATTTCTATCATCCACAGAGCAAGGAATCAAGAATCTGGATAAAGAACAGAACTTATCATGAAACCAAATTAAACTAGCTATACTAGTTTGACCAAAATAGAACTGAATAAAATGGCATGACCCTGCCTAAAAGAATTGTTATTTTACATATTTAAGATGTACATCCTGAGATAAAATGTGTGACTAATATTTTATGTTCTCTAATACAAATTTCTAGTCTCTGGAGCACATGATCATAAAGCCTTTTTGTGAATAATTTTTAGAATAATTTTGTGGATTATAATTACATCATTTCCATCATCTCTTTCTTGCCTCTAAGCCCTTCCATAGATACTTCTTTGTTTTCTAATTCATGGCCTCATTTTGATTTAACAAGAGTTACTGTTTGATCGTGACCTATGTTTGGCTTCAGGACTTCTGAGCTCTGAGGGAAAGAGTTGATTACACTGCTCAGTGACTCTGTAATGAAATACAAACACAATGGACCCTGTATCTTAGAAAAGAAACAGGAAGTATTCTGAGAGACTGGAAGACTTTCTGCTAAAAAAACAAATTTATCAGACTAGGGCCCTGTCTTCCCCTAGCATAGAATGGCAAAGCTGGGAAGGGTTGTGCTGGCTTAGTCATTTGATTTCTGCTCATCCTGTAAGGGAGCTGCTACTGTCCTGCAGCCCAGCTGGGTAATACTGGCTATTGAGGGATTCTTGACAAGCCTAGCAATTAGAAGCACCAGTGGGAAGTAGATTGTGAGCCATAATGGAGCCAATAGGGAGCCATGCGGGTTTATTTTTTTTACCCTAAATTGTCTAATTGATTTCTACCTCCAGTTCTTCTCCCACCTCCCTCTGAAGAGATAACACTAACTACCATTGTGGAATTGGGGCAATTGACTGATCTAGTTTCTTCTAGGTGAATGTGAGGTATCAGGTGGCAGTATTGTGATACCCTTCCAGAGACACTCTTTTTTAAAGATGTATTTAGTTAGTTAGTTAGTTATGTGTATAACATTCTGACTACATATAATCTTGCATGCCAGAAGAGAGCACCAGACCTCATTACAGATGGTTGTGAGCCACCATGTGGTTGCTGGGAATTGAACTCAGGGCCCTCTCAAGAGCAGCCAGTGCTCTTAACCATTGAGCCATCTCTCCAGCCCCCAGAAAGACTCTTGTAAAGACCAAACTCTCTGATGTAGACAGAAAAGGAATTCCTTTACTGTTGGCTGGGAAGAACTAAAATGTCCAAAGTGCATAAGACATTCTTGATGAGCTCACAATATTCCTCATCTATTAGATGTTTCCATTTAACCTCTACAGTTGTTCTCCAGAGTGATGAACCCACAACCAACTTTCACAACATTTTATAGCTGTTTTATCAACCAAAAGACAGCAAGATACCCTTCCCATGTAGCTTCTGAATAGAGAGAGAAAAGGTATTTAGCATCATTTAATTTGAATGTTAAAACTATAAATGCCCTGTCCTTCTTTGCTGTGGGAAGTTGTGCTAGGAGCCAACATCTGATGTCTCACATCTGGACAACATCTTTTTATCAAGAAGAAAATTTTAGTGAGATTTGTTATCTAAATAACATCTCATATAGACTTATATCTAATGTCAGTGGACTACAATCCCTTGTGTTGTGACCAATTCTCTTAGTCTTTGATTACATTTTCTCCTTGAGTACTGAAGAACAATACAGGTTTTCAAAATTAATCTTTCTTTCTTGTTGTCAATGCCAGTTGAGCACCTAGTCCTCAGAGGTCACTTGGGTTTGGAAGGAATCTCAGACTCTTCAAGTCTCTCTTTTATTATTTGTCCATCAATGAGAAAATAATGCAAAACTTTACTTTATGTACTGTGGCTTCCTTTGAAGCCTTGAGGAAATATTTCTCTCATTGGTCCTCCATTTTAGACTTAATAATATTTCAGATTCATTGAGTGGGTTCTTCATGGCCTCCATGAACTGGACAATAAGTGATCAATGGCCTTTGTTCCTAGTGACCTCATTGACCTTGTATGGAAAGGGAGATAAATAGTCCCCCTTTTGCCCCTCTAACCACATTAGAATAGCCTCCAAGAATGATTATTAAGCAGCTAGAAAATCAGTTTTACACGAGTTTTGTACTTTTAACTACTTTATAATGTTTCAATATCCAGATACAACTTAATAAACTTTGTTTGACATACATTTTAGCCAGTCCTTGAAATAGTTGATATCTGACCTTGCCAACTTCAATAAATATATGATCTCTAAACCTTATCCTTTATATACCTTAAACAACTGACTCAGACCCTCATAGCTTGTGAATCCTTTCCTGTCTTGTTTATTCTGGAGCCACCCAGTCATCATTATTTTCATATATCTAAGTCCTTTTTTTCATTAAGGGCATTTACATATTTATGTTCTTCTAACATGTTCTTTTATGTACTGCTTCCATTTTCTAGTATCATGAGAAATAGAAACATTGACAAATATGTCTATGATCTGTCATGAGATTTTTCTCCCCTGTGGAGGGGGAGGAAGCAATGTCCATACCAACTCTAAGTGCCAGTGAAGATGCAAAGTACAATTTCACCAAAGTCCATCCTGGGAAACCAAGGAGTTTACTGAGCATACTTAATAAGCATGGTTGAAAAGATACTTGGAAGGATTTTGATACTGTAGTGGTTTTAGTGAAAATGACCCCCAGTGTGCCATAGAGAGTGGCACTATTAGGAGGTGTGGCCTTGTTGAAGGAAGTATGTCATAGTCACTTTCTGCTGCTTGTTGATCTGAATGTAGAACTCTCAGCCCTTTCTCCAGCACTGTGTCTGCCTGTGTCCACCATGCTTTATGTCATGATGATGATGAACTAAACCCTCTGGAACTGTAAGACAGCCTCAATCAAATATTTTCCTTTATAAGTTTTGCTATGGTCATGTTGTCTCTTCACATCAATAGAAACTCTAAGATACTCAAAAGCCACACAAGAATGTCTCCAAACAGTGTGTACAATGGCTCTCCCATAGCTGCCATATGTGGAACTTAACTTTTTTCTACTCTTCCACTGTTGATATACTATTATATTACTTTTTTTCTGTGGATGTAGGAAGTAAGCCTGATAGCACTTAAGGTAAATTCCCAATTTTAAAGATGGCTGTCTCATAGATGCATATACAGAATCTACATCCTCCCAAGTCTTTCCCAGGCTGTGTACTCTAGCTAATTCCTAAAACCACAAGATCATATATCATTAGGGATGAATTATATAAAGTTGCCTGAAAATGAGACTATATACTTGATGGAGGGGATACCTTCTTTCATGATAGAATATCAACAGTCAGCAAACCTGGTAGTTGTCATCCTGTGTAAGCAGGCACAGTTGATCACAGGAAAGTACCAATTGTCTTAAGATAGTTTTGAGTAATAACAATTAAATGAAAGAAAGCTGAATCAAAACTGTAAAAGATAATGTAATAAATTAGTATATCTTAGGTACAAACTATTCAACTAAATCTTGGATAAAACACAAGACATTCTTCATATGATACATGGCATCACTACTGTAATATACTTTTGTATTTCAATGTGAGTATGTAGTTAATACCAAGAAACAACAAATATGTAACAAAACATCATGGAATTAATGTTTACAGCATCTAGTATAACACAACTAAGAAATCCCTCTTAAAACTATGATTCTACAGCTTAATCTAGAGTGTCCTTTACACAGGAGGTCTCTCATTTGTTGCTCTCACTACAGACTTGTATACACAAAAGGTAAATAAACATTAACATCTTAGCATCCAAATCTCTAACAGTCCTGATTAACATAATACTTTGGGCTATTTCAGAGGCAGCCTTCCCTCAGCTAAATTCTATCTTCTAAGCATTGGCCATTCCTTTATATCACTAATTTTACTCTTCTGTGTTGCAACTTAGTAGCATATCACACAGTACATGAGATGCCATTTACAACTCCCCAAATTAACTCCAAATGGACCTTACACCTAAATGTCAAATGATAAGTGCAGAACTTCTAGAAGATACTTGAAAGTAGGCTTCTCTGAATTTGACAACCTGCCTAGGCTTTGGGAGGTTTCTCTAAGGCCCTGATGTATAGAGCAAATCAGAGCTCTGTCTTTAATCTTGGGAATATGCTGGGGAGAGCTGGTAATGATGTGGGGTCAGGGCCTTTGGGAAAGGGTTACGTCATATCCTCAGAACTCAAGACTTTTCACAGAAGGGGTTGTCATTATCAGTCCCAACACTGCTGTACACTTTGTTTATAATGTTCTTGAGTTACCCAAAGTTCCTGTTGTACAACATTGTCTGATTAGCCTCTTTCTGAATTTGTATACTTCCTTTTAAAACTGAACCCATTGATTTACATTAACAAGAGACTTGCTGTTGAATTTGGCATAAATCTCCAGCCACTCTGGGTTAGGTCTGTCTTTAAATTAGCAGTCAGAGCTGGGAAAACAATGCTGTGTCCCCTCTGCTCACCTGGTCCTGTCACTCAGACCTCACTAGACAATTAGAGCCTCCAGCAGACCAACCAGTCAAATTGGAGGGTTCTTCCAGGAGCTAGGTTTCCAGTTCAGCTATTTGTGAAAAAATCACAATCTCTCTCATGTACTATGCTTTGGGCTTCTTTGTGGCAAGAGAGCATGTCAGCTTAGCAGCTGTAGCATGGTGAGTGAAGTGTTGCGCTCCATAGACAGGAGGAATGGTGGGCCAAGATGAGTAAGGGGCCAATGTCCCCAGGTGTGAAGGAATGTCCAACCTTGGGGAGCAAAGAGCTGCTGTCTCCATGTGCAGAGAAGTGGCTGGGCTTGTGTAGGGAAAGCCCGCCTTTGGGGGGCAGGACGGACTCAGGCAAATGTTTACGGATAAATTCGGGTGCGCAGAAGCTGCTGCGCTTCCTGTTTCCTGTTTCGGTGCATTGCTGGAACTCCGGTTGCGTGAGTGTGTTATTTTCATTAAAGTTGTATTAACTTATACTCATCTGTCTGTATTAATCCTCCTTTATCATTTGGTGCACCAACGTGGGGCAGACTTGCCCCCACCCCGCAACTCACAGCAGGTCCAAGGAAGTCCCGTGGCCGCAGTGCACCTCCCCCACGCCGGCGGCCTGGGCAGCACTGAAGTCGCCTCTGCTAGCCTCTCCCCGCGGGCTCCTTGACCGCGGCGTCCGGCACTGCACGGTTCGCTAGAGAAGCCACCAGCACCGGCCAACCCCGCACCCTCCCCCAGCACGAGGGCTTGCTTACTCGCAGCTACTGCTCCGGGGCTTTCATTGTGTTTCCCAGTGTGCTTGCCTGAGCAAACCACCACAGCAGCGGACTTGGTCTGATTCAAAATAACCTCTTCACACACATTATAAATCTTCAGGCGGAATGATAAATTTCGGTTTTGAGTTGTTTCAGACCGGCTCTCCACGTGGACTCAAGTGGACTCTTCCGCCACCTCTGGCAGAAACCAGTCATTGCAGGTAAAATTTTTTTTTCCTTATAAAAAAATAAAGGATGTCTGAGAACATTACCCTAAAGTATTTTAACGGTCTTTTTGAGTGTGCCATGTGGGAGATCTTACAAGAGGTGTCTAGCACCCCACATCTATGCATTCTTCTGGGATTGGTAATTTTCCTTGGCACTAAATGGTTTGACAGTAAGGATATGATAGAGTCTTTAAGAGACGAATCCAGGATTCTTAAGGCAGAAGCTGCACATCTGGAAGCTATTGAGGACGAATCCAGAATTCTTAAGACAGAGGTAGAATGGCTGAAATCTACTAAACATGACTATGATATTCTCAAGAATCAGTTTGATGTTATACAGGAAGATAACAGATCCTTGTCTAACAAGACTCCGCTAACTGAGCAAAATTTAGAAAAGATTCAGGTTGATATTAAGGAAAAATTCGTTAATATGGAAGAGGAAAGAGCTGAGTTGGACCGTAAACTTCAATCCCTTTCTGTAGGAACTGAAACATTATTGGCTGATATTAAGGAGAAATTCATTAATATGGAAGAAGGAACAGCTGAATAAATTGTAAATTTCAAAAGTCACTTTCTGAAGGGATTCAAACATTAACTGAGAGAATCAGAACGGTTGAATGTGACAATCTAATCTTGTCTAAAGCTTATGATAGATTGATGGAAAGATTGTCAATGCAAGAAGGCACGGTTTATGCCATGAAAATTATGTCCAAAGATGAGAACTTATCTCTACTGGACAAACTTCATAATTTTGAAACCTCAATGAAGGCTTTGGAAAATAATTTTGGACAGGAGATACAGATATTGCAGAAGGCAATGGTGAATAAAATTGAAAAGATTGAGGAATTTCTAAATTCTGATGAAGAAGAACACACGGTAGAAAGGCAAATTTTAACTACACCTGTGGGTAAATCCCTCCAGGACAATTTCCACAAAACTCTACCTACGGCTTTATCTGCCTTGCCAGTAATAACAACAGAGAAGGTGGTTGGTTCCAAAAACCCTAGGGTCATCAAGGAAGATACATGGGAGCCTGTTCGTATGAATGATCTCAAAGAAATTAAACAGGCTGTCATGTCTTTGGGGATGCATGCCTCTTTTGTTAAAGAGATAGTAAAATCTTGGGCCACGTTAAACAGAGTGACCCCTTCGGATAGGCTACAACTGACTGCTGCAGACCTTGAGAGTGGGCCAGAATTAAGATGGAAATGCTTATTCAGGGAAGAGGCTAGACGTTTAAAACAGCAAGAAAAGACAAAGGGAAATGACGTTTCCATAGATAAAATTCTAGGTGATAGACTCTTTTCTGACCCTCAAGAACAGCCTAATTTGGATGAAGACACACTCTTCTTGTGCACTACAGCAGCCTTAAGAGCTTGGGACAGGGTTCAAGATCCAGGACAGAAAACAGAATCATTTATCACCATTAAACAAGGTCAGAGAGAACCCTTTAGTGATTTTTTACAAAGACTTACTAAGGCTGTGCAAATAGGGATACCTGACCCAGACACAAGGCACATAATGATTGAGACCTTGGCTTATGAAAATGCAAATGCAACATGCAAAAGGATTGTGGCACCTTTAAAGCGCAGATCAGTGCCCTTGGTAGAATGGGTCTTACATACAATGGATGTTGATACATTTGATTATGGCACTGAAGCATGGGTAGAAGAAGCAATTTCCAATGGTAAAAGAAGACACCAGAATACCAAATGTTTTAATTGTGGCAAAATGGGTCATATGCAGAGAAATTGTAAACAACGGACATTCAGAAATAATAATAATGCATTCTCTAGAAATAATAGAAATAGGAGGACTCAGCCTTCAGGTTTATGTAGAAGATGTGGAAAGGGCAGACAGGGGAAAATTAATGCAGATCTACAAGGGATAGACAAGGCAACCTAATACAGACAGGAAACGGGAGAGGGGGGCCTCACAGGCCCCCATTGCACACATGGTTCTGTCATTTCCAGTTTCAGTGGAGAACGTGCCTCGTCAGGACAATTAAGAAACCCCATGCCTACAGTTACAAACAATAATGATCAGAAAGATGAGTTACGTGTGTTTTGGCAAACTTCTATAAATGATCAAAGACCTAAGCTGAGAGTATGTGTAAATGGCATTTTTATTACTGGCCTGCTGGACACAGGTGCCGATGTAAGTATCATTACTCCAGAAGCTTGGCATCTGTATTGGCCCCTTCAGAATGTAAATGTTAAGCTCCTGGGAATTGGAACTCTATCTCGAGTAAGACAGAGCACGAGATGGGTTGAATGTATAGGCCCTGAAGGACAAATGGGAAAATTAAGGCCACATGTAGCCAATATTGCAATGAATTTATGGGGTCATGACCTATTACAACAATGGAATACCCAAGTTAACATTCCTGCTACTTCTAGAGCCTATACTTCTGAAAATAATATTAAAAGATATTATAAACGGAGAAAACCGGCCATTCAGGCCATACAAGAACAAGCAATCGAAGCCCCTTCAGAGATACCAACAGCCTTGCCTCTAAAATGGTTGACTGAGAAACCAATATGGACAAAGCAATGGCCTCTAACTGAGGAAAAGTTACAGGCTTTAGAACAGCTGGTACAAGAGCAATTAGATGCTGGATATATAGAAGAATCTACCAGCCCTTGGAATTCTCCTGTATTTGTGGTTAAGAAAAAATCAGGTAAATGGAGAATGGTGACAGATCTCAGAGCTATCAACAAGGTTATTCAACCTATTGGCCCTCTGCAATCTGGACTCCCTTTGCCCTCTTTATTACCAAAAGGATGGTCTCTTATAGTTATTGATTTAAAGGATTGTTTTTTCACAATACCTTTACGAAAGGAAGATAGGGAAAAATTTGCCTTCACCGTGCCTACTTACAATTCTCAAACTTCCAAGAGGTACCACTGGGCCGTCCTCCCCCAGGGTATGTTAAATAGCCCCTCCTTGTGCCAATATTTTGTGAACCAACCATTGCAAATAATATGCAAGAAATTTCCTAAATCTATAATATATCACTACATGGATGACATATTGTTATCCGATCCAAACATGGATACCTTGAACAGACTCTTTGAAGAAATAAAGATACTTTTACCTAAATGGGGATTGCAAATTGCTCCTGAAAAAATACAGAAGGGAGATTCCGTTAATTACTTAGGTTATAAAATAGGTTTGCAAAAAATTAAGACACAAAAGGCACAAATTAGGAGAGATGGTCTACGGACTCTTAATGACTTTCAAAGACTGTTAGGAGACATTTCCAGTCTACCACCAGCTATTGGTATAACACCTGATCTAATAATTCATTTGAACAAAACCTTGGAAGGTGATAAAGATTTAAACAGTCCCAGAGAATTAACGGTTGGAGCAGAAAAGGAACTGACAATGATTGAGGAAAAATTACAACAGGCACATGTGGACAGGGTGAATCCAGAGCTCGATTGTATTCTCGTCATATTACCATCAAAAATTTCTCCTACAGGAATTTTAATGCAGAGAGATGATATTATCTTAGAATGGATCTTTTTACCACATAAACCAAGTAAGAAACTCAAAACTTATGTGGAAAAAGTCTCTGAGTTAATTATAAAAGGCAAGCTGAGACTTCGTCAACTAGCAGGCAGAAATTATAGTACCTTTCACTGCTGATGAACTAAAGAAATTATGGGAAGATAATGAACCATGGCAAAGAGCTTGTGCTAATTTTTTGGGAGACATTAATAACAACTATCCTAAGAGCAAGAGGCTTAACTTCATAAAGAGAACTTCTTGGATCCTTCCTCGAATCGTCCATGATGCTCCAATAACTGGAGCCCGTACGTTCTATACTAATGCCAATAAAACAGGGAAGGCAGGTTACAAGTCAGAAGACTTGGGCAAGGTGGAACAAAGTCCTTATGATTCTGTCCAGAAGGCAGAATTATATGCCATTCTTATGGTGCTAAGGGATTTTAAAGAGCCTATTAATATAGTTACTGATTCACAATATGCACAAAGAGTTATTTTGCATATTGAAACTGCTGAATTTATACCCGATGATACAGAACTAACCTCATTGTTTATCCAGGTTCAAGATTTGATCAGGAACAGGCTCTGCCCTATGTACATAACACACATCCGATCCCATACGGGTCTGCCAGGTCCTCTAGCACAAGGTAATGCAGATATTGATCAATTATTGATTGGTAGTGTGCTACAAGCCTCTGAATTTCATAAAAAAACATCATGTTAATAGCAAAGGTTTGAAGAAAGAGTTTTCTATTACATGGCAACAAGCTAAGGAGATTGTAAAGAAATGCCCTACTTGCTCTTTCTATAACCAAATGCCACTGCCAGCAGGGGCTAATCCTAAGGGCACCCATAGGAATGAAATCTGGCAGATGGATGTGTTCCATTTTGCAGAGTTTGGCAAATTGAAGTATGTTCACCACACCATTGACACTTATTCAGGTTTTCTGTGGGCAACTGCTTTAAGTTCAGAAAAAGCTAATTCAGTAATCACTCATTTATTAGAAGTCATGGCTATCATGGGTATACCTACACAGATAAAAACAGATAATGGTCCTGCTTATGTCTCTAGGAAAATGAAACGGTTTTTTGACTATTACAATATCAAGCATGTTACAGGTATACCCTACAATCCGACAGGTCAAGCAGTTATAGAAAGATCAAAGAGAACTATAAAGGATATGTTGAACAAACAGAAAGGGGTGGAAAACACCCCCAGAAATAGGTTACATAATGCTTTGTTAACCTTGAATTTTCTTAACGCTAGTGAGAAGGGAACAACAGCTGCAGAAAGACATAGGATAATGGAAATGTCTACTGAACTGAATCAACCAGTTTATTTCAAGGATGTGCTGACCTCACAATGGAAGCCAGGAGATGTGCTGCATTGGGGAAGGGGTTCTTTTCTTATCTCCACAGGTAAATACTGATCTTCAAAGAATTTAAGGGACCTGGAATATTTAATTGTTGATGGATGGAAAATAGTTACAACCCACTGAGGATCAGTAAGTATTGATATTTTATACGTATATCTATATGTTTTATTGAACACTTCTTTATAAATATGTAGAGCTGGTTTTGGAGTTGGACTATGGCTCAGTCCCTTTTCAATTTCAAGCCTGTTGACAAGAGGTGTCTCAGAGTTTCTGTCTCAGATCAGGAGCCATGAAACAGGACAGAATAAGAATAATTTTATACTTGATAAACTTTCTTTGCTTTTCCTCATATCTGTGTCTTTCTTTGTATGTCAGCATGTGTCCTTGTTGTTAATGTTTAAATTTCCCATAACAAACAACAAATGTTCCTACAGTAATCTTTGAAGTTTCCAGGATGAAGATGGGGCACCACAACATCAACTCAACCTGGTTTTTATGACGTCATGATTTTTTTTTCAAGCGCTGATATTAGACTTGCTTTTTGGTACCAACTGCACAAGTCAATTTCAAATGTTGCACATTTTTGACAACACTCTGGCCAGACATTCTCAAAACGCACAGAGACTAATTACAATTTTCTTAGGTCAAAGGTTAATTAGGGAATTTTACCATCATTTGCTTTCACAGGAGCCCCTAAGAAGAACGTCGCCCCCATGTCAGCTTGAAGCAATCTTAGAGAACGACGTCCCCTCTCCCAACAGAGTTTGCCCTCGGGGTTAGGGACATCTTTTAATGGTTGGTTTGGGGTTGAGGGGATGGGGAGATGTTTTATGAAATTAGGAGTAAGTTCAAAAAAAGGGGGGGGATGGGATGATTGGTATTTGTGAGTTACTGTTTTTAGAAAATTGTATTGGTACTGTTTCCTGTATATTGATATATTGAATATTGAATGTGAGTGTTCCTACCTCTGTTTTTGTATAAGAGTATGCTTATATTGTATTGATACATCTACCATATTACAATGTACATTTCTACCTCTGATACTATTTATGTAATATCATTGTTTACATTTGATATGTAATGACATTGTTTACAGATGAAGATCAATGTCTTCATATATTGCATAGTTGTTTATTCTTTTAGTCTTCAAGTTGGATAGGTATTGAGAATTATATGTTTGTCATGTTTATTTTTAGTTACCTAGAGATTATATTTAGTATAGATAGTATAATCTTCAGCCTCTTTAAAGAGCTGTAGAAAAATGGCCTTTAATCTAACCTAGAATTCTGTGCCTACAAGACACAATTACTCCTGGCAACACCACTCTACTCCCGAGAGAACATTGAGCACCAAAGACACTCCACTGGGAGCTTGTCTTCTTGGCAGAACTGGCCTTTGGGTTAAGAAAAGCCCAATCCTCAACTACTGACAAAGATATGAAACAGGATTGTCTTATCTTGCCAAGACACGGTAGGATAATTCTAAGAAAGTTCCTTACATTTGTTAATGGCATGTCAGTTATGTTAGGCCTTAGCCAAAGTTGGTTGACTCAGCATTGTGAACTAGAATTTGGATGATTGTCCAGGTAGTCAGTTGTCTCTGTCATTTTTAGCACATTTTGGATATTTCTCATTTGTTAAGTAACCTTTATTCCCTTCTCAGATCTTTGACGGAGTTGAAGATTATATAACTGTAATTACTCTCTACATCATTTAGACTCCTTGAGATAGAGTATCTGGGAAAACTTTTGTTCTCAATATTGTTTGTTATATTTATTATTTGTTATTATTGTTTATAGTTGTAGTTAGTTTAGTTCTGTCTTATTTAGACAAAAGGGGGAGATGTAGGGAGAGCCCGCCTTTGGGGGCAGGACGGACTCGGGCAAATATTTACGGATAAATTCGGGCGTGCAGATGCTGCTGCGCTTCCTGTTTCCTGTTTCAGTGCAGCGCTGGAACTCCGGTTGCGTGAGTGTGCTATTTTCATTAAAGTTGTATAAACTTATGCCCATCTGTCTGTATTAATCCTCCATTATCATTTTCCCCTTTAAAAAAATACCACCCTATTATTGATAATTCCAAACTGGTGTGGGATTGTTTGTGACTTATGCCTTCATCACTAGGGTTAGGGTTAAGCATATGCTTAGTGTTAGGGTTAGGTTTAGGGTTAGGGTTAAGATTAGGGTTTGGGATAGAGTTACAGTTACGGTTAGGTTTAGGGCTTAGGGTTTGTGTTAGGGTTTAGTGTTAGTGTTAGGTTTAGGGTTATTTTAGTGTTAGGGTTAAGGTTAGTGTTACGGTTAGTGTTAGTGGTAGGGTTAGGGTTTGGATTAGGGTTATGCGTTAGGGTTAGGTTTAGGGTTAGTGTTAGGGGTCAGGGTTAAGGTTAGGTTTACAGTTAGGATTTAGGGTTAGGGTTAGGGTTAAGGCTAGAGTTATGTTTAGGCCTAGGGTAAAGGTTATAGTTAGGGCTATGGTTAGGGTTAGATCTAGGGTTAGTGTAAAGGCTAGGTTCTGTATTAGGGTTAGGGCTAGTGCTAGTGTTAACGTTAGGGCTGGGGTTGGGTTAAGGCTATGGTTAGGTTTAAGGCTAGGGTTTGGATTAGTGTTACAGCAAGTGTTAGTGTTAGAGCTAGCGCTAGTGTGAGGATTAGTGTTAGGGCTAGGGTTAGGGTTAGGATTGGCATTAGTGTTAAGATTATGGTTAGGGTTATTATTTTGTTTATTTTAGTGTTAAGATTAGGGCTAGGGTTAGGGTTTGGGCTAGGGTTAGGGTTTGAGTTAAGGCCTGGTTTAGGGTGAGGGTTAGTGTTAGGGTTTAGGGCTAGTAGTAAGATTAGGTTTAGGGCTAGTGTTAGGGTTAGGGCTAGGATGAGCATTACGGCTAGGGCTTATATTAGTGTTAAGGCTAGTGTTAGGGTTAGGGCTAGGCCTAGGGTTAGGTCTAGTGCTAGGGTTAGGATTAGGGCTACAGTTAGGCTTAGTGTTAGGGCTTGGGTTAGGTTTAGGATTAAGGATAGGGTTACGGTTAGGGTTAAGTTTAGTGTTAAGGGTAGGGTTAGGTTCAGGCATAGGGTTAGGTTTATTGTTAGGATTAGGTGTTATGGTTAGTATTAGGATTAAGGTTAGGGTTAGGGGTTAACATTAGTGTTAGGGTTAGTTTTAGGGCTAGTGTTAGGTTTAATGCTAGAGTTTGGGTTAGGTTTAGAGCTATATTTAGGGTTAGAGCTAGGGTTAGTGTAAGGGCTAGAGCCTGGATTTAGTTTTGGGCTAGTGTTGTGGTTAAGGCTAGGTTTAGTGTAAGGGCTAAGTCTAACTTTAGGATTAGGGTAGGGTTAAGTTTACTGCTAGGGTTAGGGCTAGTGCTCGTGTTAGGGTTAGGTCCATTGTTAGCATTAGACCTAGGGCTTGGATTAGTGTAATGGCTAGAGTTAGGCTTAGAGCTAGTTCTAGGGTTACGGTTAGGGCTAGGCTTATGGTTAGGGCTAGATATAAGGTTAGGCTTATTGCTAAGGTTAGGTTTAGTGTTAGGGTTAGGTTAGGGTTATAATTAGGGTTAGGGTTAGGTTTACTGTTACGGTTAGAGCTAGGGCTATGGTTAGGGTTAGGGTTTAGGGTTTGTGTTAGTGTTAGTGTTAGGGCTACGGCTTGGATTAGTGTTACACCTAGGGTTAGGGTTAGAGCTAGGGCTAGTGTTAGTGTTAGTGCTAGGCTTATTTTTAAGGCTAGTGATCAAATTAGGCTTAGGTCTATTGTTAGCGTTAGAGTAAGGGCTAGGGTTATGACTACGGCGTGGTTTAGGTGTAGGGCCAGGATAAGTGTTAGGGCTAGGGTTAGTGTTAGGCCTAGAGCCTGGATTATGTTTAGATCTAGGGTTAGAGTTTGGGCTATTGTTAATGTTATGGCTAAGGCTAGTGTTAGGTTTAGGGCTAGGGTTAGGGTTAGGATTAAGCCTAATGTTAGGGTTAGGGTTAAGCTAGGTTTAGGCTTAGGGTTCAGGTAGGCTAGTGCTAGATTTAGGTTTAGGCCTAGGGCTAAAGTTTGATTTAGGGCTAGGGTTAGGGCTACAGCTTTATTTATGCTTGGGGCTAGGGTTAGGGTTTGGTCTAGGTTTAGGGTTTTTTTTTTTTTTGTTTTTTTTGGGGTTTTTTTCTTATGGCTATGTCTAGGGTTTAATGTAAGGCTATGTTTAGGGTTAGGGTTAGGCCTAGGGTGGGGCTTAGAGTTAGGGCTATGTTTAGGGTTAGAGCTAGGGTTAGTGTAAGGGCTAGGGACTGGATTAAGTTCAGGGCTATGGTTAGGCTTAGGGCTAGGCTTAGTGTTATGGCTTAGTCAGGGTTAGGTTCAGGGCTATTGTTAGGTTTAGGGCTAGGGTTACGGTTAGGGTTAGGGCTAGATTTAGTGTTTGATTTAGAGCTAGGTTTAAGGCTACTGCTTTATGTTTAGTGCTAGGGTTAGGATGAGGTCTAGGTTTGTGGTTAGGGCTTCGGTTAGGGCTAGGGTTAGGGTTAGGGCTAAGGTTAGGGCTAGGGCTAAGGTTAGGGTTAGAACTAGGATTTGGTTTAGTGTTAGTTTTAGGTTTAGGGTTAAGGTTAGTGTTAGGGATAGAGTTACAGCTAGGGTTAGGGTTAGGATTTAGTATTTGGGCTAGGGTTAGTGTTAGGGTTAGGGCTAGGGCCTGTATTAGAGTTAGGGCTAAGGTTAACGTTAGAGCTAGCGCTAGGGTTATGATTAGGTCTAGGCTTATTGTTAAGGCTAGTGCCAGAATTAGGCTTAGGGCTATGGTTAGGGTTAGGGTTACAGCCATGGCTAGGTTTATGGCTAGGGCATGGGTTAGGTTTAGTTTTCGGGCTAGGGTAAATGTTCAGGCTAGGGTCATTGTTACGGCTAGGGCCTGGATTATGTTTAGATCTAGGCTTAGGGTTAGGGTGAGGAATAAGGCTAGGCTTAGTGTTAGGGGTAAGGCTATGTTTAGGTTTAGGGCTAGTGTTTGGGTTAGGGTTAGGGCTAAGGTTAGGTTTAGTTTTAGGGCTTGGGTTTGGGTTATGGTTATGGCTATGGTTAGGTTTAGAGCTAGGGCTAGGTTTAGGGTTAGGTCTAGGCTTATGTTTAGGGCTAGTGTTAAGGTTATGGTTAGGGCTAGGCCTAGGGTTATTGCTAGGGCATGTGTTCAGTTTATGTTTATGGCTAGTGTAAGTTTTAGGGCTAGAGTTAGTGTTAGGGCGAAGGCCTGCATTATCTTTAGATCTATGGTTAGAGTTTGGGCTTTAGTTAATATTAGGGCTAAGGCCAGTGTTAGGGTTAGTGTTAGGCCTAGGTTTAGGTTTAGGATTAAAGCTAATATTAGGCTTAGTGTTAGGGCTAGGTTTAGGTTTATGACTCAGGTAGGACTAGGGCTAGATTTAGGTTTAGTGCTAGGGTTAGGGTTTTGGTTAGGGTTAAGGCTAGAGTTAGGGTTTGATTTAGGGCTAGGTTTAGGGCTACAGCTTTATTTACACTTAGGGCTAGGGTTAGGGTTAGGTATAGGTTTAGGGTTAGATCTTGGGTTAGGGCTATGTTTTGGGTTTGATGTAGGTCTAGAGTTAGGGTTAGGGCTGGCTTACAGATAAGACTAGAGCTAGTGTTAGGATTAGGGCTAGTTCTCGTTTTAGGGATAGTGCTAGGGTTAATGTTAGGGCTAGGGTCAGGGCTAGGGCTTGGATTAGTGTTATGGCTAGTCTTAGGGTTAGAGGTAGGGCTATGGTTAGGGTTAGGGATAGGCTTATGTTTAGTGCTGGTGCTAAGGTTAGGGTTAGGTTTAGCTAGGGGATGGGATAGGTTTAGGGCTAGGGTAATTATTAGGTCTAATGTTATGTTAGGGCTAGGGCCTGTATTATCTGTAGATCTATGGTTAGAGTTTGGGCTAGGGTTAATTTTAAGGCTAAGGTTGGTTTTAGGGTTAGGGTTAGGATTAAGGCTAATGTTATGGTTATGGTTAGTGCTAGGTTTAGTGTTAGGGCTCAGATAGGGCTACGGCTAGATTTAGGTTTAGGCCTAGGGCTAAAGTTTGATTTAGGGCTAGGGTTAGGGCTACAGCTTTATTTACATTTAAAGCTAGGGTTAAGGTTAGGTCTAGGTTTAAGGTTAGGTCTTGGGTTATGGCTATATTTAGGATTTGATGTAGGCTAGGTTTAGGGTTAGTGTTGAAAGAAAGAAAGGAAGGAAGGAAGAAAGAAAGAAAGAAAGAAAGAAAGAAAGAAAGAAAGAAAGAAAGAAAGAAAGAAAGAGAGACAGACAAGGTGGTCTTGAGCAGATAAACGAACCACCAACAGTTTTAAAAAGGACGTTAGTCAATCAAGACATAGAAAAGGACAAGTGTTTGACCCACGTTCACTTGGCCAACTGGTCGACCTCAGTATTTTGTCCTTCAAAAGGAAACACTTTACCAGACAACTGGTCAATCAGCTTCTAGTTTGTGCAAAGAAATAAATAAGAGTGCATAGAGAGCCAATTGGTCGACCTGTCAGATCTAGGAATATTAATATATATAATTTATATTATATTATATTATGTTTATATATATTTAAAAAAAGAGTCCAGCAGGACATCTTGTTGACCCACTGCATCTCCGGGGAAAAAAATGGATGCCCAGGCGGAGAGACTACTGGTCTACCCCGGTCCTTTGGAGAATGAGATGGAGTGGGGAAGAAGAAAAAAAAGTGCACCCACCCTTCTCCACCTTACCCGACAGGCATGCCAAAGTGCCACAGAGCGCAAATGGAGGTCAGTGGAGAGCCGGGGGCCCGGGATGCAGCAAGACCCTCCTCCATCCTCCATTCTCCACCAGGAAGGGACATAGAGCGAGAGAAGGGCATGTGTGCCCAGGTGAGGCGTCCAAGACGAAAGAAAGGGTTCCTCCATCTTCTCACACCCCCCCACCCCTCTCCAGGGAAAGCACCTCGGGCCCTGACAATGAGACAGGCACATGCATCGGCACGTGCTCAAGACCTGCCATTGCACACGGATGACACCGCCGCCAACTGCAATGCCACACCCCCACCCTACCCACCCGGCTTGGCCAAGGCCGGGATGGGGGCGCGACAGAGAACGAATGGGGCCGGAGGGCAGATGGTGCCACCACGGAGCCGAGGCACTCCCCTGAGGAGCAGAAGAAATAACAGAGGAGTGCACCATTGGTAGACGGGCAGAGACCTCGCCGGGCCAGAATGAACACAGGGTGAGGGCCCCACATGGATCGACAAAGGAAAACCGGGAGAAATGAGAGAGCACCACAGACCCAACACATGCCACAAAAAAAAAGAAAAGAAACAAGAAAAAAAGAAAAGCCTTCACACCTCCACACCAAAAACAGCAAAGGAGTCAATTGGGAATCCAATAAAAGGTGTGCACTCGGGAGGCACATAAAGCAGCAGAAGGGCTGGGCTGAGCCACTCTCCCCTGCAAGGACTCATGCAGACTCGGGAGCTCTACAATCTGGGAGGGGGGAGTGAAAAAAACAGTGCGTTCGGGAAGCACATGGGAGCAGAGGACCATGGAGACACAGGAGCTCCACAACCTGACCCCCTCCCCCCAAAAAAAGCACCGGGACAGTAAGGGAGAAGCATTGAAAGACAGGTCCCACCATCCAAATGGCACAGACAACAAACCATGAAGCGGGGATGCCTGACACGCTTCACCACAAGCAAAAGCAAGGAAGCCAGTCATCTCAAATGCCCCCCGGGAAAGCACACACGGGCCCAGCCCAAAAGAGCAGCGAGAAACCCGGGGACGCAGGCTGGGCTAGATGGGAAAAAACACCCAGTGAGGCTCAGAAGAGAGACCACCACCTAGCGTCCTTTAATGTCACCCAATTGAAGGATAGCATGTCAGCACCTATCTGCAGGTACAATAAGGACAGATAGCAACCACTAGATGAATGAATAGCTAGGTGTAGTAATTGCAGCGACGGGGCTGCATCCCCAGCACCCTGGCCGTCTGCTAGCTCATGCCTGAAATAACAACACACAAACTGTATTCATTTAAGCACTGTTTGGCCCATTTCTATCTAGCCTCTTCTAGGCTAACTCTCGCACCTGGACTAGCCCATTTCTAATAATTGTTTGTAGCACACCAAGGTGCGCTTACCGGGAAGATTCTAGTCTATGTCCATCCTGGGTCAGAGCTGCCTGGGAGAGCGGAGCCTGGCGTCTCTGCTCCAGAGAGCAGAGCTGTCAAGTCTGAGCTCACTTCCTCTTCCTCCCAGCATTCTTTTCTGTTTACTCCACCCACCTATGTTCTAATCAATCAGGGCCAAGCAGTTTCTTTATTGCTTAACCAATGAAATCAACAGATTGATATATGACACTCCCACATCAGGTACGGGGAGTCATTCACAGACCACAGAGAGCTCCTGAAAGTGAGGCTGGGTGAAATATCCCCAAAATGTACCCATGAACAAGAGAACCGACCCTGAAAGGAACAACTGGTTGACCTCATAACTATGAAATGACCGAGAGAGAGAGGTGGACATGCCAGAAAGCTGGTGCCCAGCCTCCTCCTGGCCAGAAAAATAGGACAGAAAAAAAATAAAATAAAATAAAAATGTCACTTTATTCATTTCTTAGAGAGGGTCTGTTTCCCCACCACGATTGTTCGCATTTGCTGAGTTGCTGAAGATGATTTCCTGATCCTCGTGTTGTCAGTTTCTGAGTGCTGCTGGCATGACAGACATGGACCCTCACACTCTAGTTTATAAGAAACTACTGAGAGCATGGAGCCCATAGGACAAGGCTTTGGCTTCCCCTACCCCTCCCACATAAGCCAGATAAATAATAAATAAATGAATGAATGAATGAATAAATAAATAAATAAATGCCCAGCAGCAGAAGCATGAAAGCAGCTTCTCAGACCCTTTACAGCTCCTGAGTACTGGGGTTACAGTCATGGCAGAGGATATGACTAGGCCATGGCTCCCTTCACAACCACCATCCAGGCCTGCCTGCTTGCATTCCTTCCTTTTATAAATGCCATTTTACTAAAATTTTAGTTATTTTTAATTGCGTTGGGAGGCTAGAAATGTTTGGGTTTTCATAAGTGGGCAGACATATGAAAGGAAGGAAGGAAGGAAGGAAGGAAGGAAGGAAGGAAGGAAGGAAGGAGAGAAGGATCAGAGCAGTGAATATACAGGTGCACAGTCCTTACACCAATGTTGACTGCAGATAGAAAATAAGAGGAAGAAAAAAAAACAGAATGTCACCAAAAGGACAGCCTGGTCTATAAAAGTGAGTTCCAGGACATCCAGGGCTATTACCTGAAATTTCCAGAGTTCAGATCAGCAATTTCCCAACTCCAACAAGAATGTTTACAGGAAAGGCAACAGATATGCACATCAAGGAAGGCCAGTGGAGCTGTAGGCACACCCTTCACACTCTTTGAAACTTCTCTGTTGCAAGGTCGCAGAGTTAGGAAAGGATCTTGATCTTGAACTTTGCTTAATAGTAAGTCTGTGTGTGTATCACACTCAAGCCAAGTGCCCCTCAGAGCTCATGGAAGACAAAACAGAGCTCTGGACTAAGAGAGATGGGTGGGGTGGGAATTCACTCAAGAAAATGAAAGCAACACCCTACACAAACCCTGACATGCAATAAAATCAGTCCTGTGAGGAAATTTGTAGCTCTAATTGCCTACTTTTTAAAAAGACTTCTAACCAGGTAATGGTGGAACACGCCTTTAATTCCAGCACTTGGTCTAGTCTCCAAGAGCTAGTTCCAGGACTGACTCAATTAGAGAGAAGTAAAGAGAAACCCTGTCACAAAATAAAACAGACAAATAAAAGAATAAAGTATTACATAAATCAACAGATGCATACATAGATGGAAGAATAAATGGATAGACAGACAGAAAGACAGACAGACCTTACACCCCATCTTTTGTCTTCTGAAGGTACCAGGCTCTCTCACGGGAGTCACAGAAGAAGGAGGGCAGGAAGAAACGCAGGCAGAGTATGTGTGTGATATCAAGCAAACCTATATGTGATATATAGGATATGATAGGAAAATGTCACTATTAAATTGGGGTAGGTCTCAGGAGCACAAGAACCCAAATCTCTGCTGCACTCCCTGTCACCAGAAGAGGGCACTAGATCCCCACCATGCGGTTTCTGGACATTCCAGAAATTCCATCTCTCCAGTTCTCATTCTTTCATTGTTCCTCCTGCATGCCTGCATCTAGTGAGAGAGTGGGCACCATTCCACGCTGCTTCTGTGTCACGTCCTGGATGGCCAGAGTGCCCGCCACCTATGCCTGAGAGAGATGTGGCCAGCAGCCCTGGGGCTGGGGGAAAGGGAGAGAGTGGGTCCCCTGGAGAGCCTTGGGCAGAGGCTCTGTGAATTCCCTGCAGGAGGCCTCACTGCCTCTGAGGAGCCCGTGGGGGAGGGGGAAAGGGAAGGTCAACCATATAGTCCTGCCTGGCTTTTGCTTTGCTTTGCTTTTGTTTTTGATTGTTTCTTTGTTTGTTTTATTTTATTTTCAGGTACAGCTGTGACCAGATCTGAATCCAGGACAGACTCCAAAGCTAGAGAAAAATCCTGTCTCAGAAAACAAAAAAATAAATAAATAAACTAATAAATGAATGGATAGATAGATAGATAGCCAGACAGAGAGATGATTAAAAACACCTCCAAGATCAGTGAGACCAAGGCAGGTAGATCACTGTGAGTTTAAGGCTCCCTTGTTCTGCACATTGAGATTCAGGACAGGCAAAGTGACACAGAGAAACCCTGTTTTCAAAAAAAAAAGGTGGGGTCTGGAGAGATGGCTATGTGATTAAAAGTTCTGACTGCTCTTCCAGAGGACCCAGGTTCAATTCCTACCACCCACATGGCAATCAACAGCTGTCAGTAACTCCAAGATCTGACACTTTCAGATAGACATACATGCAGGCAAAACACCAATGCAAATAAAATAAAAATAAATAAATCATCAGGAAAATAAATATATAAAAAAGGTGTTTAGTGCATGCCTTTAATCCCAGCACTAGGAGGCAGAGGCAGATGGCTCTCTGTGAGTCTGAGGCCAGTCTTGTCTACAAAGTGAGTCCCAGGGCATACAAGGGTACACAACGAAACCCTATGTTGAAAAACCACAAATAAACAAATAAAGAGATAATAACAATAAAAATGTTTGAGAGTTCAAATAATTGACTTCATCCACAATAAAAGAATATAAAAATAAAAATATCAAATGCATAATAAATAAATAAATAAATTTTTTTATAAAAAGATTGTATTTGCAGCAGAAGTGTTCAGAAAGAAGTCCTGGGCCATGTAGTGAAATAGTTTGTCTGAAACACAAATAAAAAGAAAGGTCCTCCTGTCTCAAAAAAAAAAATAAAATTAAAATGTGAAATGAAACAAAGAAGGGGCTTTTTGTTTTGTTTTGTTTTGTTTTTTTCCTAAGTAACCTGAAAATGACCGAATTCACAATTATCCAACTTCAGCAAGAAGGTTGTGTTTCCCAGCTTCAACCAGAAAGCAGCAAATATGCATATTTAGGCCCTGTCGCCAGAAGAGAGCACTAGATTCCCACCATGTGGTTTCTGGAAAGTCCAGAAATTTCATCTCTCCAGTTCTGATTCTTTCAATCACTGCAGGCAGGCCTGCATTTAGTGAGAGAGTGGACATCATTCCTCGTTCCTTCCTGTTTCTCACGTTTTTGTGTCTGTCACATCCTGGGTAACCAGAGGGCCTGCCACCTATGCCTGAGATGTAGCCTGGGACTGGGGGAAGGGAGAGACTGGGTTCCCAGGGGAGCCTTGGGCAGAGGATTCCCTGCAGGGGGCCTCACCACCTCTCAGGAGCCCATGGGGAAGGTGTGAAGGGAAGGTCAACATACAGTCAGTCCTGCACAGCTGATGACAATTTATTTATGCTCCTGCATTGCTGGTGGGAATGCAAGCTGGTCCAGCCCCTTGGGATGTCAGTGTGGTGATTTCTCAGAGAAGTAGGAAACAACCTTCCTCAAGACCCAGCAATACCACTTTTGGGTATATATCCAAGATTTCTGTTCAATTGAATGTCAAAGTGTGTCACCACCGCCCAGTCAGAGAGAAGAATTTTTTTATGATGTATTTAACTTTATATGTGCAATGGTGTGAGGGTGTCACATCACCCAGGAACTGGATTTACAATCATGTATGAGCTGCCATATGGGTGCTGGGAATGCAAACCACTTCCTCAGAGCCACCAAGCTATCTCTCCAAGCCACGAATTTAAAAAAAAAATATGTTTCTCTGGGTGTGCCTCTGTGTGTGTGTGTGCGTGTGTGTGTGCGCACACGCACATGTGTTTATTGGGTGGGTTTTTTTTTTGGTTTTTCGAGACAGGGTTTCTCTGTAGCTTTGGAGCCTGTCCTAGAACTAACTCTTGTAGACCAGGCTGGCCCAGAATTCCCAGAGATCCGCCTGCCTCTGCCTCTCAAGTGCTGGGATTAAAGGCATGTGCCACCGCCGCCTGGCTATGGAGTGGCTTTTGAACTAACCAAGATGACTGGTTCCATATCTGGCAGAGAGGTAGGTGGATCTCTGGGAGTTTGAGGCCAGCCTGGTTGAGGCCTCAAAGCAACAGAGAAACCCTGCTTTGAAAATCAAAACAAGGGGGCTGGAGAGATGTCTCAGAGGTTAAGAGCATTGCCTGCTCTTCCAAAGGTCCTGAGTTCAATTCCCAGCAACCACATGGTGGCTCACAACCATCTGTAAAGAGGTCTGGCGCCCTCTTCTGGCCTTCAGGCATACAGACGGAATATTGTATACATAATAAATAAAGAAATATTAAAAAAAATAAAATAAAAGCGAAAATCAAAACAAAAACACACACCAAAAAAATAAAATAAAACATAAATTAAATGAGAGAGAGAGAAAGAGAGAGAAGAAATGTCAATTTGTCAATTTTCAGACAGGAAATAAGAAAAAACAAAATCATAATGTCACCAAGATGACAGCCTGGTTTGTATAGTGAGTTAACTCTGCACCAAAAAATAAAGAATAATAAAAGAAGAAAACAGATAAAAAAGAAAGGAAGGGAGGAAGGAAGGAAAAACAGGTGTTTTCCTTTTCTTCTTTGTTTATCTCAGGTTATTTGTTTTTATTCATTTTTTTCTAAAATTGCAGCAGCAGCAGTATATTTTGGGCAGCTGACTGCTTTCATGGAAGTGTTAAGAAAGAAGTCCTGGGCCATGTAGTGAGACAGATTGTATGGAGCATAAATAACAAGCCAATTCCTGTCTCAAAAAAAGGAAAAAAAATCAAGTTAAAATGTGAAATAATAAAATAAATAAAGGGTTTTTTTGGTTTGTTTTTTTTTCTTGTTTGAATTCAAGTCAACAACTTTCAATTTCCCAACTCCAACAGGAAAGGCAGCAGATATCCATATCAAAGAGGTCCAGTGGAGCTGTAGCCACACCCTTTAATGTTTGTGTCACAAGTCACAAGGACCCAGAGTTAGGAAAAGAAATGATCTTGATCTTTTTTTTCAGTAGATCTGAAAACTCAAAACAGCAACCAAACACAAACCAAGTAGGAAGAAATGACAGACAGGCAGGAGGAAGTCAGTGAGTTCAAGGTCAGCCTCACCTACCCAGGACATTCCAGGACTGTTCCCTAGAGAAACCCTGTCTCACAAAACCAAACAAACAAAACTGAAGAATTAGGAAAGTGTTCCTGAAACACCACAAACCAACTAGATGGCACTTAATAGCAATCAAAGGTGGGTGAAATATAAAATGGAGAGAAAATTCTTTGATGAAATCCAACCCGCTTACTTGGTCAAGGCTGTACAGCCAATAGAACTAGAGGGAGGGAACATGTGTCCATCTCTCACCAAGAGAGACTTGCATAGATCTAAGCTACATGGGAAGTAGAAAGCAGAAAAAGACAAGATCTCCTGAGTAAATTGGGAGCATGGGGACCTTTGAGGAGGATTGGGGGAGGGAGGGGAAATGCAGGGAAGGGAGCAAAGAAAAAATGTAGAGCTCAATAAATTAAAAAAATAAAAAAAGAGACTGCTCTGTAGTCTGTGGCTATATAGACTTCCTGGAACAAGACGCTGTTAGAACTGATGTGCTCAAATCATCTGTGTGGGGCTATGATTTACAACTTAACTTTCTTGCTTTTCAGTTGTTGTATGAAGTGACTACAGATTCAATAAAACCCAATTTGGATCCTTCCTACTGGTATAGACCAGTGTTTCCTGATGACCAGACTGCAATTCTAGGCAATAATATTGGCATGATGGGAGTCAGCAAGAAGGAGTTGGGAGTGATTAAAAGTTTGGGATTCTTGGGTACACTAAATACTCATTTGGGCACCAGAAACCTTAACAGATAATCTCACACATTTGAGCCACATACATCTAGGTAGGTAGGTAGGTAGGTAGGTAGGTAGGTAGGTAGGTAGGTAGGTAGGTAGGTAGGTAGGTAGGTAGGTAGGTTCGTTCCCCCACCTACTTGGGTTAGGGTCTGAGAATCCATTATCAAGGAAAGCCCTAGGGAAGCAAAATCCTGATGGGAAGGGTTTGTAATCACAGAGAGAGGCGTGGCCCAAGGTCACACGCCTAGGGATGGCACTACTACCTTACAGAGGACTGAGACCTCCTAAATCGATTAGCAAACATGCTCATGTCAGTGGTGTCATCTCATCTCTGGAGTACGATTCGACTTTGGAGTATGATTTGTTTCTTGGTTCTGTTGCCTGAAATCCTGCCTCTCTGACCCCCAGAGAAACATCCAATAAACCCTCTTTCTTTGAAAGCAAAAGGATGAATCTAGATGCTGCCATTCACAATGACCAAACAGAAGTCATCCCAGTTCCTCCCGTTTGAGGAAAGAGTTATCCCACCACAGGCTACGTGGAATAAGCAAAATTCTTGGAAGCAGGTGTGGCCCGGCCCAGCCCAGTAAGAAAAAAGCTCAGCTGCACACAGAGCCTGGCACTCTCCTCAGACAAAAAGCAGCTAAAGCTTCAACTCAGGAAACAGATGTATATTCTGACTTAAGACCTTTTACTGGGCCCTAAGGGAGACAGACACACCTCAGTAGATCAGGGTCCTTGTTCCTTCCTTCACTCCCTAGCAGTAGATAGCTACATCCGGTAGATCACAGCTGCCTGTAACTCTAGCTACAGGGGATCTGTCCTCCTCAGAACATGTACACAAATACCACAAATTTCATAGACACACTCTTATACTAAAATAACAAGACTAGGGGCTGGAGAGATGACTCAGTGGTTAAGAGCACTGCCTGCTCTTCCAAAGGTCCTGAGTTCAATTCCCGGTAACCACATGGTGGCTCACAACCATCTGTAATGAGGTCTGGTGTGCTCTTCTGGCCTGCAGACATACACACAGACAGAATATTGTATACAAAATAAATAAATAAATAAATAAGTAAATATTTTTTAAAAAAATAACAAAAGTCTTTATCCATTAAATAATTTAAGTAAAATCACCACTGTAGAAACAACAACAATCTAGGAACATAAGAGTCATAGTTTTAAGGTTTTAGAATGTGTTTTTAAAATTGAAATACTCTGCTCCAATCTGAGGTTGCTCTAAACGTTGATTAAAAATGAGACTGCATCCTAAGAAAGTAGACTGGGGAAAGTTAATTGAGAAGTGCCGCATTCACAGAGTGACATCTCCAGAGCTGCTTCACTCTGGCAAGGAATGAGCACTATGTATTCCTAGCCATAGAGATTGCATTTTAAGGATTTCATTTTAAACACTTTAGGTTTTGTACATTGTGTACATTTTGTGTATATTTTGTACACTGTGTACATTTTGTGTATGTTGTATACATTGGGTACATTTTGTGTACATTGTGTACACTGTGTACATTGTGTACATTTTGTGTACATTGTGTACATTTTGTGTACATTGTGTATATTGTGCACATTTTGTGTACATTTTGTGTACATTTTTTGTATATTTTGTATACATTGTGTACATTTTTTGTACATTTTCTGTACATTGTGTACATTTTGTACACTGTGTTCATTTAGTACATTTTGTGTATATTGTGTACACTGTGTACATTGGATATATTTTGTGAACATTGTGAATATTTTGTGTACATTGTGTATATTTTCTGTACATTTTGTGTACAATTTTTGTACATTTTGTATACATTGTGTACATTTTTGTACATTTTGTGTACATAGTGTACATTGTGTACATTTTTTGTACATTTTGTGTACATTGTATACATTTTGATCACTGTGTACATATTGTTCATTTTATGTATATTGTGTACATTTTGTGTACATTTTGTGTACATTGTGTCCATTTTGTGTACATTGTGTACACTGTGTACACAGTGTACATTTTGTACACTGTACATTTTGTACTTGTGTACATTGTGTATATTTTGTGTACATTGTGGACATTTTGTGTACATTGTGTACATTTTCTGTACATTGTGTACACTGTGTACATTGTTTATATTTTGAACACTGTACATTTTGTACAATGTGTACATTGTGTAAATTTTGTACACTGTAGGTTTTCTACATTGTGTACAATAGTTTACATTTTGTACATTGTGTACATTTTGTGTATGCTGTATACATTGGGTACATTTTGTGTACATTGTGCACAGTGTGTACATTGTGTACATTTGGTGTACATTGTGTAAATTGTGTACATTTTGTGTACATTTCTGTGCATTTTGTATACATTGTGTACATTTTTGTACATTGTGTGTACATTGTGTACATTTTGTACACTGTGTTCACTTTATACATTTTGTGTACATTGTGTACACTGTATACATTTTGTGTACATTTTGTGTACAATTTTTGTACATTTTGTATACATTGTGTAGATTTTTGTACATTTTTTGTACACAGTATATATTGTGTATATTTTTTGTACATCATGTGTACATTGTGTACATTTTGGACAATGTGTACATTTTGTTCATTTTGTGTATATTGTGTACATTTTGTGTTCATAGTGTACATGGTGTTCATTTTGTGTACCTTGTGTAGACTGTGTAGATTGTGTACATTTTGTACCCTGTACATTTTCTACACTGTGTACACGGTGTAAATTTTTTACACCGTGTACATTGTGTACATTTTGTGGACATTGTGGACATTTTCTGTACATTTTGTGTACATTTTGTACATATTCTGTACATTGTGTACACTGAGAACATTGTGTACACTTTTTGTACACTGTACATTTTGTGTATTGTGTACATTTTGTGTACATTGTGTACACTTCGTACATTGTGTATTTTGTACACTGTACATTTTTTACACTGTGTACATTGTGTACCTTTTATACACCGTACATTCTGTACACTGTGTACTTGTGAACATTTTTTCACAGTACATTTTGTACACTGTACATTTTGTAAACTGTACATTTTGTAAACTGTACCTTTTGTACACTGTGTACATTGTGTACATTTTGTGTACATTGTGCATATTTTGTGCACTGTGTACGTTTTGTACACTTTGTGTACAGTGTGTCTATTTTGTGTCAATTTTGGGTAAATTTTGTGTACATTGTGCACATTGTGTAAAATTTTTGTACATTTTGTAGACATTGTATACATTGTGTTCATTTTGTGTACCTTGTGTACCCTGTGTACACTGTGTACATTTTGTACACTGTGTGCATTGTGTACATTTGGTACACTGTATATTTTGTACATTGTGTACATTGTGTAAATTTTATTTACGTTGTATAAATTGGGTACATTTTGTGTACATTTTTCCACTGTGTACATTGTGTACATTTTGTGTACATTGTGTATATTTTGGGTATATTTTGTGTACAATGTGGACATTCTGTTTACATTGTGTACACTCTGTATATTGTGTACATTTTGTACACTGTACATTTGTACACTGTATACATGGTGTACCTTTTGTACACTGTATATTTTGTGCACTGTTCACATTGTGTACATTTTGTGTACATTGTGTACATTGTGTATATTTTGTGTACATTCTTTACATTGTGTATATTTTGTGTACATTTTGTATACTGTGTATATTTTGTACAGTGTGTACATTGTGTACACTTTGTACACTGTGTATACTTTATATATTTTGTACACTTTATATTTTGTACATTGTGTACACTGTGTACATTTTGTACACTGTGTACATTGGTATATTGTGTACATTGTGTGTACATTGTGTACACATTGTGTACATTTTGTACACTGTATATTTTGTACATTGTGTATATTTTGTGTACACTGTGTACATATTGTACATTTTGTGTAAATTGTAATTTTGTGTACAATTTGTCTACATGGTTTACATTTTGTGTACATTGTGTACATTTTGTACACTGTGTACAATGTGAACATTCTTTGTACATTGTATTCACTGTGTACATTTTGTGTACATTTTGTATATTGTTTACATTTTGTGTACATTATGTACACTGTGTACATTTTGTAAAATTTCTACATTGTGTGCATTGTCTACATTTTGTACACTGCACATTTTTTACACTTTATATTTTGTACACTGTACTTTTTTTACAGTGTGTTCCTTATGTACATTTTGGGTACACTGTGTACATTTTTTGTACGTTTTGTGTACATTGTGTAAATTTTGTACATTTTGTGTACATTTTGTCCATTTTGTGTCCATTGTGTACATTTTGTGTACATTGTGTACATTTTGTGTATATTTTGTTTACATTTTTTGTACATTTTGTGTAGATTGTGTACATTTATTGTACATTTTGCGTGAATTTTGATTATTTTGTACACTGTGTACAATTTGTACATTTTCTTTACATTGTGTACATTTTGTTAATATTTTGTGTATATTGCGTACACTGTGTACATTGTGTACACTTTTTGTACACTGTACATTTTGTACATTGTGTATATTTTGTGTACATTGTGTTCATTGTGTACAATTTTTGTACATTTTTTGTACATTGTGTTCACTGTGTACACTGTGTACACTGTATACATTTTGTACACTGTACATTTTGTACATGGTGTACAATGTGTACATTTTGTACATTTTGTGTACATTTTGTACATTGTGTATATTTTGTGTTCATTTTGTACATCGTGGACATTGTGTATATTTTGTGCACATTGTGTACATGTTTTGTACATTGTCGACATTGGGTACAATGTGAATACTTGTGTACATTCTGTATATCCTGTATATTTTGTGTACATTTATGTATATTTTGCGTACATTGTGTACATTGTGTACATTTTGTACAATGTACGTTTTATGTACATTTTGTGTACAATTTTTGTATACTTTGTGTACATTTTTGTACATTTTGTATACATTGTGTACATTTTGTACATTGTGTACATTTTGTACATTTTGTGTTCATTGTGTACATTTTGGACACTGTGGACATCTTGATCATTTTGTGTACATTGTGTACATATTGTTTACATTGTGTATACTGTGTACATGGTGTATATTTTGTACACGGTACATTTTGTACTTGTGTACATTGTGTACATTTTGTGTACATTGTGGATATTTTCTGTGCATTTTGTGTACATTGTGTACATTTTGTGTACATTGTGTACACTGTGGACATTGGGTACATTTTGTGTACATAGTGTACATTGTGTACATTTTTTGTACACTTTGTGTACATTGTGTACATTTTGGACACTGTGTACATTTTGTTCATTTTGTGTACATTGTGTACATTTTGTGTACATTTTCTGTACATTTTGTGTATATTTTCTGTACATTGTGTATATTTTGGGTACATTTTGTGTACATTGTGTACACCTTAAGTGTGTAGATTTTGTACACTGTGTACATGGTGTACAATTTGTACACTGTACATTTTGTACACTGTGTACATTGAGGACATTTTGTGTACATTGTGGACATTTTGTGTACTATTTGTGTACATTTTGTACATTTTTCTGTGCATTGTGTACACTGTGTACATTGTGTACACTTTTTGTACAAAGTACATATTGTATATTAGGTATACATTGTGTACATTGTGTATATTTTGTGTACATTTTGTGTACAATTTTTGTACATTTTGGATACATTGTGTACATTTTTGTACATTTTGTGTACATAGCGTACATTGTGTACAATTTGTGTACATTGGGTACATTGTGTTCATTTTGTGTACCTTGTGTACACTGTGTACACGGTGTACATTTTGTACTTGTGTACAATGTGTACATTTTGTGTACATTGTGGACATTTTGTGTATATTTTGTTTACATTTTTTGTACATTTTGTGTATATTGTGTACATTTATTGTACATTTTGTGTGAATTCTGATTATTTTGTACACTGTGCACAATTTGTACATTTTCTTTACATTGTGTACATTTTGTGAATATTTTGTGTACATTGTGTACAATGTGTACATTTTGTGTACATTGCATACACTGTGTACATTGTGCACACTTTTTGTACACTGTACATTTTGTACATTGTGTATATTTTGTGTACATTGTGTTCATTGTGTACAATTTTTGTACATTTTGTGTACATTGTGTATAATGTGTACATTATGTTCACTGGGTACACTGTGTACATTTTGTACACTGTATATTTTCTACACTGTGTACATTTTGTACATTTTGTACATTGTGTATATTTTGTGTTCATTTTGTACATCGTGGACATTGTGTATATTTTGTGCACATTGTGTACATTTTTGTAAATTGTCGACATTGGTTACAATGTGTATACTTGTGTACATTCTGTACATCGTGTATATTTTGTGTACATTCATGTATGTTTTGCATACATTGTGTATATTGTGTACATTTTGTACAATGTACATTTTGTGTACAGTTTTTGTACATTTTTGTATACTTTGTGTACACTTTTGTACATTTTGTATACATTGTGTATATTTTCTGTACATTTTGTGTACATTGTGTACATTTTGTACATTTTGTGTTCATTGTGTACATTTTGGACACTGTGGACATCTTGATCATTTTGTGTACATTGTGTACATATTGTTTTCATTGTGTACACTGTGTACATGGTGTATATTTTGTACATGGTACATTTTGTACTTGTGTACATTGTGTACATTTTGTGTACATTGTGGAAATTTTCTGTGCATTTTGTGTACATTGTGTACATTTTGTGTACACTGTGTACATTGGATACATTTTGTGTACATAGTGTACATTGTGTACATTTTTTGTACATTTTGTGTACCTTGTGTACATTTTGGATACTATGCACATTTTCTTCATTTTGTGTACATTTTGTGTACATTTTCTGTACCTTGTGTATATATTGGGTACATTTTGTGTACATTGTGTACACCTTAAGTGTGTACATTTTGTACACTGTACATTTTGTACACTTTGTACATGGTGTACAATTTGTACACTGTACATTTTGTACACTGTGTACATTGTGTACTTTTTGTGTATATTGTGGACATTTTGTGTATATTTTGTACATTTTTCTGTCCATTGTGTACACTGTGTACATTGTGTACACTTTTTGTACACGGTACATTTTGTATATTGGGTACATTTTGTGTATACTGTGTACATTTTGTGTACATTGTATACATTGTGTATATTTTGTGTACAATTTTTGTACATTTTGGATAAATTGTGTACATTTTTTGTACATTTTGTGTACAAAGCGTACATTGTGTACAATTTTTGTGCATTTGTGTACATTGTATACATTTTGGTAACTGTGTACATTTCGTTCATTTTATGGACATTGTGTACATTTTGTGTACATTGGGTACATTGTGTTCATTTTGTGTACATTGTTTACACTGTGTACACGGTGTACATTTTGTACACTGTACATTTTGTACTTGTGGACAATGTGTACATTTTGTGTATATTGTGGACATTTTGTGTACATAGTGCACATTTTCTGTACATTGTCCACACTGTGTACATTGTGTACATTGTACATTTTCTACAATGTGTACATGTTATACATTTTGTACACTGTGTATATTGTGTACATTTTGTACACTGTGTACATTTTTTGTACATTTTGTGTACTTTGTCTACATTGTGTTCATTTTGTGTACATTTTGTACACTGTGTACATTGTTTACATTTTGAACACTGTACATTTTGTACACTGTGTATATTGTGTACAATAGTGTATATTTTGTACATTGTGTACATTTTGTGTATGTTGTATACATTGGTTACATTTTGTGTACATTGTGTGCAATGTGTACACTATGTACATTTTTTTACATTTTGTGTAAAATTTTTGTACATTTTGTATACATTGTATAAATTTTTTACATTTTTGTGTACATAGTGTATATTGTGTACACTTTTTGTAAATTTTGTGTACATTGTGTACATTTTGGACATTGTTTACATTTTGTTCATTTTGTGGACATTGTGTTCATTTTGTGTTCATTGTGTACACTGTGTTAATTTTGTGTACCTGGTTTACACTGTGTACATTGAGTACACTTTGTACACTGTACAATTTCTACACTGTATATTGTGTACATTTTGTACACTCTACGTTTTTTACACTGTGTACATTGTGTCCATTTTGTGTACATTGTGGATATTTTCTGTACATTTTGTTTCCATTTTCTGTACAATGTGTACACTGTGAACATTGTGTACAATTTTTGTACACTGTACATTTTGTATATTGTGTACATTTTTTGTACATTGTGTACACTTCGTACATTGTGTATATTTTGTACACTGTACATTTTTTATACTCTGTACATTGTGTACCTTTTATACACCATACATTTTGTACACTGTGTACCTTGTGCACATTTTTTCACAGTACATTTTGTACACTATACATTTTGTAAACTGTAAAATTTGTACACTGTGTACATTGTGTACATTTTGTGTACATTGTGTACATTTTGTACACTTTGTGTACATTGTTTCTATTTTGTGTAAATTTTGTGTAGATTGTGTACATTGTGTAAATTTTTTATACATTTTGTGGACATTTTGTACATTGTGTTCATTTTGTGTACCCTGTGTACATTGTGTATATTTTGTTTACATTTTGTTTACATTGTGTACATTTTGTGTACATTGTGTACATTTTGTGTACATTTGTGTACATTTATTGTACATTTTGTATACATTTTGTACATTTTTTGTACATTTTGTGTACATTGTGTACATTTTGTACACTGTATTCACATTATACATTTTATGTACATTGTATACGGTGTGTACATTGTGTATATTTTGTGTACATTGTATACATTTCGTGTACAATTTTTGTACATTTTGTATACAATGTGGAAATTTTTTAGATTTTGTGTACATAGTGTATATTGTGTACACTTTTTGTAAATTTTGTGTACATTTTGGGCACTGTTTACACTTTGTTCATTTTATGTACCTTGTGTACACTGTGTACATTGTGTCTATTTTGTACACTGTACATTGTGAACATTTTGTGTACATTTTGTACATTTTCTGTACATTGTGTACACTGTGAACATTGTGTACACTTTTTGTACACTTTACATTTTGTTCATTTTGTGTACATTGTGTACACTGTGTACACGGTGTACATTTTGTACACTGTACACTTTGTACTTGTGTACAATGTGTACATATTGTATACATTGTGAACATATTGTGTACATTGTGTACATAGTGCACATTTTCTGTACATTGTGTACAATGTGTACATTGTGTACATTATGTACATTGTACATTTTCTACACTGTGTACATGGTATACATTTTGTAGACTGTGTTTATTGTGTACATTTTGTACACTGTGTACATTGTGTACATTTTTGTACATTTTGTGTACATTTTGTTCATTTTGTGTACATTTTGTACACTGTGTACATTGTTTACATTTTGAACACTGTACATTTTGTACAATGTGTACATTGTGTAAATTTTGTACACTGTAGGTTTTCTACATTGTGTACAATAGTGTACATTTTTTACATTGTGTACATTTTGTGTATGTTGTATACAGAGGTTACATTTTTTATACACTGTGTACACTGTGTACATTGTGCACATTTGTTTACATTTTGTGTCCAATTTTTCTACATTTTGTATACATTGTGTAAATTTTTTACATTTTATGTACATAATTTATATTGTGTACAATTTTTGTAAATTTTGTGTACATTGTGTACATTTTGGGCATTGTTTACATTTTATTCATTTTGTGTACATTGTGGACATTTTGTGTTCATTGTGTACATTGTGTTCATTTTGTGTACCTTGTGTACACTGTGTACATTGAGTATATTTTGTACACTGTACATTTTCTACACTGTATATTGTGTACATTTTGTACACTGTGTACATTGTGTCCATTTTGTGTACATTGAGTACACTGTGTACATTTTCTGTACATTTTGTATACAATGTGTACATTTTGTACACTGTGTTCACATTATACATTTTATGTACAATGTATACAGTGTGTACATTGTGTATATTTTGTGTACGTTGTGTACATTTTCTGTACATTGTGTACATTTTGTGTTCATTTGGTGTACAATTTTTGTATATTTTGTATACATTGTGTAGATTTTTTACATTTTGTGTACATAGTGTATATTGTGTACACTTTTTGTAAATTTTGTGTACATTGTGTACATTTTGGACACTGTTTACATTTTGTTCATTTTGTGTATATTGTGTACATTTTGTGTTCATTGTGTACATTGTGTTCATTTTGTGTACCTTGTGTACCCTGTGTACATTGTGTACATTTTGTTTACATTGTGTACATTTTGTGTACTTTTTGTTTATATTGTGTAAATTTTGTGTACATTGTGTGTACATTTGTGTACATTTTTTGTACATTTTGTATACATTGTGTACATTTTGTACACTGTGTTCACATTATACATTTTATGTACATTGTATACAGTGTGTACATTGTGTATATTTTGTGTACGTTGTGTACATTTTCTGTACATTGTGTACATTTTGTGTTCATTTGGTGTACAATTTTTGTATATTTTGTATGCATTGTGTAAATTTATACATTTTGTGTACATAGTGTATATTGTGTACACTTTTTGGAAATTTTGTGTACATTTTGTACATTTTGGACATTGTTTACATTTTGTTCATTTTGTGTGCATTGTGTACTTTTTGTGTAATTTTTGTGTTCATTGTGTACATTGCGTTCATTTTGTGTACCTTGTGTACACTGTGTACATTGAGTCCATTTTGTACACTGTACATTTTCTACACTGTACATTGTGTACATTTTGTACACTGTACGTTTTGTATACTGTGTACTTTGTGTCCATTTTCTGTACATTGTGTCTATTTTGTGTAAATTTTGTGTACATTGTGTACATTTTTTGGAAGTTTTTTGGACATTGTATACATTGTGTTCATTTTGTGTACCATGTGTACCCTGTGTACATTGTGTACATTTTGTACACTGTGTACATTTAGTACGCTGTGTACATTTTGTACATTTTATGTATGACATATACATTGGGTACATTTTGTGTACATTGTTTCCACTGTGTACATAGTGTACATTTTGTGTACATTCTGTGTATTTTGGGTACATTTTCTGTACATTGTGTACACCTTGTTCAGTGTTTAAACTTTGTACTCTGTACATTTTGTACACTCTATACATGGTGTACATTTTGTACACTGTACATTTTGTGCACTGTGCACATTGTGTACATTTTGTGTACATTGTGGACATTGTGTATATTTTGTGTACATTCTGTACATTGTGTATATTTTGTTTACATTGTGTATATTGTGCATATTTTGTACAGTGTGTATATTTTGTCCATTGTGTACAGTGTACATTGGGTATGCTGTGCATGCTGTATACATATTGTACAATGTATATTTTGTACATTGTGTGTACATTGTGTACATTTTGTACACTGTGTACATATTGTGTACATTGTGTGCATTTTGTACACTGTGTATATTTTGAACATTTTGTTTTTATAGTGTACATTTTTTGTACAATTTGTGTACATTGTTTACATGTTCTGTACATTGTCTACATTTTGTACACTGTATACATTGTGAACACTTTGTATATTGTTTATATTTTGTGTACATTGTGTACACTGTGTCCATGGTGTACATTTTGAACACTGTGTACATTGTCTACATTTTGTACACTGTACATTTTGTACACTTTATATTTTGTACTCTGTATTGTGGACATTTTTTGTACGTTTTCTGTACATTGTGGACATTTTTTTCTACATTTTGTGTACATTGTTTACATTTCATACATTTTGTGTACATTATGTATATTGTGTACATTTTGTGTACATTGTGTACACTGTGTACATTCTGTACACTGTGTACATTGTGTACATTTTGTACAATGTACATTTTGTACATTGTACATTATGTGTACATTTTGTGTTCATTTTGTACATTGTGTATATTTTGTGCACATTGTGTACATTTTTTACATTGTGGACATTTTGTACATTGTGTATATTTTGTGTACATTATGAATATTTTGCATACATTGTGTACATTTTGTACAATGTACATTTTGTGGAGATTTTGTGTACAATTTTTGTACATTTTGTATACATTGTTTACATTTTTGTACATTTTGTTTACATTGTGTACATTTTTTGTACATTTTGTGTACATTGTGTACATTTTCGACACTGTGTACATTTTGTTCCTTTGTGTATATTTTGTACATTTTGTGTACACTGTGTACACGGTGTATATTTTGTACACTGTACATTTCGTACCTGTGTACATTGTGTACATTTTGTGTACATTGTGGACATTTTGTGTACATTTTGTTTACATTGTGGACATTTTGTGTACATTTTTTGTACATTGTGTACATTTTGTGTACATTGTGTACATTTTGTGTACATTGTGTACATTTTGGTCTCTGTGTACATTTTGTTCATTTTGTGTACATTGTGTACATTTTGTGTATATTGTGTATTTTTTGTATATTTTGTGTGCATTGTGTACATTTTTATACATTTTGTGTACATTGTGCACATTTTGTATACTGTGTATATTTTGTACACTTTGTGTTCATTGTGTCTATTTTGTGTAAATTTTGTGTACATTGTGTACATTCTGTATATTTTTTGTACATTTTTTGGACATTGCATAAATTGTGTTCATTTTGTGTACCTTGTGTACCCTGTGTACAATTTTTACACTCTACATTTTGTACACTGTGTACATTGAGTACACTTTGTACATTGCGTACATTTGGTACACTGTATATTTTGTACATTGTGTACATTTTGGGTACATTTTGTACATTGTGTACATTTTATGTACGATGTATACATTGGGTACATTTTGTGTACATTGTTTCCACTGTGTACATTGTGTACATTTTGTGTACATTCTGTATATTTTGGGTACATTTTGTTTACATTGTGTACACCTTGTTCAGTGTGTACATTTAGTACAATGTACATTTTGTACGCTGTATACATTGTGTACATTTTGTGCACTGTACATTTTGTGCACTGTGCACATTGTGTACATTTTGTGTACATTGTGGACATAGAGGACAGTGCGTATATTTTGTACACTGTATATTTTGTACATTGTGTATATTGTGTGTAAATTGTGTACACTGTGTACATTGTGTACATTTTGTACACTGTACATTTTGTACACTGTGTACTTTTGTCCACTTTTTGTACATTGTGTACTCTGTGTACATTTTGTGTACATTGTGTGCATTTTGTACACTGTGTATATTTTGAACCTTTTGTGTTTATTGTGTACATTTTGTGTACAATTTGTGTACATCGTTTACATGTTGTGTACATTGTCTACATTTTGTACACTGTGTACATTGTGAACAATTTTTGTACATTGTGTACACTGTGTACATTTTGTGTACACTTTGTATATTGTTTATATTTTGTGTACATTGTGTACACTGTGTCCATCGTGTACATTTTGTACACTGTGTACATTGTCTATATTTTGTACACTGTACATTTTGTGCACTGTGCACATTGTGTACATTTTGTGTACATTGTGGACATAGTGGACATTGCGTATATTTTGTACACTGTATATTTTGTACATTGTGTATATTTTGTGTACATTGTGTACACTGTGTACATTGTGTACATTTTGTTGACTAAATATTGTGTACACTGTGTACATTTGTCCTCTTTTTGTACATTGTATACACTGTGTACATTTTGTGTACTTTGTGTACATTTTGTACACTGTGTATATTTTGAACATTTTGTGTTTATTGTTTATATTTTGTGTACAATTTGTGTACATCGTTTACATGTTGTGTACATTGTCTATATTTTGTACACCGTGTACATTGTCTACATTTTGTACACTGTACATTTTGTACTCTTTACATTTTGTACTCTGCACTTTTTTTACAGTATGTACATTGTGTACATTTTGGCTACATTGTGGACTTTTTTTGTATGTTTTCTGTACATTGGACATTTTTTGTACGTTTTGTGTACATTTTGTACATTTCATATATTTTGTGTAAATTCTGTATATTGTGTACATTTTGGGTACACTGTGTACATTTTGTACACTGTGTACATTGTGTACACTGTGTACATTGTGTACATTTTGTACACTGTACATTTTGTACATTGTGTACATTTTGTGTACATTTTGTACATTGTGTATATTTTGTGCACATTGTGTACATTTTTTTACATTGTGGACATTGGGTACATTGTGTATATTTGTTTACAATTTGTACATTGTGTATATTTTGTGTACATTGTGAATATTTTGCATACATTGTGTACATTTTGTACACTGTACATTTTGTACTTTGTGTACATTTTGTGTGCATTTTATACATTGTGTATATTTTGTGCACATTGTGTACATTTTTTACATTGTGAACATTTTGTACATTGTGTATATTTTGTGTACATTATGAATATTTTGCATACATTGTGTACATTTTGTACAATGTACATTTTGTGGACATTTTGTGTACAATTTTTGTACATTTTCTATACATTGTTCACATTTTTGTATATTTTGTTTACATTGTGTACACTGTGTACATGGTGTATATTTTGTACACTGTACATTTCGTACCTGTGTACATTGTGTACATTTTGTGTACATTGTGGACATTTTGTGTACATTTTTTGTACACTGTGTACATTTTGTGTACATTGTGTACATTTTGGTCTCTGTGTACATTTTGTTCATTTTGTGTACATTGTGTACATTTTGTGTATATTGTGTATTTTTTTGTATATTTTGTGTGCATTGTGTACATTTTTTATACATTTTGTGTACAATGTGCACATTTTGTATACTGTGTATATTTTGTACACTTTGTGTTCATTGTGTCTATTTTGTGTAAATTTTGTGTACATTGTGTACATTCTGTATATTTTTTGTACATTTTTTGGACATTGTATAAATTGTGTTCATTTTGTGTACCTTGTGTACCCTGTGTACAATTTTTACACTCTACATTTTGTACACTGTGTACATTGAGTACACTTTGTGCATTGTGTACATTTGGTACACTGTATATTTTGTACATTGTGTACATTTTGGGTACATTTTGTACATTGTGTACATTGTGTACATTTTATGTACGATGTATACATTGGGTATATTTTGTGTACATTGTTTCCACTGTGTACATTGTGTACATTCTGTATATTTTGGGTACATTTTGTTTACATTGTGTACACCTTGTTCAATGTGTACATTTAGTACAATGTACATTTTGTACACTGTATACATTGTGTACATTTTGTACACTGTACATTTTGTGCACTGTGCACATTGTGTACATTTTGTGTACATTGTGTATAGAGTGGACAGTGCGTATATTTTGTACACTGTATATTTTGTACATTGTGTATATTGTTTGTAAATTGTGTACACTGTGTACATTGTGTACATTTTGTACACTGTGTACTTTTGTCCACTTTTTGTACATTGTGTACTCTGTGTACATTTTGTGTACATTGTGTGCATTTTGTACAGTGTGTATATTTTGAACATTTTGTGTTTATTGTGTACATTTTGTGTACAATTTGTGTACATCGTTTACATGTTGTGTACATTGTCTACATTTTATACACTGTGTACATTGTGAACAATTTTTGTACATTGTGTACACTGTGTACATTTTGTGTACACTTTGTATATTGTTTATATTTTGTGTACATTGTGTACACTGTGTCCATCGTGTACATTTTGTACACTGTGTCCATTGTCTATATTTTGTACACTGTACATTTTGTGCACTGTGCACATTGTGTACATTTTGTGTACATTGTGGACATAGTGGACAGTGCGTATATTTTGTACACTGTATATTTTGTACATTGTGTACACTGTGTACATTGTGTACATTTTGTTGACTAAATATTGTGTACACTGTTTACATTTGTCCTCTTTTTGTACATTGTATACACTGTGTACATTTTGTGTACTTTGTGTACATTTTGTACACTGTGTATATTTTGAACATTTTGTGTTTATTGTTTATATTTTGTGTACAATTTGTGTACATCGTTTACATGTTGTGTACATTGTCTACATTTTGTACACCGTGTACATTGTCTACATTTTGTACACTGTACATTTTGTACTCTTTACATTTTGTACTCTGCACTTTTTTTACAGTATGTACATTGTGTACATTTTGGCTACATTGTGGACTTTTTTTGTATGTTTTCTGTACATTGGACATTTTTTGTACGTTTTGTGTACATTGTGTACATTTCATACATTTTGTGTAAATTCTGTATATTGTGTACATTTTGTGTACACTGTGTACATTTTGTACACTGTGTACATTGTATACACTGTGTACATTGTGTACATTTTGTACACTGTACATTTTGTACATTGTGTACATTTTGTGTTCATTTTGTGTACATTGTGTACATTTTGGTCACTGTGTACATTTTGTTCATTTTGTGTACATTGTGTACATTTTGTGTATATTGTGTATATTTTATTGTACATTTTGTGTACATTGTGGACAATTTGTGTACATTGGGTACATTTTTGTACATAGTGTACATTGTGTACATTATTTGTACATTGTGTACATTGTGTACATTTTTTGTACATTTTGTGTACATTGTGTACATTTTGTGTATATTGTGTATATTTTATTGTACATTTTGTGTACATTGTGTACATTTTTTGTACATATTGTGCACATTTTGTATACTGTGTATATTTTGTACACTTTGTGTACATTGTGTCTATTTTGTCTAAATTTTGAGTACATTTTGTACATTGTTTATATTTTTTGTACATTTTTTGGACATTGTATACATTGTGTTCATTTTGTGTACCTTGTGTACCCTGTGTACACTGTGTACATTGTTTACACTCTACATTTTGTACACTGTGTACATTTAGTACAATGTGTACATTGTGTACATTTGGTACACTCTATATTTTGTACATTGTGTACATTTTGGGTACATTTTGTACATTGTGTACATTGTATAAATTTTATGTACGATGTATACATTGGGTACATTTTGTGTACATTGTTTCCACTGTGGACATTGTGTACAATTTGTGTACATTCTGTATATTTGGGTACATTTTGTGTACATTGTGTACACCTTGTTCAGTGTGTACATTTAGTACACTGTATATTTTGTACACTTTATACATTGTGTACATTTTGTACACTGTACATTTTGTACACTGTGCACATTGTGGACATAGTGGACATTGTGTATATTTTGTGTACATTCTGTACATTGTATATACTTTATGTACATTGTGTATATTTTGGGTAAATTGTGGACATTTTTTCGTACGTTTTCTGTACATTGTGGACTTTTTTTGTACATTTTGTGTACATTGTATACATTTCATACATTTTGTGTACATTCTGTATATTGTGTACATTTTGTGTACACTGTGTACATTTTGTACACTGTATACATTGTGTACATTTTGTACATTGTGTACATTTTGTTTACATTGTGTACATTTTGTGTTCATTTTGTACATTGTGTATATTTTGTGCACATTGTGTTCATCTTTTTACATTGTGGACATTGGGTACATTGTGTTTATTTGTTTACATTTTGTCCATTGTGTATATTTTGTGTACATTGTGAATATTTTGCATACATTGTGTACATTGTGTACATTTTGTTACAATGTACATTATGTACATTTTGTGTACAATGTACATTATATTTTGTACATTTTGTAAACATTTTTGTGTACATTTTTTGTACATTTTGTATACATTGTGTACAATTTTTGTACATTTTGTGTACATAGGGTACAATGTGTACATTTTTTGTCCATTTTGTGTACAATGTGTACATATTCGACACTGTGTACATTTTGTTCCTCTGTGTACATTTTGTAAATTTTGTGTACATTGTGTACACTGTGTACACGGTATATATTTTGTACACTGTACATTTTGTACTTGTGTACATTGTGTACATTTTGTATACATTGTGTACATTTTATGTACATTTTGTGTACATTGTGTACACTGTGTACATTGTGTACATGGTACATTTTGTACTTGTGTACATTTTGTATATTTTGTGTACATTGTGGACATTTTGTGTACATTTTGTGTACATTGGGTACATTTTGTGTACATAGTGTACATTGTGTACATTTTTGTACATTTTGTGTACATTGGGTACATTTTGGTCACTGTGTACATTTTTTTCATTTTGTCTACATTGTGTACATTTTGGGTACATTTTGGGTATATTGTGTATATTTTTGTACATTTTGTGTACATTGTGTACATTTTGTGTACATTGTGCACATTTTTATACTGTGTATATTTTGTACACTTTGTGTACATTGTGTCCATTTTGTGTAAATTTTGTGTACTTTGTGTATATTTCTTGTACATTTTTTGGACATTGTATACATTGTGTTCATTTTATGTACCTTGTGTACCCTGTGTACATTGTGTAAATTTTGTACATTCTACATTTTGTACACTGTGTACATTTGGTACACTGTATATTTGTACATTGTGTACATTTTGGGTACATTTTGTACATTGTGTACATTTTTACTGTGTAATTTACGATGTATACATTGGATACATTTTGTGTACATTGTTTTCACTGTGTACATGGTGTACATTTTGTGTACATTCTGTATATTTTGTGTATGTTTTGTGTACATTGTGTACACCTTGTTCAGTGTGTACATTTAGTACAATGTACATTTTGTACACTGTATACATTGTGTACATTTTGTACACTGTACAGTTTGTGTACATTTGTACACATTGTGTACATTTTGTGTACATTGTGTACATAGTGTACAGTACACTGCATATATTTTGTACACTGTATATATTTTGTACATTGTGTATATTGTGTGTACATTGTGTACACTGTGTACATTGTGTACATTTTGTACACTGTACATTTTGTACACTGTGTACTTTTGTTCACTTTTTGTACATTGTGTACATTGTGTACATTTTGTGTACATTGTGTGCATTTTGTACACTGTGTATATTTGAACATTTTGTGTTTATTGTGTACATTTTGTGTACAATTTGTGTACATCGTTTACATGTTGTGTACATTGTCTACATTTTGTACACTGTGTACATTGTGAACAATTTTTGTACATTGTGTACACTGTGTACATTTTGTGTACACTTTGTATATTGTTTATATTTTGTATACATTGTGTACACTATGTCCATCGTGTACATTTTGTACACTGTGTCCATTGTGATATTTTGTACACTGTTACATTTTGTGCACTGTGCACATTGTGTACATTTTGTGTACATTGTGGACATAGTGGACAGTGCGTATATTTTGTACACTGTATATTTTGTACATTGTGTATATTTTGTGTACATTGTGTACACTGTGTACATTGTGTACATTTTGTTGACTAAATATTGTGTACACTGTGTATATTTGTCCTCTTTTTGTACATTGTATACACTGTGTACATTTTGTGTACTTTGTGTACATTTTGTACACTGTGTATATTTTGAACATTTTGTGTTTATTGTTTATATTTTGTGTACAATTTGTGTACATCGTTTACATGTTGTGTACATTGTCTACATTTTGTACACCGTGTACATTGTCTACATTTTGTACACTGTACATTTTGTACTCTTTACATTTTGTACTCTGCACTTTTTTACAGTATGTACATTGTGTACATTTTGGCTACATTGTGGACTTTTTTTGTATGTTTTCTGTACATTGGATATTTTTTGTACGTTTTGTGTACATTGTGTACATTTCATACATTTTGTGTAAATTCTGTATATTGTGTACATTTTGTGTACACTGTGTACATTTTGTACACTGTGTACATTGTATACACTGTGTACATTTGTGTACATTTTGTACACTGTACATTTTGTACATTGTGTACATTTTGTGTTCATTTTGTGTACATTGTGTACATTTTGGTCACTGTGTACATTTTGTTCATTTTGTGTACATTGTGTACATTTTGTGTATATTGTGTATATTTTATTGTACAATTTGTGTACACTTTGATTGTTTACATGTTGTGTACATTGTGTACATTTTGTACATCGTGTACATTGTCTACATTTTGTACATTGTACATTTTGTACTTTTTACATTTTGTACATTGCACTTTTTTTACAGTATGTACATTGTGTACATTTTGGCACATTGTGTACTTTTTTTGTACACTGTTTTTGTATACATTGGGTATTTTTTGTACATATTTTGTGTACACTGTGTACATTTCATACATTTTGTGTAAATTTGTATATTGTGTACATTTTGTGTTCACTGTGTACATTTTGTACACTGTGTACATTGTATACACTGTGTACATTGTGTACATTTTGTACACTGTACATTTTGTACATTGTGTACATTTTGTGTTTATTTTGTACATCGTGTATATTTTGTGTACATTGTGTACATTTTTTTGTACATTGTGTACATTTGTGTACATTGTGTATATTTTGTGTAAATTGTGTAATATTTTGTATACATTGTGTACATTTTGTACAATGTACATTTTGTAGGACATTTTGTGTACAATTTTTTGTACATTTTGTATACATTGTGTACATTTTTTTGTAAAACATTTTGATTACATTGTGTACATTTTTGTACATTGTGTACATTTTGTACACTGTGTACATTGTGTACATTTTCGACACTGTGTACATTTTGTACATTTGTGTACATTGTGTACATTTTGTGTACATTGTGTACATTGTGTACATTGTGTAAATTTTGTACACTGTACATTTCGTACATTGTGTACATTGTGTACATTTTGTGTACATTGTGTACATTTTGTGTACATTTTGTACATTGTGTACATTTTGTGTACATTGTGTACATTTTGTACATTGTGTACATTTTGTTCATTTTGTACATGTACATTGTGTACATTTTGTGTACATTGTGTATATTTTTTGTATATTTTGTGTACATTTGTGTACATTTTATACATTTTGTTTACATTGTGCACATTTTGTATACTGTGTATATTTTGTACACTTTGTGTTCATTGTGTCTATTTTGTGTAAATTTTGTGTACATTGTGTACATTCTGTATATTTTTTGTACATTTTTTGGACATTGTATAAATTGTGTTCATTTTGTACATTGGTACCTTGTGTACACTGTGTACAATTTTTACACTCTACATTTTGTGCACTGTGTACATTGAGTACACTTTGTATATTGTGTACATTTGGTACACTGTATATTTTGTACATTGTGTACATTTTGGGTACATTTTGTACATTGTGTACATTTTATGTATGATATATACATTGGGTACATTTTGTGTACATTGTTTCCACTGTGTACATTGTGTACATTTTGTGTACATTCTGTATATTTTGGGTACATTTTGTTTACATTGTGTACACCTTTGTTCAGTGTGTACATTTAGTACAATGTACATTTTGTACACTGTATACATTGTGTACATTTTGTACACTGTACATTTTGTGCACTGTGCACATTGTGTACATTTTATGGACATTGTGGACATTGTGTATATTTTGTGTACATTCAGTATATTGTGTATATTTTGTACAGGGAGTACAATATTTACATTGTTTAAACTGTACATGTTGTATATGGTGTATACTGTATACATTTTGTACACTGTATATTTTGTACATTATGTACATTGTGACATTTTGTACACGTTGTACTTATGTAAATTTTGTACACTGTACATTGTGTACATTGTGTACATTTTGTACATTGTGTATATTTTGTGTACATTGTGTGCATTTTGTACATTGTGAACATTTTGTACACTATACATTTTGTACACTGTGTACATTTTTCCACTTTTTATACATTGTGCACACTGTGTACATTTTGTGTACATTGCGTACATTTTGTACACTGTGTTTATTTTGAACATTTTGTGTTTATTGTGTACATTTTGTGTACAAATTGTGTACATCGTATTCATTTTGTGTACATAGTGTACATTTTTTACACTGGGTACATTGTGTACACTTTTTGTACAATGTGTCCACTGTGTACATTTTGTGTACATTCTGTATATTGTTTACATTTTGTGTACATTGTGTGCACTGTGTCCATTGTTTGCATATTTTACACTGTGTACATTCTGTAAATTTTTTACACTGTACATTTTGTGTGTACATTGGGTACACTGTGTACATTGTGTACATTTTATACACTGTACATTTTGTACACTATGTACATGGTGTACATTGTGTATACTGTGTATATTATGTACATTTTGTACACTGTGTACATTGTTTACATTTTGAACACTGTACATTTTGTACGCAGTGTACATTGTGTACATTTTGTACACTGCAGTTTTTGTACATTGTTTACACTAATGTACATTTTTTACATTGTGTACATTTTGTGTATGTTGTATATACTGGGTACATTGTGTGTACATTTTGTATACTGTGTACATTCTGTACATTTTATACCCTGTACATTTTGTACACTATGTACATGGTGTACATTTTGTACACTGTGTACATTGTTTACATTTTGAACACTGTACATTTTGTACACAGTGTACATTGTGTACATTTTGTACACTGCAGTATTTGTACATTGTTTACACTAATGTACATTTTTTACATTGTGTACATTTTGTGTATGTTCTATATATTGGGTACATTGTGTGTACATTTTGTATACTGTGTACACTGTGTATATTTTATACCCTGTACATTTTGTACACTATGTACATGGTGTACATTTTGTAACTGTGTTCATTGTGTACATTTTGTACACTGTGTACATTGTTTACATTTTGAACACTGTACATTTTGTACACAATGTAAATTGTGTATATTTTGTACACTGCAGGTTTTGTACATTGTGTAAATTAGTGTACATTTTTACATTGTGTACATTTTGTGTATGTTGTATACATTGGGTACATTGTGTGTACATTGTGTATACTGTGTACATTGTGTATATTTTATACTTGTACATTTTGTACACACTATGTACATGGTGTACATTTTGTACACTGTGTTCATTGTGTACATTTTGTACACTGTGTACATTGTTTACATTTTGAACACTGTACATTTTGTACACAATGTAAATTGTTTACATTTTGTACACTGCAGGTTTTGTACATTGTGTAAATTAGTGTACATTTTTACATTGTGTACATTTTGTGTATGTTGTATACATTGGGTACATTGTGTGTACATTGTGTACATTTTGTGTACAATGTGTACATTTTTTGTACATTGTGTTTATTTTGTGTACATTTTTTGTACTATTTGTATACATTGTGTATTTTTTGTACATTTTTTGTACATTTGTGCATTTTGAACACTGTGTTCCTTTTGTACACTTTATGTACACTGTGTACATTGTGTACATTTTGTGTATATTGTTTACACTGTGTACAATTTGTACACTGTGTACATTGTATACATTTTGTACACTATACATTTTATACACTCTATTTTTTTACAGTGTCTACATTGTGTACATTTTTGTACATTGTGGACATTTTTTTGTACGCTTTGTATACATTGTGTACATTTCTTGTACATTTTGTGTACATTGTGTATATTGTTTACATTTTGTGTACATTGTGTACACTGTGTACATTGTGTACACTGGGTACATTGTGTACATTGTGTACATTTTGTGTTCATTTTGTACATTGTGTACATTGTGTATATTTTGTGAACATTGGTACATTTTTTGTACATTCTCGACATTGGATACATTGTGTATATTTCTTTACATTTTGTACATTGTGTATATTTTGTGTACATTGTGTGTATTTCACATACATTGTGTACATTTTCAACATTTTCACATTGTACATATGTGTATATTTTGTGTACAATTTTTGTACATTTTGTATACATTTTGTACATTTTTTGTACATTTTGTATACATTGTGTACATTTTTGTACATCTTGTGTACATAGTGTACATTGTGAACACGGTGTATATATTGTACACTGTACATTTTGTACTTTTGTACATTTTGTGTACATTGTGTACATTTTGTACATACATTTTGTACATTTTGTGTACATTGTGTACTTTTTTGTGTACATTTTGTATACATTGTGTAACTTTGTCTACGTTGTGTACACTGTGAATATTGTGTACATTTTGTACACTGTACATTATGTGCACCATGCACATTGTGTACATTTTGTGTACATTGTTGACATTGTGTACATTGTGTATATTTTTGGTACATCCTGTACCTAGTGTATATTTTCTGTACATTGCGTACATTGTGTATATGTTGTGTATATTTTGTACAGTGTATACATTGTGTACATTGTGTACACTGTACATTTTTTACACTGTGTATATTGTATGCATTTTTTACACAGTATATTTTGTACATTGTGTACTGTGTACATTGTGTACATTTTGTACACTGTGTACATTGTGTATATTTTGTACACTGTGTACATTGTGTACATTTTTTACACTGTACTTTTTGTACATTGTGTACAGCTTTTACATTGTACATTTTGTACCTTGTGAATATTTTCTGTATATTGTGTACATTGTGTACATTTTGTACACTTTTTGTACATTTTGTCCACTGAGTATGTTTTGTGTACATTTTGTATATTGTTTACATTTTGTGTACATTGTGTACGCTGTGTCCATTGTTTACATTTTATACACTGTACATTTTTTTTATTTTATTTTATTTTTCTCCATTAACAGCTTCAACTGGGTGTGGGGCAACAGGACCATTCCCAGCACAACCATGGGTGTGGGGTTCCCCGCAGTCTCCCCAGGGCGATGGTTCCTGCAATGATCTCTAGGGGGAAACGGCTCCCCACAGATCCCCTCCCTCCCATACAAAGGCAGGCAGCTATCACGTGGAGAGCACCAGTCAGAGTCATCCATGGTGCCAGACCAAAGGAGAAGGGACTGAGACAAGGAGAGACCTCTCCTCTCAAGTGGTGAAGCAATCCACCTCTCCTGGGAACAGAGGGTGTGCTCGATGACTCCTAGGTGGGAGTCAGGGACCAGGCCTTTTTTCTTTCCCCTTAGGCGTCCTAGGGTTCCCAGGGCCCTGCCTTAGGTTGGGGGATTATCCTGCCATAAGTCGCCCGGTCCTTGGAGCTCCTCAAAAAAAAGGCATTTAAAGTAAAAATATAGCTGGTCAAAGGAACCCTCTCTTTGGGCGAGGGGGAGAGCGCCCTCATACCTGTACCATGCCATGTTGAGCCGGTTTCTACAACCTCTGTATGGTGTGCTATTCAGGCGAGGATCCACACTAACTCCCGTCATTGGGCCCCTGCCTATCATTAATGAAAAGACTGTGAGGAGTTCCTTATACAAGAGATATAATGATATATAATTTTGGCACCAATAACTCCATCTCCAGACAAGAAAGGGCTTTTCCCAACCCAGTATTCACCTTTTAGTCTGGCCTATGGTGTGTCCTCCTTCCTAAGTGCCTACTCCACATAAAGTTACGTGTGCTGCCTGCCAAAAATTAGGCAGTGTAAAAGGGATCAAAATCTAAACTTTTAAACATATGCATTAAATCCAAACACTTTACAGCATGTGTCAAACTTTTCTCAACATCTATAAGCAGTTACAAATATCATTTGATCAATTTCAGTAGGAGTACAATGACATACATTGATGTTATCAAATACTCACCAGTTCCAGTCTCTGAGCAACAGTGACAGGAACCCGCAGTTTTCCCCCTTCTTAAGTGAAGAGAGGTTAATATTTTAATTAAAATGAGTTCTGTGTCCCAAAGTTTAAAGGCGTCTGATGTTTAGTCTGCAACTCAGCTCCAAAGCAGACTAGAGTTCAAGCTGCAGAAGCAGTTTAGCTTTTGTGCTCCAGGACAGGTGGGGGAACCTGGGTGAGGCGAGTTGGATTCAGGTACATGAGGCACATCCTGGCACTTATGTCCGCCAGGTCTCCCTGGACTCTGGAGGCAGGATGACCCCCTGCAGAGTGGTGTAGGTGGTTTTGTTAGCAGGCACTCCCTTTCCTTGGGGGCAGGGAAGACCGACCAAGGACCTCTCCTCAATCACCTCTGGAAGTCTGGCACTCCTCTGTGTCCGCAGCCTCGACATCACGTCCAGGATTCATTTTCTTTCTGTGAAAAAAGCACAAACACGTCCTCAACCCCAAATATATATACAGG